>OZ030013.1:102633957-103101457 GCA_964023405.1 Apodemus agrarius | reverse complement strand
TTTCTTTCTTTCTTTCTTTCTTTCTTCTTTTTTTTGCTAAATTCCCCTTATTAGTGAGTACATACCATGCATGACATTTTGGGTCTGAGTTAACTCACTTAGGTTAATATTTTCTAGTTCTATTCGTTTGCCTGGAAAATTCAGGATTTTCTCATTCTTAATAGCTGAATAGTATTTCATGGTGGAAATGAACCATGTTTTCTGTATCCATTCTTCTGTCATGGACATTTAGGTTGTTTCCAGCTTCTGGTTATGACAAATAAGACTGCTATGAACATAATGGAACAAGTGTCCCTGTGGCATGGTGAGGCATCTTTTGGTTATATTTTCAAGAGTGGTATAGCTAGGTCTTCAGGTATATCTATTTCCAATTTTCTGAGGAACCTCCAGATTAATTTCCAGAGTGGTTGCACCAGTTTGCAATCCCACCACCAATGGAAGAGTGTCCTCTTTCTCCAAATCCTTGCCAACAAATGTTGTTACCTGAGGTTTTGATCTTAGCCATTCTGATTGGTGTAAGGTAGAAATGCAGGGTCATTTTGATTTGCATTTCTCTGATCACTAAGGACTTTGAACATTTCTTTAGGTGCTTCTCAGCCATTCAAGAGTTCTCAGTTGTGAAATCTCAGTTTACTTCTATACCCCATTTTTTGGATATTAGCCCTCTATAAGATGTGGGGTTAGTGAAGATAATTTTTCCAATCTGTGGGTTGCCAATTTGTCTTATTGTCTATCTCCTTTGCCTTACAGAAACTTTCCAGTTTCATGAGGTCACATTTATCAATTCTTGATCTTAGAGCTTGAGCCATTGAAGTTCTGTTTAGAAAATTTCCCCCTGTGACAATGAGTTCAAGACTCTTCCCCACTTTCTCTTCTATTAGATTCAAAGTACCTGTTTTTGTGTTGAGATCCTTGATCCACTTGGACTTGATTTTTTTTTTTTTTGTCATTTTTTTTTTATTTTTTTTTTAATTTTTATTTTCTATGTTCTATGTTTACATTCAAAAGGCTTTCCCCTTTCCCAGTTACCACCCACCATATGGTGGGTGGACTTGATTTTTTGTGCAAGGTGACAAATATGGGTCTATTTTCATTTTTCTACATACAGAGAGCCACTTAGACCAGCACCATTTATTGAAGATGTATTCCTTTTTCCATTGTATATTTTTGGCTTCTTTGTCAAAGATCAAGTGTCTGTGTGTGGTTTTATTTCTGGCTCTTCAATTCTATTCCATTCATCAATGTGTCTAACTCTGTACCAATACCATACAGTTTTTATCACTATTGTTCTGTAGTAAAGCTTTAGGGATTTTGATTCCCCTTGCCATTTTTTATTGTTAAGAATTGATTTTGCTATTCTGTGATTTTTGCCTTTCCCGATGAATTTGAGAATTGCTCTTTCTGTGTCCAAACCTACGGATAATAGGTATAGAAGAGAGCAAAGATTCCCAACATAAAGGACCAGTAAATATCTTCAACAAAATTGTAGAGAACTTTTCTAACCTAAAGAAAGAGATGCTCATAAACATACAAGAGGACTACAGAATTCCAAGTAGATTGCAAATTCCTCCTGTCACATAATAGTCAAAACACCAAATGCACAAAACAAAGAAAAAATATTAGAAGCAGTAAGGGGAAAAGGTCAGGTAACATATAAATGCTGACCTATCACAATTACACCGGAATTCTCACCAGAGACTATGAAAGCTAGAAGATCCAGTACAGATGTTATACAGACCCTAAGAGAACACAAATGCCAGCTCAGGCTACTGTACACAGCAACACTCTTAATTACCATAGAGGCAGAAGATATTCCACAACAAAAATAAATTTAAACAATATATATTTTTAACCCTCCAGATTTTATTCCACACTACCCCAGGTATGCTGCAGATTTTTCCACAGCCCGTATCTCTTCTCTGTCCCCCTGACTCCAGGAGGATGTCCTCACCCCACCAGACCTCTAAACTCCCTGGCACCTCCAGTCTCTTGATGGTTAGGTACATCTTCTCTGACTGAACCCAGATCCAGAAGTCCTCAAGGTATATGTGATGGGGGTCTCATATCAACTGGTTTATGCTGCATGGTGATCTAGTGTTTGAGAGATCACTGGATCTCAAGGGTCCAGGTTAATTGAGAGTACGGGTGCTCCTACAGGGTCACCCTCCTCCTCAGCTCCTTCCAGCTTTTTCCTAATTCAACCACAGGAGTCAGCAGCTTCTGTCTATTGGTTGGGTGCAAATACCTGCATCTGACTCTTTCAGCTGCTTGTTGGGTCTTCCTAGGTCCCTTTTAATGAGCTCTTCATAGCCTCAGTAATAAAGTCAGGCCTTGTGGCCTCCCTTTGAGCTATATCCCAATTTGGGCCTGTTGCTGGACCTTCTTTTCCTCAGATACCTCTTCCTTTCCAGCCCTGCAGTTCTTTCAGATAGACCCAACAATTATGGGTCAGAGTTTTGACTGTGGGAAAGCAACCCCATTGCTCACTGGATGCCCTGTCTTTCTGCTGGAGGTAGGCTTTATAAGTTTCTTCTCTCTACTGTAGGGTATTTCATCTAGGGTCCCTCCCTTTGAGTACTGAAAGCCTTTTACCTCCTGTGTCTCTGGTACATTCTGGAGGGTTCCCCTAACCTCCTACCTCCTCAAGATGCCTGTTTCCATTCTTTCTGCTGACCCTCAGGGTTTCATTCCTTTCTCCCCACCCAATACTAGATCAGGTTTCCCTCTCTGACCCCCTTTCCCTCTCCTCTCCCCCCATCCTCTTACCCTCCCAACTTCCTCCCTCCCTTCCTCTTATGGTTGCTTTCTTCTCCCTTCCAAGTGGAAGTTGATTTATTTACCTCATGTGAAAGATGTTATCCTCACTGGGTCACTTGGTATAAAACTTGATGTCAGAGAACCACCCTGGAGAAAGATGCCTTCTTACTTTCTATATTTTCTGATTCCATGGAAGCTTTAAACAACTTGTTTATGACAAAGGCCAGGCTTACAATCACTTCTAAAAACATTGAAGCCAGGTTCTTAATCGAATTTGAAAACATGCTTCTACTAGGAAATGAATAAAATTCTACCTAGTGATTTCTGATTTTTTTCTATTTTATGATTAAGTATGTAGACAGCAGAGAGTGTATACAAAACTCCTAGGCTTAAATCTTTTTTTTTGTTTTGCAATTTGTAAGATTCTATAGGTCTAGTTATAGTATCCATAAACCTTACCAGCTATATCCATAATTAATATTACCATCATAATCTGAGATTGATATGTTTTAAAAGCTTAATATGTGCATTTTTTAAAATTTAAAACACCATATATATTTTAAAATAAGGAAGAACTACCAATTGGTGTTACTAATGAAATTTTTTGCCCAATTATAATTTTTTGATTAGATGATATATAAATATAGAAATATAAATATTTAAAAATATTAACACTATACACACACACACACACACACACACACATATATATATATATATATATATATATATATATATATATATATATATTCTTTTACTCTGGGTATCTCTGTCTCTCAGTAACCAAATGTCACCAGTGTGTATGTACTCAGTATACAGGATGGACCATTCTTTCAAAGAGACTTTAAGGCTTCTACCTGGTCCTTTCTGCTGGGGCAGACTTTAGCTAGTCTGCTCCAGTGAAGACACCATATCCTGACCCATCCCAGAGGACTCACTACAAGTAGAGGACGTGCTGAATGCAGAGCAGTTGAGGATCCCCTGCAGTCAGGGCAGTTTAGGATCAGCTAAATTCACAACAGTTGGACAACAGCATGACTGCTCCACTGAAGAACCAAGAGTCTGAAGGCCTCCCAGGGGATCTACTGCAGTCAGGGCAACAGATCAGCAGCTTCTCTGGCCCTATGAACAGCCCCCAGTTGGAAGGCCCCACAGGTGGTCTGCTATAGCCAAGTCTGTAGCTTTACCAGGATACTTGAAACAACCCAAGGACAAAAGAGTCAGATTACAGACAGTCACCGAGACCAACAAACACCAGGGATACCCATATGGCAACAGGCAAACACAAGACCATAAGCAACAGAAGCCAATATACAGAGGCATCGTCAGAATACAGTTCTCCCACCACAGCAAGCCCTTAATACAACAACACACCTGAAAATCAGGAAACTGACCTAAAATCCTATCTTATGAAGATAATAGAGTCCTTTAAGGAGGATATCAATAACTCACTGAAGGAAATACAGGGAAACCCAGCTAAACAAATGAAGAAATTTAATAAAGTGATCCAAGACCTAAAAGTAGAAGTAGAAACAACAAAGAAAATATGAATGGAGGCAAACCTGGAAATGGAAAACCTAAGAGGTCAGGAATTACAGATGTAAGATTCACCAGCAGAATACAAGAGATAGAAGAGAGAATACTAGGTAAGGAAGATACTGTAGAAGAGACTGACACAACTGTCAAGGAAAATTCAAAACATAAAATACTCCTAATCCAGGAAAGTCAGGACACAATGAAAAAAACCAAATCTAAGAATAATTGGATTGAGGAGAATGAAGATCCCCAGCTCAAAAACCTGAAAATGTTTTCAACAAAATCATAAAAGAAAATTTCCCTAACCTAAAAAAGAGATGGCCATAAAGGTACAAGAAACCTATAGAATACCAAATAAATGGGACCAGAAAAGAAAATCCTCTTGTCACATAATAAAACACTAAATGCACAGAACAAAGAAATAATGTTAAAAGTTGCAAGGGAAAATAGCCAAGTAACATACAAAGGTATACCTATCAGAATTATACCAGGTATCTCAACAGAGACTATGAAAGCCAGAAGAGTCTGGGCAGAGGTCATACAGACTCTAATAAGAGAACACAAATGCCAGCCCAGGCTACTATACCTGGCAAAACTGTCAATCAACATGGAGAAACCAAAATATTTCAGAACAAAACAAAATTCAAAAAATATCTATCTACCAACCCAGAGGGTCCTAGAAGGAAAACTCCAATACAAGGAAGGTACCTGCACCAAAGAAAGGACAAGATATTAAGCATCATACAACACAGCCAAAAGGAGAGAACCACAAGCACGTAAAGTCACCTACAAAAATGAACATATCAGGAACCAACAGTCATCTCTCTTTAATATCTCTCAATATTAATGGACTCAACTCACCTATAAAAAGACATAAACTAAAAGACTGGATATGCAAACAAGATCCAGCATTTTGCTGCATACAAGAAACTTGCCTCAATAACAAAGATAGACACTATCTCAGAATAAAAGGATGGAAAAAGTTCTTCCAAGCAAATGGTCCCAGGAAACAAGCAGGAGTTGCCATTCTAATATCCAATAAAATAAACTTTCAATCAAAAGTTTTCAAGCATGATGAAGATGGACACTTCATATTCATCAAGGGGAAAATCCACCAAGAGTAAGTCCCTATTCTGAACATCTATGCCCCAAATGTAAGAACACCCATATTTATCAAAGAAACTTTATTAAAACTCAAAACACACATTGAACCCCACATGATAATAGTGGGAAACTTCAACACCCTACTCTCACCAAGGGATAGGTCATTGAAACAAAAACTAAACAGAGACACTTTAAAACTAAGAGAGGTTATGAACATTTATTTATTTATTATGAACAGGTGTTAACAGATATCTACAGAACATTTCATCTTAAACATAAGAATACACCTTCTTCTCAGTGCCTCATGGTACCTTCTCCAAAATTGACCATATAATTGGTCACAAAATAACCCTCAATAGATACAAGAAGATTGAAATAATCCTATCAGATCACTGTGGCCTAAGGTTGGTCTTCAATAACAGCAAAAATTACAGAAAGCCCACATATACATGGAAACTGAACAACTCTATTCTCGATGATAACTTGGTTAGGGAAGAAATAAAGAAAGAAATTAAAGACTTCCTGGAATTTAATGAAAATGTTGGCACATGATTTCTAAACTTATGGGACACAATGAAAGCAGTGGTAAGAGCAAATTCCATAGTACTAAGTGCCCTGGTAAAGAAATTGGAGAAGGCAGGAAATAGTCAAACTGAGGGCTGAAATGAACCAAGTAGAAAGAAAAAGATTTAACAAAACCAGGAGCTGTGGTTTTTTTTTTTTTTTTGATAAAATCAACAAGATAAAGAACCCTTAGCTAGACTAACCAGAGGGCAATGAGACAGTATCCAAATTAACAAAATCAGAAATGAAAAGGGAAATATAACAGCAGAAACTGAGGAAATTCTTAAAAAAATATCCAATGCGACTACAAAGGCCTATATTCAACAAAACTGGAAAATCTGGATGAAATGGGCAATTTTTTAGACAGATACCAAATACCTAAGTTAAGTCAGGATCAAATAAACCATTTAAACTGTCCCATAAACCCTAAATAAATAGAAGCAGTCATTAAAATCTCCCAACCAAAAAAAAAGCCCAGGACCAGATGGGTTTAGTGTAGAATTATATCAGACCTTCAAAAAAAAAAAAAAAAAGACCTAATACCAATACTCTTTAAACTATTCCACAAAATAGAAAGAGAAGGAACCCTACCCAATTCATTCTATGAAGCTACCATTACACTGCTTATTTTCCCTTGGAGAGGAAACAGTTTCTGTATAATCAGGAACCTGTCACCATTTCCTTTCATAGAGGACTTCACAGGAGTTCTTTTTCTACTTCTATCATGTTTAATGTTCCAAATAGATTTTAAAAACTGGTTGAGTGCCTATTACTTTTAGTTTCAGAAGACATTACATATATTTAAGAGGCATCTAACTATTATAAAATATTTTGATTATTTGAAAAAAATAGTCAATACTGAATTGTATATCTCAAAATAAATTTTATTAGTTCAATTAAAAATGAAAAGAAATGATTAAAAATAAGTTGAAAGAGAAAAAATTCCATCTTTCTGTAAGGAGGGAATTGTTTTGGGAATCTGACTGATATATGGTTGTCTGCCAGATTTAAAATGAAAGAATCAGTATTATTCATTAGCTAGTGAAATGATCAAACCCTGAGTGTGCCTTGCTACTATAAAGAGTCTCTGGAATACGACTTCCAGGAAAGAGTGACTAACAGTTTCTCTTGTGACCGAAGGATATGTTTCCTCCATGGACAGGCTTCAGCTCACTTGTAGGTAGATACAACTTCTAGTATTCTTCAAAAATTTTTTTCTTGAAGAACCTTCCAAATGTGGAGATTTCAAGGTCTCTCATGTACAATCCTATATAAGGCATCCATTCTACAATTCTAATTTGAACTATTTCTCAGTGCTTAGACAAGCATCTAATCTTCGTGCTTATAATTAAATAATCAAAACAGAAACATATATTTGGGGTAAAAATCTGGAAGCCCTCCAGGTATAATGTACATGCCTGAAATTTTGAGAGTTGGAAGGAGGAGGACTGAGAGTTTGGGAGAATCTTGAGCTGCCCATAACAAGGCAAGAAATGCATGGAGTTGGTAATTAGTTTGCCTGTTGTGAGCAAACACTTGGGATTCCATTCTTAGCACTTCAAAAGGCAAACAACAACCGCAAAAAACAAAGAAACAACAAAAACAAACAAACAAGTAATGATTTACAGACAAGACTCTGCTGGGACAATGGCCCAGAGAAGTCATTAGAGACCATTAGAGAGGCCTTGATGTTGATAGCTTGCTTCTTTGGAACTCTTTGAAAGAGAAAAGACAAAGGGCAAGGCTGGGTGGAGGTGACAAAGGGTGCTTAATTGTTTGCAAATCAGTCTTAAGGCAAGTCAGGCCACTGTCTGTCCAGTTTGCTAGGGTAATTCTTCAGGCTAATTGGATAGTTCCCGAGGAGATTTTTTTTTTTTTTTATCATGTGTCACTCCCAAAATGATGACTTTGAGATTTGTTTTGCTGTTTTGCTTAATATTTAAACTAAAGCCATAAATAATGCTGTTTTGACCTCCCGTGAACCTTGAGAGGTCAGAGTTGAAGGTCATTTTTTATTCTGGTGTCTAATGGACCTCTCCTCAGCAGCCCTTAGTGCTGAGTGATTAAACCTCAACTTTAAATTCCTGGTGTCTGCTGGTGAAACACACAAGTCCAGTAAGTGTAGGGGATCTACCCTGCTTCTGCTCAGTTTCTTTGCACACATTAGTCCTGGTAGTTCTGTGTTTCAGCCTTTATCTGTATTTGGAATCCAAATCACCACTACTCTGTGTTCAGGCTCCCTTAGTTCTCACATGCATTCCCGTTTAACTTTGCAGGTAATGAAAAATGTCTTTCTAGAGCATGTCAACTTCTTTGTGAGTGTGAACACACAAAGAGAAAGAGAAAGAGAGAGAGACAGAGATACAGAGAGACAGAGACAGAGAGACACACAACAAAATAGAGACAGAGAGACAAGGAGAAAGAGACAGAGACAGAGACACGGTGTAGTGGCTATTCCTGGTTGTCAACTTGACTATATGTGGAATGAACTACAATCTAGAATTGGAGGGCTCACCTATGATCCTAATCTGGAGGCTCAGAGATATGAGTTTCTGACCTGGACTTAGCATGGAGATCTTGAAGCATGGTTTCCAGTTCAAGATCATCTGGGATTAAAGGCATGGAGACATACACCTTTAATCTGAGCTACACCTTCTACTGGAGACATATATAAGGACATTGAAAGAAAGAAAATTAATTCTTCCTTGCCAGCTTGCCTCGTGGGACCGAGCAACTGCAAGATCCTTGGACTTCCATCCACAGCTGCTGCTGACTACTGTTGGGGAGTTGGACTACAGACTGTAAGTCATCAACAAATTCCCTAACTACATAGAGACTGCCCATATGTTCTGTGACTCTAGAGAACTCAGACTAATACACACAGAGAGTAATAGAGACAGAGAATCAAGGAGAAACTGAGAGAACATTGTAAGCAAATACAATGATCTATTAAATAACTTTAAAATATTACAAAAAGACTAAATTCAAAAGAGAAGTTGTATTCATTCTTTTTTCCTTTTTCTTTCTTTCTTTCTTTCTTTCTTTCTTTCTTTTTTCTTCTTTTTTTTGGGGGGGCGGTTTTCGAGACAGGATTTCTCTGTATAGCCCTAGATGTCCTGAAACTCACTCTGTAGACCAGGCTGGAATACAGAACTCAGAACTCAGATATATACCTGCCTCTGCCTCCCAAATGCTAGGATTAAAGGTGTGTGCCACCTCTGCCCTGGCTGTATTCACTCTTATAATCTTCAACTCATTGAAGATAATGAGACTTTGAGAAAGTAAACTAATGTGGAGTGTATAATAGAAAAAATACAAAATGTTTTCTAACTGCTAAGCCAACTGGAATAGGATGGGTATTTTACTTAGTTTGTGGGCAGTTTCCTTTCTTTCCTCTAGTTACAAAAATTCTTATATTCTTGCACTATTTTCATAGATATTAAAGATTTGGGGGGTGATTTTTACCTTATATTTCCTACAGTATAAAAATCAAAAGAATTTTTACAAGAGATATTATCATTCTTAATTAGTAAAAGTAGGCCACAAACCTTCGTACAATGTTAAAAAGGTAACTACAAAATCAGGTGCTGATGCTGCACTTCATCAAGGCTTCTGTAAAGCAATGTCCAGGGAACCTTTCCACAAGAGTTTGGTTTCCAGAAATCTTTTCATCATGTCAGACCCCAAAGCAGCATAACATCAGAACTGCTGTGCCCTATAGGGCTATAGTAAGTCTTTTTAGCTATTTTTCCCATTAGTTCTTATAAAGATGACCAGTTATAATCTCAGCACCTTGGGAGACAAAAACAGAAGGACCATGAGTTTGAGGCCAGTTTAGACTCCATAGCACTCTCCAGTCTAGCTCAGGCAACTTAGTGAGACCATGTCTCAAAAAGAAACCAACCAACCAATCAACAAATAACAACAACAAAATCACAAGCTGGAAATACACCTCAGTGGCAGAAAGTGTTCTAGTATGTACAAAGCTCTGGGCTTAATTTTCAGTGCTACACATGAAAATGAAATCATCAATAACCCCGTATTCATTGGTGATGAGGCCAGAGACCTTTCTTCTTCCCAATCCCCAACAACTGCAAGTTCTCAAGTTATAAAAGGTTATCAGAGATTAGAAATGTCCTTCTTCCCTGCAACCAACTAGATCTACAGATGAACTAGTCCCTCTCATGTCAAATCATCCTAACTTCCTCCTCTTGGATGTTCAGAGATAAACCAGTGCCATTTTGAAACATTTTGATCATCAGCCTTGAGGCATCACCTGAGTAAAAATCAATTTCCCTCATGTGTTCTTCTGACTCTGTCTTCAGTGTTCAGTGAAACTCTAACAATAAATATGATTCTTAGATAATTTTGAGTAATAAGCTGGATCCAAATAATAATTGCCTTACCAACTCAATAGTGCATTCTTTTCCATTCTCTCTACGTTCACTTCTGGTCTGCCTGGTGGGACACCACACACACACACACACACACACACACACACACACACACACAGAGAGAGAGAGAGAGAGAGAGAGAGAGAGAGAGAGAGAGACATACACACTCACACACACACAGAAACACACACATACACACTTACACACACGCACACACATACACGTGCGCACACACACACACACATTTTGTGTCCTTGGTCATTTCTTTAAATGGGGAACTTATTCTTCACCAAGCTAGATATTTCAAATTCAGGAAAATGTAATGTCTATCTATACCTTCAAAATGCCTTAGAAGATCTACTTCGCCAGAGTTGGCCCTGTTAGCTTTCTTAGTTCCAGTTAATATTTTAATCAAAGTAGGTGGTGTTCTGCTTTCTCTTTCTTTACCAATTTAACGCACCAAGCAAGTTTTGTTCCCCTGAAATACTCTTACTTAGAGACAGGAGCTGGCCCAAATCCACTCTGAGATATCAACACTAGTCTTCCCAGTGATCCTGGGGGTTCCCATTGAGAAGGTTTTCCAGATAATTGAGATTGCACATTCAGATAGAGTGCAAGCAATGTCACTCTTGTGTCAAAGCTTGTCCACTGTGTCCTACCGTCCTGATCCTGAATTACATAGACACACATCAGATGCAGTATAAATGGCAGCACTGAGGTCCCACCTTCTTGCAAACTTCTGCAAAATGCAATGCAATCAGAAGGCTCTTTAGGTAATACTGTTGCCTGTCTGTTTTGTATCACTGCAAGGAAATATATATGACAACTCACCTAAGAACTGCAAATGGTTTATTTATTTCACATTTTTTTTTTTAGTATAAGAGCACAATTTAAGAGTTTTGTGAATTGAGACCTCTGGAATGACCCTTAATAGCAGTGGCAGCAGTGTGTGTTAAAGTCCATGACCATCTTTCTAGCCAGGAGCATGAAGTATCAGAGAGACTCGGATTATGTAGGTACCTCTGTGGGCATTTCCCAGTGACTCAAAGACCTCTCATTACACACAACCTTTTAAAGTTAATACAATCTCTTCATACAAATATTTTAGTGACTATTGATATACAGAGCCAATAAGGATTCTTATTACACAATTCCTGCTCTTACCTGCATGTGGTAACAACCACAGCACCAAGCACATGATACACGGCAGTCTTCAACTGAGACATGACCTGCTCCAAGATATCTGCTTTTTGTCTCTGATGACTGGTCCACATCTAGCATACAGGTTTGGACATAGTACATGACAGAAGAGACGGATTATACAATACCTGAAATCCTTTAGAATTAAAGGCAGTTTCCTGAGGAAGTGGGCAGTCAAGAGGAAATTGTAACCCGCATGCAGATATTAATATTCTTTTAAAAATGGCCAAACAGTAAGGATCATACTGGCAGCCTCAGCTATTGTGGGCAAGATTTCAGAGGATGACACCAAAGTCATTTTTTCTTCTGATTTCCCTGAATGGTTTAGCAGGATATCTGCCTAGCTGTAGGCATAATGTAAGGCAGGGGAAAATTATGGAAAATTATCTGTTTGCTTTTTCCCACGGAGAAACACATGGAGTGTTATGAAAGTTTCCCTCTGAATCTAAGAAAGCAGAACACACGTTTCTAGAAAACACAGGTGAGGTGCAGCCAAAGAGTTATTTATACAAACAAGAAATCACATCAGCTCTTTCTGAAAGCAACAGCATTATGCTGCCTTTCTTAGGAATAATGAGGCTTGAGACAAAGATGTTTTTCCTTGGCTATGAGAAAGCATTTCAGAGAGGCAGCATCATAATAAGCTTCTCTATAGTTGTAGATTCTCTCATTGTGATGAAACTAGGAGCGGGAGATGACAGGGAAATGGCTTGGTAGGATGCTGTCTGGTGTCTGAAGGAAGGAGACTACCTAAGCTTTCTACCATTGCTTTAAAGGTATTAGGAAGGTATTTTCTCAGATATTTCAGTGTTTGCCTGGAGGAGCTTGCTTAGTGAGCAGTCAAGGCAAATCTCAACCAACCCACCTTCCAATCTTATATAATGAGAATATGTCATTTACAGCATTGTAGAGTCTCAGTGTAGTGATCTAACAAAATGAATTATATACCCACCTTACGGAAGAATACCAACTACAAGAAGTCAAAACTAATAAGACACTGGGTAGGCCAACAGCCATGGTAACTCTGAATGCCAGGAATACACGGCGGTTGGTTCCTGAAAGTTGCACTTGTTTGAATTTGGTGCGATAGAATGGTATGCTCCTCCACCTCACTGAGATTCTGCTTTGTGCCCACACTGCAGTCTACCTGGCTGTTGTCAGAAGGCTTCTCCCTACAGAGGACCAGCAATGCTTGACCTATCCTTGATGTGACTATAGCCTACTTTACTTGGCTCCTTTTAGTAGAGTTCCCTGAGAATAGTTTCTCTACCTCAATGCAACCATTCTTCTAAGTCTCAGTTTTTCTTTATTAGAAATCAGGAGTCTCTGGTAAACAGATGGACTTTATATAAAAAGTCCAATATTTCAACCTGTTTAGAGATTTTGTTTTTATCACAATTCCATCTGAAATGCACCATCAGTTTTTCTCTTAGTGCCTCATTCAAAACTACCAATCCTTTGTTGTCAGTATTTAATTTATGTTATAATTGACAGGAATTACCTAACATTCCAAATACTTGAGTCTTTTGATAATCTTACAATGTTTTACATCTAGGATATGGTTACAACTGGATTTATCCACATTTCTACATATTTTTCTAGATTACCCACAAATTTTGTTGTTCATTTTATTCATGATATGTTGCAGCAGAAGAGTTCTTGAAGCTTTGATGTTATAGAAACATTGGTCTACAGATTTTCTGTTGCCCTTCTGAGTTGAGCTTATACTTTGAGTCAATGAGGACCCCAAAGAAACTGATAATGTTACTTGATGAAAGACATGGAGAAAAGAGAATATTTCTCCCTTCAAAAGACTTCTACAATTTCTACAGAACTCCTTTAGTTCCAATCTTGTAATAATAATAGTAATAGTAATTAATAGTAATAGTAAATATTCTTGTTAACTCAGAAACTGAAAATAGGTTGCAGCCATGCAAAAGCTAGACTTCCATAACTACAAAATTATAAAATTTATACTGTTAGAGGTGTCCAGGCTATCACACTGGCTCTGAACTTGATTTCAGAGAAGAATATGGAGAATGCCATAGTGAGACATACAGGCTTCTAAGTGACTGTCCTATCAATTGAACCCATAGTACATAAAGAGAGCACTCTATCATCTATCTAATCAGTATGAGTATAAAGTTCCCAGGGCTTTAAAAAGGGTGATGTGAACTAGCTAGTGACATTTGCTCAAGAAATATCTTGAGCAAGCCTGATCTCTGTGGACCCAAGCTAAATTTCTCATTCCTTTCTGTTATTCTAGTTTATTTTGTTGCTTACTGTCAACAACTCTTCCCACACTGTAAACTAGGTGAATGTAGGGTCCTCTGCTCTATTGTGTCATCTTAGCCTCACATCTGCTTCAGGATACTTGAGCTAAGTAAAAACAGTTAAGTAACAGTAACAAAAGCAGGACTTCTCTCTAAAGCAAACTGTTTTAAAGTTAAATGTATCATTCCTAGACTGGGAGAGCTTCTCCGAGTGTTACCTTCTTCAGAACTCTTCTGGATGATATATTGGACATGTTTGGCCAGTAAGGTTACTTCCAGTCTTGCAGTTTTTGATTGAGGATTTTTAATAAGGTTCTCATCAGGTCCGTTTCATAGTTGAGCAAAACTGGTCCAAAGGGATTTCATCATTACCAGGGGCAGAGCTCTAACTTGAAACTGTGTCTTAGTATGAAGAACCTCCTACAGTGTTTGGTCTCAGTAAAGTATGAGTCATTAGAACCAGATATGTGTCTTACAAGGCAAGTGTCTTAGTTACAGGTCTCACTGCTGTGATGAAATAGCTGGCTAAAGTAAGTTAACGAAGGAAGGAAGGAAGGGAGGAAGGAAGAAAGGAAGGAAGGCTTGGTTCTTGCCCACAGTTTAGGGACATGGTTCCTATGGTAAAGCAGATATGGGGGCAGAGTATGGTGGCAGCAGCTGCTCACATTGCAGCCACAGGAAACACAGAGAGATGTATTGTTGGGCTTAGCTATCTTTTTTCATTTTATTCAGAACTAGACATAAGCCCATGGACTATAGTTGAATTGAGTCTTTCTGCCTCAATTAGCCCAATCTAGAAAATCACTCACAGACATTCCCAGAGGCTTGCTTCCTTGGTGCTTCTACATCGTGCCTGTTAATGGAATGCTGTCTAGTTTTTAACAGCAAGAGGGTCCAGCCCTTGACCTTGACTCTATGGTAGACAGTGGTTCAGTCCAATGCTTATTACCTACTACCAGAAAGCTTCGCCATACAGCTTCCCAGTGAGAACAGTTACGTCTGTCTCTGGATGGTCTGTTACCACCTGATCCTTAATAGAAAACCATCAGAGCAGTGGGCTCTGCTGCCCTGCTCCCTCTGGAGATGCTTCCTTGTAAGAGCAGCTGTATACAGTGACTGGTGTTCCAGGAAAATTGGAACTCAACAGGGAAGCACGAATAAGCTTTTAAATCAAAGTAGAAAGGAGGAGAGGGAATTTGGAAAGAGATGTGAAGAAGGCTTTGGGAAGCAATGAAAAGAATGTGGACACTGTCCAATTGTGGTTTCAGGAAGAGAGAGAGCATTTATCCACAAAAGCATTGCAGCACCTCTCTTTGGTTTTGGATCTATTCCAGCGGGGGAGGAAGAAGGCAAAGAACACAGAATACTGGGGGTGGGATTTGGGAGGGATGATGATGAACTAAGTGTGGAAAAGAAATCTTCTTTCTCAAGTGTCAACAGCAGCACCTACTACAATGTGGAAATGCTTTTATTTTACTGCATGAGAAAGGCAAGGAGCAGATGCCTGTCAGCCCACAGAAGGTTAAGGCATTTTTACTTGTGTCTTGCATTAGAAAGCCAAAAGAGTATGGATTTAATGTTTTGTTGTTGTTTTGTTTTTGTTTGTTTGTTTGTTTGTTTTTTCCTGACTGAAATTCTGGAAGGCATCATTTAGCACTACTGGGTTAGGGGATGTTTTGTTACATTAAAAACCAAAGGTTTTCCTTTGGGTAAGTCTCAGTGTTGGAGGTGACGGCCACATTACTGCCATCAAAAAAAAAATAATTTATTAATCATGCCTGTGCAAAGAAATCTGGTAGGCACAGTCCCTCAAGCGCTTCCTGTGTGAACAGATCATATGCACTCTGCCATCTCCTCAGAGTAGCAATCTCTTTTACTCTTAACCTGTGAGCAAAATGGATACCTAGGAAACTTTATCTTTGGGGAGTGCATCACAGGACAGGAGGATGCTGTCTGCATTCTCGGACAGCTCTGGGAGGTACATGATAAGGAAGGTGCCATTCTCAACCTCCCATTCTTGACAGCACTTGTTAAATGAATGAATGAATGAATGAATGAATGAATGAATAAACAAACAAACAAAAAATTGCTTCTCTCGTTTCTACCTTAGAATAGGAATCTGGGTAGGGTGGGAAGGATCGCTTTAAAGGAGCAGTGTATGTATATCATGTTAGCACTGGCTCCTGCCTGGTTGCTGTCTGTGTTACCTGGTTCTCAGGGAGGTACCACAGAATTCCTGAGATTGGAATACTCTGATCTCCCTTTACCAAAGGGAAGAAACCGGCTACGAAATTTAAGAGACCAGCCAGCATCTTTTCTCATTTTTGCCTCTCGCCTTGTTTCCCAGGGCGTACCTATATTTAAAGATAATACTTTTTAGGAGGTAAGTTAATGGCTTGGAGATCTGATCACAGAAAGGCCGTCTGCTTCAGCAGCTTCTCTCAGCAACTCCAAAGCAAAGGTGGTTCTCTGTCCAGCCGCACCGCGGCGAGCGGCGGGGCAGGGGAGCTCAGAGGCGCCCTCCCACCTAACACGCCCGTGCGCATTCTCCCCGCAGCTTCAGTGTTTGACCCCGCAGGATCCACACCAGAGACCTGTTCACGACTGATCCAGAGCTCCCGGTGCCATACTTCGCCAACGGGGGTCCGCTTGGATCATTTATTTATCTATCGCGCAGTAAGACAGCACCTTTAGGTGTTGGTGGGAGGCGCTACTCTGTCCGAATCCCACCCCCTTGGCGGCGACTCTGCACACAAAAAACCCACACACACCCGAAGCCGCCTGGTTGAGTGCGAGAAACCTCTTGGAACAGCGGTCAGGACGTCCGGCATCCCCGTCGCTGTCTCCTATGTTCTTTTCCTTTTTCTTTTTCTTTCTTTTTCTTTTTTCTTTTTGCTAGCCCGGCCCGACCCAGCAGCGACATCTGGGTTGTTTGGTATCCTCTGCGTGCTGGAGGGATGCGCCCCGGGGTACCCCGCTCCTGAGCGGCGGCACAGCTTGCAGGAGTTTGACTCACGGGTGGCGGCGGCAGTAGCGGCGCAGAGCCGCGGGCGGCGGGAGCGAGGCGAGCCCGGTCGCTCGCCCTCCGCGCTGCGCTAGGATTGGTTTCTCCCGGAGAGCGTTGACCGAGGGTTGGCCGCCGGCCGGCTGAAGAACAGGTGCACCTCCTCGCCCGGGCTCGCCGCGGAACCACCGTGCACCGCGGCGTGCGGGGCTGGGCGAGGGGCTGCTGGGTTGGCCCCCTGTGTCGGAATGCGGCTTGTCGGCGGCGCCCAGCATCCAGCGGCTGCTAGCCTGGGCCCCTGAGGGTGACGTGAGGATTTGAGGTGGGGGCAGCGGCGGTGCAGCCGGGCGCCCCAGGGAGCGGGCCGGGCGCGGCGCACTGAGGATGCGGGCGAGGCTGGAGCGCACACAGGCGGCGGGCAGCATCAGCCCCAGAGGCAGCATCAGCATCAGCATCAGCATCCGCGGGAGCAGCAGCAGCAGCAGGAGCAGCGGCAGCAGCAGCAGCAGCAGCACCGGCAGCCGAGGGACCCCGGCGCGCAGGAGGCACCTAGGCGGGCTGCAGAATCGCCCCGCCGCTCCCTGACCGGCCGGCGGCGCCGGGGCTGGTCTCGCCCCTCTACCGAGCGCCTCGCCGCCCCCTCCCCGGTCCGCGTCCCCTCCCCCGTCCTCTCCTCCCCGCCCGCCGCCCGCCTCTCGGGGGGAGGGGCGTGGGGGCAGGGAGCCGATTTGCATGCGGCCGCCGCGGCCGCTGCCTGAGCCGGAGCCCGCCGCCGCCGGAGCCCGCGCCCGCGCCCGCGCCCGGCCCGCGCGGCCCCATGCCTCTGGCGCGGCCCTCGGGGGGGCGAAGGTGAAGACCGGCTCCTAGGATGAGTGAAGGGGCGGCCGGTGCCTCGCCACCTGGTGCCGCTTCGGCAGCCGCCGCCTCAGCCGAGGAGGGCACCGCGGCGGCTGCGGCGGCGGCGGCGGCGGGCGGGGGCCCGGACGGCGGCGGAGAAGGGGCGGCCGAACCCCCCCGGGAGTTACGCTGTAGCGACTGCATCGTGTGGAACCGGCAGCAGACGTGGCTGTGCGTGGTGCCTCTGTTCATCGGCTTCATCGGCCTGGGGCTCAGCCTCATGCTGCTTAAATGGATCGTGGTGGGCTCCGTCAAGGAGTACGTGCCCACGGACCTGGTGGACTCCAAGGGAATGGGCCAGGACCCCTTCTTCCTCTCCAAGCCCAGCTCTTTCCCCAAGGCTATGGAAACCACCACAACAACCACTTCTACCACGTCCCCCGCCACCCCCTCTGCCGGCGGCGCCTCTTCCTCCAGGACGCCTAACCGGATTAGCACCCGCTTGACCACCATCACACGGGCACCCACCCGCTTCCCCGGGCACCGGGTGCCTATCCGGGCTAGCCCGCGCTCTACCACGGCACGGAACACTGCTGCCCCTCCGACGGTCCTGTCCACCACGGCCCCTTTCTTCAGTAGCAGCACGCCAGGCTCCCGACCCCCGATGCCAGGAGCCCCCAGTACGCAGGCGATGCCTTCCTGGCCCACTGCGGCGTATGCTACCTCCTCCTACCTCCACGATTCCACTCCCTCCTGGACCCTGTCACCCTTTCAGGATGCTGCCGCCGCCTCTTCCTCCTCACCCTCTTCCACCTCCTCCACTACCACCACCCCAGAAACTAGCACCAGCCCCAAATTTCGTAAGTAGACGCCTGGCCATGCTGTGATTCACTGCTGAGTTTTTCTGCTCTCCGGCTTTCCTTTCTCCTGGTTGTCTCTTCCCCGTGCACGGTTTGGGGCAGAGTGTGAGGCTATGGTTAAAACTAGCCTCAAGGGGGCCAAAGGTGCGGGTCTACACTGGGTCTGTGTGTAGAATAGGAACATCAACCGAACCAAGGATATCTCTAAGCTAAAGCTCCTACTTCAGTGGGTCCCACATGAGAATAGAGTCCTGTCACCAATCAAAGGGTTAAGGCAAATGCAAATCCTCCTCGCTGCAGACTTGAGAGCCAGCCCAGGTTGTGTTCCCCTTACCGGCCTGGGGAGAGATGGTGCACCCAACCCTTCCCGCCCTCCTGTGGGAAGCTTTTTTAAGCACAGCCAAAACTGGCCTATGAAAGACCACAAAAGGAAGTTATGACCAGTGGGGGGAGTTGAGGGGGGAGATTGGATGCAGGTATTTGCTAGTGATGTCCTCAGGATAGAGCTGGCTACTAATTCCAGCTTCCCTGCTCAGGCAGTGACTAAGAAACCATTCAGACAGCTAGGGAAATGAGGTGTCCCAGAAGGACCCCTCCCCTTAACCTGTCCCTGGCCATTGCCAGGTGTGGAAACTGGTGGAAATTGCTTCTGTGGCCACTGGAGTGAGTTAACTGCGAAGAAATGCAACGGGGGACGCTGCTGAGCTGCGACCCCCAGGGTCCTGGAAAAGTAGGAGGGTTTTTCTTCCTCCCCCTCCCCCAGCCGTACCAAGCATTTGCTTTTGTTCCTTTCCCAGAGGGGTGAGGGGTGTAAACCTGATCTCCTCCTCCTCCTGGCTGGAAAAGATAAGCAGACTAGGACCCAGCTTAGTACAATGCCCGAGCTCTTTGTGGCATGTCACCCTTTGAATATAACATTTCAACCTGGCTCAGTCAGTGCCAACAGTGGCCAGTGTACCCCCTAAATATGCTCACTTTCTCTTTGGAACTGTACGCTTTCTGTTTTTATGAACGTTGCAGGTAACTAATTGACCTCCACCCCACCCTCTCCCCTTAGTGAACAGAGATTGCTGTTTGTGCCTGAGGATTCAGGATGGGAGAAGACATGGACAACCTGTGAAGGTTATTCAGGACAAGCCCCCAGTATGTCAGTTCCAGTTCCAAGCAAAGCTATTCTGGAAAAAAAATAAAAATAAATAATAAAGCACAGCAAAGGCAGGGTCTGGAAAGGTTGACTTCTGTATTTCTGTCTTGAGATGACACATCTGGGCAAAAGAGTGTCCCTTGTTACCTGCTCAGAGTGGTAGGAATCCGACGGTGGCTTTAAGTTGTGTTGATTTTTTTGTTTCCCTGACTCAGGATCTTACCTTGGGTGCTATTTAACCTTTGTGACTTTTTCTTTTAAATGTGCTGTACTTGTAAGTAAGGAGTTGGGGACAAAGACTTTGCTTTTACTCTGCCTTGCAAAATTGCATATATAGCTCGGTGGTCAATGGGAGAGACAGAAATGCGAAGAGAAGGCACAGCAGAAGAAGCCAGCACTGTGCAGCTTTCTTCTGCTTTGCCTGGAGTGATTTCTAGGAGCCCATTTTCCAGAAGAGGGAGGGTGCTAGGGTCTCCTTTCAACAAATCCAGCTTGTGTGGTAGAAAGGGATAAAGGGTGGTGCCTGTGAGCACATTCATCCGGCTGAGATAGGTTCCTATCTGTCTTGAAGATCTTAGAATTTTCATCTGTTCTGTAGCAGTTGATATGAATAATGGATTGTAGAGTCACTTCCCATCCCTGGGGCTGTGGGGAACACATTGGGGCATTTCCCTGTCCTTTCTGTATTGATTTCCTTACCTTCCATTCTGAGACAGTCTTTAAAGAAGAGCCTGAGGTAATTATTTCTGCCCCTCCATGATCTTGTTCTACATTCAGTAGAAAGAAAGAGATGGCAGCCTGTTTAATAAGTCATGATTATTGACAGGACTCTGAGCCTCAAGGAAGAGAGGTGGGAAAGATGCACAGGGTCTTGGTGCTGGCATAGACATGCAGACAGTTTTTGTTTGATTAGTAACTAGGGTCCAGTTCTTTCTCTGTCTGAAATTCTTAAAACAGAGTTGAGTAAAGTGTTGAAAATGCAAATACACAGATTTAGCAGGCAATAACCTGGTTTACCTGCACCACTAAGGGAAATTTTAATGAAAAGAATAGGAAACTATAGTTTTCATAAAAGATGAGCTTGAATAGGTAGTCTCTATGGTAATTCAAAAGATAAACATAGTTTATTTTTTATATAGAATTTTTGGCTGATTAATGAGAAGAGAGATATTTCATTTGTGGGGTTATCAGCACTGCTATAGCACACAGAATTATGGCCCAAGTAGTTCTCATTCTCATTGTTCACTTGTTTTGATTATGGCATTAAGTTCCCAGATGAGAAGTTTCTTTGTGCACATCACGTATCTCTACAGTTTAGTGGGTTTGTATCTCCCTTTGCTTCTGCCCACCACCACCTGCTGTTCAAAATGAAGGCAGTTAAAGATGATCTCCTGCTTTTTTATTTTTGTTAGACGAACCCACATATTCCTTAATGACCAGGGTCTGGGCTTTTTGAACAGAATATTTCAAAGCTTACAGGATAAAATACATTTGTGCTCATCTTTGGAAATGTTATGGCTGCTCTCTGCAAGATACCATAGCTCTTTGAGTAGAAGCTTGTTCACTGAGAAAGGTAACAACTGGCCAGTGGATAACATTTTGCAAAAAATAAATAGTATCTTATTATCTACAGTACTTGCTCTGTGAAGGGCTCCTTTTTGATGACTGTTATCTGAGGTATTGGGGTAAAAGTAAGACTGAACTTAAACAGCAAGCAAACAAAGACAGTTTTGCATTTGACTCTTTGCTTTCCTTCATCATCCCTTGTGCATCCTACGGGGTATACCAAAACTTCCTGCATCCCTGAGACTTCTTTTCTTTTCAGTGAACCAGAATTGGCCTTTCCTGCAGACTTTTTGAAAACAAATACTTGAACACATTGTTGCTATACGATCAGTTGAATAGTAGTATCCTGAAACTGTTTAGTAGCCATGGTATAGGTTAGTTAGCATCTTTGAGACTAAAGAGAATATGCACTACAGAGAAAGAACAGTGGTTTTGTACAATGCATCAATACTTTGCTTTGACCGCAGTTGGAATTCCTTCTTCTGACTTCAAACATGCTTATACAGCACTGCCAATGCAACAGAGATTGTTCTGGACTCTTGAAACTCTTTTACTTAGCTGAAAGCACTGTTAACAGGTGAAACAACAACGACAACGACAAAAACAACAACCAATCAAACCAACAATTAAGTTCAAAGCCAAGTGGAGCTCTTAATGGATTGTACTTGCTGTTATCTTTAAATAGTTCTATAGTGCAGTCTCGTGAGCAAGATCACAAATATTGGATGGTATACTCAGAGAAAGAATTTGAAGATAAAATGTCCTATTGATGTTTGACCATGCACAGAAGTTGCTTTAATTTACTCATCTAGTTAAATAGCTTTATTGAATCATATCACTTGTGATTTTAAAGAGAGCCATTGCGGAAGTCAATAGTTTTCCTGTTTTCCTTTTCAACATCTTTACTTCTTGAGTAAGAGTGTTCTGTTGCATTGTGAGGAGCTTCAGGTATAACATTTAAATAAAGTTAAGCTGGCACTGTATGTTCTGTCTACATGAGTCAAGGCTCTAAGAGGAATCCCAGCAGAGAAGGTTTTGACCTCATTCATGCATGGGGGTCAACAGGAGAGGATTCAGAGCTCGGGATCAATGTGGCCGATGAAGTGCAGCTGAATTTATCTCCTCCGTGAGCTTGCATTGCATTCTGGGAATGTTTGTATTTTCCTTGTCATTATTACAGGATGGTGGAGCTGCTCTCCTTTGGTCGGTTATACTGTGAATTTTTGAAATATGCATACTTCATTTTGTGTTCCTAACCAAAAATAAAGCATTAATGTGGGCTTAGACATAGCTCTTCCAGACTGCTTTGTGAAATCTCTTGAATTTAGTTTAACTTCATGGAAAGCAGTATCTTATGCATCCGTCCCTGGTGTTGAAGAACTTTTGTAAGGGATCAGAGATGATTTTGCTAGTGAAGAGTGACTTGTGGATTTGGCTTGTGAGTATAGAACCTGTTTGTTTGTTTGTTTGTTTGTTTGTTTGTTTTGTGCTTTTTCTCAGACGAAGGAAATAAACCAAAGTCAACATCAACAGCAAGCAAGCTTGTTCTAACTCGAGCTCTTTGTTACAGAAGAGCTCAGTTCTCTAAGATTGCTGTGGGCCACAGCAGAAGTCCTGGTACATGTTTGAAATCAGTGCTGGCCCCAGAGATCCAACGTGTGTGGAAAGAAGTTGCCCCTTCCTCTGGATCTTGCCCGTCTTACTTCTGGTTGTACCACAGTGAAAAGAAAGATGGTGTTTGACTTATTCCTTTTATAGAAATTCTTTTCTCAAATCCTCATATCTAGAGCCAAAGCCTATCACGATATTCTATCATGATGCTGAAATGAAAGATGAAAGTTGGCCCTGAAATATATAAAAGCAAAGGGCAGGACATACATGTAAGTCTTTAAAATGCAACCAAGTCACTTCTGAATAGAACTGAAATTCATTTCCATCTTCAGACTCGTGTGGTGGGTAAGAACAGCACCATGTTGCCTTGAAAAATAGCACTGGCCTTAACCATCTTACTCATCCTTACCTGGGAACATCCCCATAGGCCTCTGTGCCCAGCTGAAGAGGGAAGGACCCAGCCTATAGGAGGCTCACCTAGGGCAGACAGCAAGTTTGCATAAGCTTTTCCTACTTACTCAACTGTCAATGAATGTGGCAGCATGTACTTAGTTTGACTTTCCTTTTCTCCTTTCTTACAGATGATTTTATTCATTCATGCTTTGCCCTGCCCCTTACTGTATTGAAGAATGACTATGACTGACCAGTTCTTACAGACTTTTAACTTTGTGTTTATTCTTCACATCTTTGTGTTCATGCCTTCTTTCCTTCCTTCTTTTCTTTTTTTCTTTCTTTCCTTCTTTTTTCTTGTGTGTGTGTGTGTGTGTGTGTGTGTCTTTGGGAGAAGTTCTGGGTTTTTAAAATAGTTTTGTGATTGACATTTTCATAGATTTGTATAATAAAAAATTAAATAAGGTATGTTGCGTTTTCTTAATTGATTTAGGAAGTTAAAACATGTATTTCCACTTATATAATTAAACACATTCTTCTTTTATTGGTTAACAAAAATTATCTAATATTGATTGGCTATAAATGAAATTTTATTTTTTTCATTATATTAGCTTGTATGACATTAATTTGATAGCATTTATTGGATTTAACAGTGAAATCATGTAAATTAAATATGTTATATACTTTCATATTATATTTTCATTGCTCATGTGATAAGCAATGAATCTTAATCTTTTATATTCACTTTAAACATTTTTCAGGAAGCCTTAAATGTTTGTGTGTGTGTGTGTGTGTGTGGTGGCACATGACTTTAATCCTCAGTGGACAGAGTTCTCTGTATATTGGAAGTCACTTTGCTCAACAGAGAGAGCTTCCTCCCAGATTACAGAGGAAAACCCTGTCTCAGAGAGAAAGAAAGAAAGAAAGAAAGAAAGAAAGAAAGAAAGAAAGAAGGAAGGAAGGAAGGAAGGAAGGAAGGAAGGAAGGAAGGAAAGAAACAGATATAGAAGGAGGAGGAGGCACGAAGAAGAGAGAGAGAGAGAGAGAGAGAGAGAGAGAGAGAGAGAGAGAGAGAGAATTAAACATTATGCACCCGTTCTTCCCATATATTGTTTTGGAGACATGTTTATTCTTGAATATGTGTCCAGTTATTTAAGAATAGCATGTGTTTTCAAAGAATCATCCACCAATTAATGGTTTCTGTTTTAACGTATTAGTGAAGAAATTGAGTGGGGTGATATGTTCTTCAAATCTTATCCTCTTGAGGTCAAAACAGGAGCACGAGTCCAAAGCTAGCCTGAACTTTATTACAAGATCTGATCTAAAACAAATATAAAACAAGACAAAAAGGGAGGCATTAGTGAAGGAATTTACAGGCCAATGATTTCCACGGACACTGTAGTGTGCTCTATGGGAATCTCTCTTAGCTTGATTCCCTGCCCACCTAATTTAAGGCAATTACTTTCCTTTAAAAAAATAACCTCACCTTTTGGAGTTCCTTCAAAACATTCAACTGCAATTTAATTGAAAGTACAATTATCTTTCATTTCCACAATTATGTATCATCGGCTTATATAATATTTAGCTAAATTGCATTATTGACCTAACATTGGCATAAAGAAGTTTGTCATCCCATGTTGGTTAGGGAATAATTTACCAGGTAGCCGTGGAATTGGACAGATAGGAAACTTACCTTTCTACCGAGCCCAAATCTATGTGCCTCTCAGAAGGTGAAGAGGGAAGGTGGTAAGAGCCAGCCAGCTACCTAGGTAGAGCAACAATAGAGATGCTTACCACCAACCACGATGACAAAAATGACAGACCCAGACCAGCATCTCTGTTATACTAAGGAACGGAACGGCATAAACCGCTCATCCGTCTTCTCAGCACTGAGCTCTCCTCGTGGTATCTGGAGTTTGATGCTCGTAGACTAACTCTACACAGGCCTGTAAGACACACTTCTGCTTTTGTGTCAGTGTAGACTGGTTAACTCATGCACAGGCACCCACTCAGTTCACGGAGTGGAAACACTGGACCCTGTTAGCTGCCTGACATCTCTCTACTCTACGTTGTGAATCCAAAGCATACCCTGCACTTGAAGAGGTCGAAAAGTGCAAACCTGACTCATTTTGAAAGCCCCGAAACAGGAGCACACCACATCTCCTCCATTGCTTGTTAGGTTCTTATTTATTTAGAAACAGTTTTAACCCAGAGAAAAGCTGATATTTGGGGGAAACTGAGTAAGACTGTAGAATGACCTGCCGTCCTAAAGCCTGGAGATCAGAAGACAGGATGCTCAGGGAATGCCCAGGATTCATTTGGTACCGTGACTATAGAGTCCAATTGTCACCAGGTCTTTAAAGCTTGCATAGAATTTAAGTGAAAGTAGTTAAGGTCTGCATTGTATTCTATTCCCATCTAGACAGTTATCATAAATGAGGACTGGAGTATAAACAAGTTTGTTTCTCTATGAAAGATCTCTTTTAGATATGGGTTTGTAATTTGGGGAACCTTAATAATATTTTTAAAGCATCCATTATGAAGTGTGTCTGTTGGAAACACACTCACTTTTTGCTATTGTTATAATTGCTAATATTTTGGGCTGGACCAGCCACTGTTCATAAACCACAGGCTACTGTTCCTAGGCATGAAAAGGGTCAGTTGGAAAGTATCCTGCAAAACTGAACTGTGAATCAAGTTTAGTTACAAAACTTTAGCAGTGTCCATGGTAAAGATTTTTTTCTTTGCTGCTGTTTTTAGAAGTGATAACATACATCAAAGGATACCACAGGCCAAAAGAACAGCTTGTTTATTTATCTATCTATTTTAAAAGAATCTCTACAATTACCTTAGCATTACTATGCCATAGAGTTGGGAGAGTAGCAATGTCTTAGTCTAATCCTTTAACAGGAAGTGTTAAACAGACTAGTTTGATTCTCAGATCACCTTCCCAAGACTACACACAGCCTAAAACATGATCACCCATGTTCATCGCCATAAACTAATAGTTCCCTAAGAGAGAAAACTACAGTGTCACCATCATTTGCGGTCAGATTTACTTTAGTGCTATATGGTGTTTTACTCTGAGGTGTGGGAGGGTTCTTCACAGGATTCAAATTTTGGAAGAATTTTGAGACTTAGGTAACAATGGAAATGAGAGTGGCCCTGTGGAGCCTTGCTGTGAACGAGAGTTTGTGTTACCTGGGCATTCTTTTTCTAACTTATTTTTGAAGGATAGACTCAAATATTCTCAGTGCAATCATGCAGGTAATGAACTGACCGGAAAATTCTCATATGAAATGCCTGAAGCTGTACAGATTTAAAGATAGGTTTAATATTTAGTAACCAAATTCAAAGGAACCATTTAAGTGTTAGTGGTTATTTCTGGATTATTAAATGAGTTTTTTTTGTGGTGATTAGTACTATGGAAGGTGTGCTTGACAGGTAAATGATGAGGTAACTGGAAATGCCTGAGTCTCAAAATACAAAGTGACTGCTAAAAACCATCTGGAGAACTGGGAGAAATATTGATGAGGCATGGTATTCAACAGAAGATACCCCAAAGCAGACCCACTCATTTCTTTTTCTCTTCTTATTCTGTGCATCATGGCTCTTTTTATTTATATAACATTCTGTTAGATATTTTAAAAGATGATTGAGATTGCTAATTATGCAAACTTATATAAAATTATGGAATGTTTGAGGCTAGAACTCGGTGGTAGAATGTTTATAGAGTGCTTGAATAGTATGTATAAAGCCCTGGGTTTAGTCCCTTCTAATATACACGTGCGCGCGCGCGCGTGCGCGCGCACGCGCGCACACACACACACACACACACACACATCGAAATGGAAACTAGTAAATTAGTAAGTTTGCATTATAATTGATTGGATATTATAAAATTGAATAGCCCTTCTGAAAACTAGGATTAGTATAATGTTTGAAAACTTTACTATCAAAACCTAAGATGTCATGAGTAAAATGAGACAAAGAATGACAGATCTGTCTTCAAGGAGAGGAGTCAGAGTCAATAGAATTCTCCTTTTACTAATTGAGTGGTGTTTACCACTATTTAATATATTAGCTTCCAAAAATGCTTAGATTGGGTTGTTCTCATCTAACCATGGAGAGGTAGGTTAAATATTTTTAAAACCAATGAATTAACTGTGGATTTTAGTAAAAGTGGGTACATTATATAGGAACTAATCCATGTAGGTTAAAATCTTTTTAAAATGCCCATGGAAGAGTATTTGCATAATAAATTATCACCTGTATTGTCTTTATTATATATATATATATAATGTATATATATATATATATATATATATATGGTGAATAACTTTTCAAAAGGAGGACAGCAAGTACTTGGTCAAAGAAAAGTCTTGAGCTCTATCAAATATTTGGCATTTCTATGTTTCAAGTTAAGATATATATATATATAATATATATGTATATATATTATATATATATGGTTAAATAAAATTAAAATTAAAAAATAAATATTTATTTACATAATTGTGATGTTATGAGGCCATTAGATTAGGATTTTAATAATCTTAAGGATGTTAGGACACATTATTTAATATTCATCTAAAACTTATGGTAGAAAATTAAATAAGAGGCCACTTGCATAAGCTTTATAGATTTAAAGATAAGTTTAATATTTAGTTACCAAATTCAAAGTGTTAGTGTTATTTTAAGTGCTAGTGGTTATTTCTGGATTATTAAATGAGACTCAACTTATTATACTTTTCTATAATATTTTCTATAGTTTAGTTAATGATGTGTGTTATTACAGTAATCACAAGTAGCTGAGCTGTTTAAGAAGTAATACCAGAACAGGGAAGTGGGAAGGTGTGGATGAGGGAGCAGGGGCAGGGAAAAGGGCATGTGGGACCTTAGGGGGGCGGGGAACCAAATAAAGGGAAATGAAATGTAAATATAGAATATATCCAATAAAAATTTTTGTTTGGAAAAGAAGAAAAAAAAAGGACCGAGGCAATCCTCCTGCATTGGTTTTTAATTTTTTCTCTTTTATTTCTGTGCTTTAAATGGTATTGTCAGCATCAAGGGGTTGACTGAGTTGAGGCTCTGCTGGGAAATGTATTTTCCTTTGCTACTGCCTTCTTGGAAGCCCTGTGGTGGCTTGACCTAGCCTTGACCTTTTAGGGGCAGAGACAGGTATGGACATTTAGTGAATCATTAATGACCTTTGTTGGTTGGTTGGTAGCATTATTTTTATGGATGGAAGTATGTAATAGAAGCCTGTAAGTTATGTCTGTTACCTGCACACTTGGTCTGGATTAAGGAACGTGAAGAGATGGTGGTAGTGTTGGTTTGTTTGCACAGTCAGGGCAGATGGAGTGAGTGAAGGAGTGGAAAGACTAATCCAGAGATTTACTAAGGAGTGCTAGCTGCTCCCAGAATCAACAGACTAGATAGCCAAATTACAGATAGACACACTGACTAGGAGCCTGGAGAGAGTAGTGATTTAGGGGGGAAAAAAGATAAGTTGTGTCCCACAAAAAAGCTCACAGTCACAATAAGGAACAAAAGGAGCTGGAACCCAAATGTACTGTTTATATAATTTACTATGAGAAATCAAGATATTGATTACCTTTGGGGAGTAAGGAACGCATCCCCACTGCTAACATTTTGCATATTCTTTTGGATGCTGGTTAAGGAAGATATTTAATTTGATATAATGTGTTTCTATGTAACTTTTTGGCTTACACACGTTTTATATAAATCAGCACATGTTTCAAAGTTAAAGGATTTTTTGTTTGTTTGTTTAGAACATTTATGTGACTTTTTTCCAATTTATGCTTCCAGGGTAATGGACTAGGCTTATGTGATTTGCTATTTGTAAATCTTGGACTGTAACTAAAGTTCCCTACAGTCTACAAGAAGCAAAGACAGTCCTCCTAGCTTTTATTTTCATGATATGAGCTGAGGAGATACTCCATGCAGTCAGCTCCACCTCTTTCTTATTCAAGCCTTCCTGAATGGATATTTTGTGTTACATGAAGCGTAGCTTTACTTATTTCAGGGGTGTTATAATTTTCTCATATATATTTCTAAGAGCATTTTTGTTCCCTGATGCTGCCTGCAAATATACTGCAGCTCTACAAATAGAGGTACATAATGCAAAAGTGTTCTAATTTGTATGCCATTACTTGGACCGACATGGGTAGGAAAGGATATATTTAATTTACAGTTCCAGGTCATGAGCCATCATTGAATGAATTCTGAGCCAGAACTCAACCAGGAGCTTTAAGTAGAGCTCAGGGAGGAATGCAGTGTACTGGCTTGCTGTCTGGCTAGCTTTCTTAAGTAGACATGGCAAACTATGTGCTGATGGTACAGTCTAACCCACGGGGTACTGTACCTTCTCACACCAATCATAAATCAAGAAAATCTGTTCCAATGGCCCTAGGCCAGTCTTATCAAGGCAGTTCTTCCAAGATGAGTCTAGGTTGGGTCACGCTGATAATAAAAACTGACATGGATAAGAAAGCCAATCCATTAATTACATTTGTGGTTTTGTTGAGCAGAATGTATATATGAGCAATTGCATAATCTCTGAAGCATGTTTCCAACATGAAAGTATATCAGGCCATCTCAGAAATGATTCATTGGTGCTGACAAGCAAATGATTCATTTGCTAAAAAGAATTGCCTTTGGCAGAGAAATTCAGAAGTCAGGGTAAGGGAAGACATTGGCCGTTAATGATGGCAGAGACCTGTGCTACCTGCACTCGAGAAACAGTCCCTCTCTCTGGCAGCAGCTAGCAACTAAGAGGGCCAGCAAGATTGATGGATATAGTTCTCCTCCATACATTCTTCATGGGGAACCAAGTAGTTGACATTACTAATTTTAGTTGGTATGTAAATGTCAGATGCACTTCTACCTATATATGATCTCTCCAGAAAGCCACACAGTAACCTTACATTGCACAAGCTCCATCATCTTCCTTCTCGTAGCCCTACCCACATGATGAGTACAGCCTATAAACCAAAACCAGCATTCCTTTTGAATTCTGTGCAATATCAGCATTGGATCCCTAGAGGTGTTGAGTGGACTATGGGAAGAGGATCCCAGATGTAACCTTAAAAGTGCGTGTGTGTGTGTGTGTGTGTGTGTGTGTGTGTGTGCACGTGTGTATGCATGCACGCCAATAAATTCATACAGGAGGCTTTGCCTCTTCGAAGTCAGAACATAGTTACGGGTTAATTTAGGTGAAGCCATTCAATCAGGGGCTGACTCTTGTTATTCTCCTAGTGTCTCCACTTGCAAATTTTTAGATATCCAAAAACTGTTATTTTGGGTTAAATCTAGGACTGTGTTGATGTGACTGTGGATAAACTGAACATCCTTGAAACACTGCATCATACAGCACTTTGAAACAGCAGTGCAGTGAAGTCAATACTTAAATATATCTCACACAGATCAGAGCTCATGTCTTGAGTAATTTACAGCAAGCTAGCCTTGGGGAATCTTTAGAATGCCCTGTCTGGAGACCTTGCACCTGCTGAAAATACCCCAGGTACTGTCACTTTCTTCCCTCATAGTGAGCTCTGGCCTCCCAAGTTCCTCTCCATGATTAGAACCCACTCTAAGAGAAGGTGAAATTGCTACCCACTTCTCCAGAGTTATGTGTGTATATGTGTGTGAATCAGCAGTGTTAGCCAAAAGGATTTCTCCTCTATAGTCCACAGATCAGATAACTTTCACCAATGTCAGAATTTATTGTATACCAATTGGCATGTATTTATGTCATTTGCTTGGATAGTTTAGCTCAATTTTATTGACATAAAGGGAAATCTTTTCTACCTAACATTGTGCATGCCTCTGTATATTTAACTAGATGAGAGTTTATTTGGAAAGAATGGCCAGGAAGTAGATCGAGGCTTAGTAGAATACTTGCTATTCTGTTTCTCCTTCAGTCTTCCCTTCTGTGGTACCACACTGAGGCTCATCTCTCACTGTGAACAGCTCTGAGTAATCTATGATAACTAATGAAATGCTCTTTCTTCCCAGGCTCTACAAATGGCTGAGTGTTGTAAAAGTCTGAGTAGTGCTATTATATTTAAATGACTAGATAACACACACATGTTAACCTTGAAAAGCAGAGGTTAATGACCAGGATGCTTTGGCAGCATCATTGCCTGGTCTTTCCTCATGGCTTTCGGTATCCATCATACAGGAATGACTGGTGCCTAGCTCGTTGTTTTCTGCAATGAAAGGTTGAAGCTTTTGGCTAGTTGGATTGGCAGGAAGCAACAGAGATTTAAAGCGAGGGAGGCATACCACTGAATGACTTGACATTCACAGGTGGTGGATGCTAGGCTCCCACAATATATACATTTTGTTTGGGCATTTTTACAGAAACAAGTCTTGAAGAACATGCGGAATATTTTTAGAGTTCAGCTCTCTCTCCATCTGACTTTTTTCAAAATTAACTTTTGTCATGTTTTTATTGTGTCTCATCCTAATTTTTCATGAATGGAGCCAATCTAAATATGGAATGGGCACCTCTCGCATCCCTGGTTCTCTGATGTGTATTTCATACAATTGAAGAATGTTGTTTACAATAAATGCCTGCTCTCATCATCTCGGTTGCCATAAAAGACCTGTATAGCTAAGTGTTAGGATATGAAGACTTTAATTGCTTACTACAAACTGTCTTTATGCACTGTGCTCCCTTTGTGAAAATTGAATTAAATTGCAGGTCCATGGGCTCTTTACGCTGAAAGGATAATCTCTTACATTCAAACCATTGGAAAGGTCATCTCTGGCTCTTGATACTTCTACACTCAAAAAATTTGCTAAATTTTAGCGCTGAATTTTCTCACATTTCTCCAGAATTTTCACTTTGCCAAATACAATATCCTGTTCCTCCAGGAGGACAGCTTCTATTTCCAACATATCAGCTATAAGGTATGAATTGAATTGCCTTAGAATAGATCACATTTTCAGAGAAAAGCTCTGGCTGTATCCTCTCAATTTCATTTTACTTCTGTGTTGAGAAGTCCACTTTAATCTTCAATTATCAGTTACATGCAATCAACTGAACCCCTTGACCTCCAACAAAGAGAGGTGCTTTCATGCCAGGAGAGTTGGGTGGTTGGATGCTTAAGAATATTTTTGATTTCAGGTCAAGAAGAATTGCTATCATTTATTAGACGAGAGAGAGATTCAAAGAAGAAAGGTGATTCCTTAAAAGTACTGAATGTCTCTGCTTCCTGATGATCACATACCTTCTCTATGATCTGGGATGGAGCTAAGGAGCCGTGAGCCCTGAAGAGTGTGGCCAATTTGGGGTATCTGAGAATGAGCTCAGAGGTGGAAATGCTGTTGATGTAGATGGATCGCTCCATCCCCACTTGGTTTCCTACCCCTTTCTCTGTAACCATGAGTACACACTGGTAAACTTCAGGAAATCATTTTAGCAGGTCTAGAATTTTCTCAGAGTTTGGTAGGTGGGTAGAGTATCTTCTCTTGGGGAAAAATACTGCTTCTTCACAGAGAGTTGACTTTCATCACATCTGTATTCTTCTTCACTTCTGAGAGGTATAAGCACTCTGGAAGGAAATCAAATAAGGCACAGAGGGAAAGCTGACTTGTGCTGGTGAAAGTACTCTCAAGGTTTTGACATGGTGGAGAATCAGGGTAAATCAATTGTTTCCAGGTTTTGGGGTTTTAGGGGTATTTCTAGAAACGTAGTTGTTGGACAACATGTTTCCTGGGTCTCTGTGGCAGACAGTCCAAAAGCTGAGCTTCTATGTCTGAGTTTAAAGTTCTCATGGTATTGATCCATTGCCGAGTCTATCTCTTTTTATTCCGAAGCTTTCCTTCTACCTTTCCTCCTCTTCTGCCTCTGTTCAAGTGTGTTTATTTCTTGTATATTTATATTGTCAATCAGATCAGTGGAGTTCATCATTTACTGATGTCCCTGTTTTGATGTTTCCCATGGGTAAACATTGATTATGTTGTAAACTCACATAAAATTTACTTATTTAAAACTGTGAAAGAATCTCTCCCTACACAACAGGATTTCATGCTTACACATATACAGAATAAGGTATGCTAAAATACCCAAAGTGTGTGTGTGTGTGTGTGTGTGTGTGTGTGTGTGTGAGAGAGAGAGAGAGAGAGAGAGAGAGAGAGAGAGAGAGAGAGAGAATGATAAAAATTAGAGTATGAACAGGAAACCTGGAGAAATTGTCTAAAACAACTTGATTTCGTTGGAAGTATAAGTTTCTCTAATCCTAGATGATACTCTCAGATCCATCTAATTCAATAGAATTTCTAATTGCTGACTTTGTTGTATTACAAAAAAAGAACAGAACACCTAGAAATAGCTTTTTCTGAGACACTGTGTCTTTTTGAGTTTGTGGGAGTCATCTTTCCTTTTAAACCTAGGTCTTTAGGCTTGGCGGCAAGAACCTTTATTCACTAAATCTTCTCATTGGTCCTTGAATCAAATTATTATCAGAGTAGCAGATGTACCATTGTTCTCAAGTTCTTTGGTCTAAATGTGGCATATCATCTTCAACAAAACCAAATCTTTCAAGAAGTTTCAAGAACATCTTAAGGGTATTCTTCAGCAATGGGACTCTAGTGACAGGAGAGAGGAATCCTTGCTCTCTCTATCTTTGGGTGATGGTGTTGTTTTGTTCTATCCTTTTGAATAGCATTACCCATACCTCCCTTGAATCCTGGATTGCTGTAGGCACAGGCGAATTTAGAAGTATTAAAACTGCCCTGTGTAATTCAGTGATGAAGGATTTATTTTTTTTAATTTTCAGTGGTTATTTTATTTATTTACATTTCAAATGTTACCCCCTTTCCTGGTTTCCCTTCCACAAACCCCGTTCCTTCTATGAGGGTGCTCCCCACCCACCTACCCACCCACCCACTCACTCACTTCTGCCTCCCTGCCCTAGCATTCCCCTATGCTAGGGCATAAAGCCTTCACAGGGCCAAGGCCCTCTCCTCCCATTGATGCGAGATAAGGCCATCCTCTGCTACATATGCAGCTGGAGCCAGGGGTTCCTCCAAGTGTATTCTTTGGTTGATGGTTTAATCTCTGGGAGCTCTGGGGGTCTGGTTGGTTGATATTGTTGTTCTTCCTGTGGGGTTACAAACCCCTTCAACTCCTTCATTCCTTCTTCTAACTCTTCCATTGGGGTCCCCATGCTCAGTCCCATGGTTGGCTCTGCCAGAGCCTTACCTATACAAATGTGGATGCTTGTAATGATGACGGGTTTTACTTTAACCTGGGAGTGCTATGGACCAAAGGCTATGTCAGCAGGAAAGGGCTCACGGGCAGCTGTTCTTTATTTTTATTAATATTATTAATATTATTATTATATTCTTTATTTACATTTCAAATGATTTCCCCTTTCCTGCTGTTCTTAACTAAGTGGACTCTGTAATGGTTCTTCTTTCAGGTTGCCAGCACAAACTGCCACAGACTGTATGACCTAGACGATAAACGTTCATTTTCTGTATTTCAGAGGTTATAAGTCTATGGATTCTGGAGGCCAGGTGGTTTTTATTTCTGACCTGTCTCTCTTTGGCTTGCTGTATCGCCAAATGGTCTTTTCCTCTTTGTATACTTCGGTTGCCTTTGTGTGTCTAAACTCCTCTTCTTGGAAGTACATCTGCGTGACTGCACTAGGCTCTCTATTAGACAGTTCACTTCGGTTTGATGACCTCTTGTTCTTTCTCCAAACAGCAGCTACAATTTGAAGTACAGGGCTTCAGCATACGAGTGAGGAAATCCAATTCAGTCTGTAACAGTGGCTCAAACACACAGAAGCACACCAATCAAAAGTAATTGCAAATAGTCTGCAAGCCTTACACTGCACCTTTGTCTGTGAGCAGACAAGTCCCCATATTGCTAAGATATGCACAGTGCTCTGCGCTCTTGGTGCTCTGCCTTTGTTGTTTCTCCTCTGAGATGTGGACTTGGTACAAGGGAACAAGATCAGCTTCTAAGAAGTATGGCCTGGCTGCTCTGTGTCTGAGCTGGTGACTGTCTTTGCCTCCAGCAACCACAATCTAATGCTATTCCAACTAATAAGTACCATGGAAACCCGGTGTGATCCAGGGGTGGTGGAGAGGTGGGTGAACATCAAATCACCCAGTGACATTGGCTGTTCAAATGTCACTTTATAAAAATAGAATTGCGCGAGGGAGCAGGGCCATGGCGGCCTTTCAGAGCTCCCGAGGATTGCATCTGCTCCTTTTTTTCTTGCATCTGTCTCCATGACAATCAAGGGAAGTCCATGTTTTCATTATTGGCATTATAGTTCCACATATACATTTGTTTCCTTTATTTTTAAAGTCTCTCTTATTTTATTTCTAATGTACTTTCTCCACAGATTGCACTATTTTCTCTTTAAGCTTTGGGGAAATCGCTTCAGCATGAATGTTGTATACTATTAAAAACATAAATGGTGATATGTGACATTACAGGTAAATAAATAAGGCCACACACTGAAAATGATATAAGGCTGTATATTCTGATTTGGTGCAAGCATCTTCTATGCTCTCTCAAAGTCAGATGCCCAAAGTGAATCCTTCACAATAAAATCCAGTGAACAGTTTATTTTTTCAGATTTTTCTTTCTTTTAATTATGGATCTTATTTTCCTTGATTGTATTCTCCTGGATGCTATCATCAACTAGTTGGATTGAAAAAGATCGGCGATAACCTTGTAATACAGGAACAATGATCTCTTTTCATTTGATCATAACTCACTTGTCATGATGTGACTGTGGACAGATTGTGTTTCAATGAGCACATTTAAAGAGAGCACATGTGAACCATCAAGAAGAGACACTTCAGTCCAGGGTTTTGCTTTTCATGAAAAGCTGGTGTTGTTTGCCTTTGCCTCTGTGAATACCTATTTCCTGATTTCCTAGAGCTGGTTGCTATATATATTCCATAGGTATTGAAGTGTTTTTATAAAATACAAGGTAGTATAGGTTAATAATTTAGATATTGGAATGCAAAGGGTATTGACCTATATAGGAGCTATGAAAAGCTGAACCTATTCCAGAGGTTACTAATATGCATCATGGGTTCATTCTAAAACTTAAATTTGGAAGCTAGATTTTAGTCTTACATGTTAAGTGCTATGTGTAACAACTGCTGTTTTAAACAAGGTCATGCTAGAAAGCATTGTTGAAAGGGAGAGAATGATGCTGTGAAAATTTAAATCTCACAGTGATGTTGAATAGAAAAAGTATATATATTTCCAGGCATCTGGGCCTAAATTTCTCAGCCTTTGAGGAAGGGGGTGGGGAGACAGGCTCAGGCAGTGCGCCCTTTCTGTGTGATGCCCTTGAAGTGTGGTATGCACAGTTTGATACTGAACTCAGTGTCAATTTCTGATGTCTCAATTTCTGACACAGTAGAAACAACAGAAGAGGGGAAAGCCTCTAAAGACTGAAGGACTATCTCTATCATTTTCTTGACATCCTATATAATGCCTTTACTCTTCAGAATGATTGTTCTTAAGAGGTGACTTTTACTGTTGAGTATAGAGTACCCTTTTTCCTCTTTTTTTTGAAGTATGTGTATCTTCCAAAGTGTATCTTGATAGATTTGGCAAACTATTAAGCCAGATTTCATATGCTGGAATGGAAAGAAAGATGATTTATCATGCCAATAGAAGCTAAAATTTATCTCACGGACTCTCCCCCTTTCCCTCTTTTTCATAATAATAAAAAATTCTGAGTAGAAGATTTAATCATTTAAAGATTAAAACTTAGTACTTTGCCTTCTTTTGTTTATATTGAAATGCTGTGAAACAAACAGTGTTTATCAGGACTTAAGACAATATCAATCTGTTTAGATAGGTTTGTGACAGAAACAAGCATCCCCCATCCCTCTTCCTGACAGCCTGTCTTGAGAGTCTTTATTCTGGGTAATTTATTAAGTACCTCCTACATCCCAAGAGCAGGTTTAGGCATCCAGGAGAAGGGGTACAGTAGCAATGAAGACTGACAGAGGGGCTCCTTCATAGAACTCAGGTGCTACTGAAGAAGTGCTGACATTGATAAAAAGCTAAAGTGTTTGAATATGCACAAGTGTGGGAAGATGTCCCTGAGTTTGTCATAGTATAACTGAGTCCCAAATGACGAGAGACAGCTAGATACGGGGGTACCTTAGACACAGAGGCACAATAACAAGAAAAAGAAATCCAAGGGCTTTAGTGTTCAGAAGTAAGCTGATGAAGTGTTAGGAATGTTACCGTAAAGGTTTCAGTTTGAGTCCCTAAACTCCTTGTAGAGAGATGGCAAGGCACTGTACTTTTCTGTAATACCAGTGCTGGGAGGTAGATGCCTGAGTTCCAAGTTCAGTGAAAGACTGTCTCAAAAATAAGGTGGAGAGCAGGCACAGAAGTTGGCTATCATTGACCGCTGGCTTGAATATACAGGTGGATATATGTGCAAGAAGACCTGCATGCACATACCAAAAGGGATGAGCATACATCCATCTACACATACATAAACGCATACATGTGCAAGGATTCAAAGGCCCAGAGAGATGAAACAATAGCCAGTATTCCTGGGTATGATTAACAGGCCAAAGAGTGGTAGAATGTGCAGTAGATGTTTGATGAAGCAGGCCTCAGAGAGAACTTGGATTGTGTTTGTATTATACTGGAAAGCAACAAAGGCTTATGTAAGAAAGAGCTCTGATCCTGTGTGCAGTATATTCTAGTGGCCAAGTAGGTGTGAACATCACTGTCAGAGCCAAAATGAGGATCTGTGATGGAAATGGTGTTCCATTACACTGGGGCCTAAGGGTCAAGAAGACAACTTACATGAGAAGAGAGGCAGGATCCAGACCTGTCCTAGATTTCTTTTCTGAATCAGGGTGGTGGGAATATTGTCAACATTAACCAAGAAAAAAAAGGGTTGGGATCTGTAGGGTTTGGAGAGGAGGGGATAAGAGTTGTCGTAACTATATACCCAGTGCTCTTCTTGATTATTAGGTTACCAAGATGACATTTAAAGAAAGTAATTAGGTACAGTGTAGCATTTATAAACAAAACAGTGCTAAAAGGAGTATTGGCATAGAGAATTCCCTTCAATACTCAAAACTAGAACTAGGAAAGATATATTTCTCAGAGCCTAGAAGAGCAGCTTGTAGGTACAGGCTGCTGAGGGTGTTTCCAGCCTGTTCCAACACTGTGTAACATGACATAGTTAGAAAGCACTGATCTCACCAAGGACCCTGTTTGGGAGTTTGAGGAGTGGCATAAGCAGTTTCTGCAAATTCCTTAGCTGATTGTAGTGTGTTGCCAGGCTGGTGGGCAGCTGAGTAGAAAGAGAAGAAGGAATAAAACCTAAAGATGTTAGAGTAATAGGGAATCACCCCAGAGTACAGCACAGCCCTCTTCATCTGATGAAGGAAAAAAAAAATGATTGAAGTCCAAGTGTGGTTGTTGCTGGGAGGATCGGATCATCTGCTCCAAACTAGCATCAACCCCAGGAGACCAAAGCCAACCAGGACTGTTTATTCTGCACCTATTATGTGATAGAGGAATATCGAGGACTTGTTCCTCAAGTAGGAAAGACAGACGCTGTGGAGAACATTTCTGGACGCCGTGGAGAACATTTCCTGTAGATAACACAGTTGTTCAACCAGAGATGAGACTGGAAGACCAACTATCTGCTTCTGAGACCTCACACATCTGTAGTTTGCAGATTCTACAGGACAAAATAATTTGTAGAAAATTCAAGTTTCCCATTTCTGACAAGGGAGCAGTCATTTTTCGATGATAGCCAGCATTGTCAAAGATGTTTTTATGCAAGGGCATGGTTCAGAAAAAAATCTCTGTTTTCTAACACGAGATTTCTACCCTATATGTAGAACAATTCAGTTCTTAAAAACCGAAGCCCAAAGTAATGCTTATTCTATAATGAAGTATAAAATGAGGCTTCAGATTACATGGACCATACCTATAATAATAAAGGATACTTTAAGATACAATATGATGGGATTGTGGCCAAATCTAATTCTCTTAGATACTCCAACTTAAATTTGATTTTCCTCTCATTTTAATTTTTCTTACATTTGCATACAATTCAGGTTCTTGTGATTTTAATATGAAGAGTTAAAATGTCAGTTGCAAAGAGCTTGATTAATAAATTCTTAACTTTAGTAAAGTTTAATTATGGGTTTTATTATCTGATTCTCTGCACTTTGAAAGAGACTGCCTGCCTCTTAGAGATGCAATATGAATTGAGAAACAGGTGATGAGGCTTAGGATCCATGGTCTGTGTTAGCATTTCCACACTGTCGTTCTCTTAATTCCTACCAATGCATATTAGTCTATGACAGTCAGACTCTTCACCCAATTTGTCATCAGTTTGAAAAGAAAAACCCACTGGATAGATGTGAGACTAAGCATTTGTACCACTTGGCATGCACCATGTCATATATGTGTCATTGCATAAAGCTTGAACACTTTGTTGTGATGTTTGTAATCTGTACATAATCTAAGCCAAAGGGCGGGAGAGATGGCTCTTGCTGGTTTCTTTAATACTGATAAGCCAGAGGGTGAATACCATTTCATTAATGAGTGAAGAGGCATGTTCCGGAAGCCACAGTGAATGTCCTTATATTAATTAATGGAGACTAATCCACTGGAAAGATTGTATGTTCTGGTCTGTATAGGTAGCCTTCAATGACATTGTGGTGTTTGGAGCTGTTGCATCCATCCTGAGACCATGAATTTTCGAGACAGAAATGACTGGCCTAGTGATTCTGGTGGAGTTGCCAAAGGAATCAGAGAAATTTAACACTGAGTCCTCCTGAAGAAAAAGAAAAAAATGGGAAAAGACTTAACCATGTACCTATTTATTTTAAACATTTATGGAATCATTTTTAACATATTTCCTCCTGTAGATGCCCACTGAAATTTTCAAAATGATTTCATTTGATTTCTATGCATATTATACACATCTAAATTCCATCAGAAATTAAAGCAAATGTGTTTGTGAGGCCCCATGGACCCTATAGAAACACACTGTGAGGTATATAGGTTTGTAATACTCAGTGTTCACTGTTGGTGTCATCAGATTCCTGGAAAGTGCCAAGTCCACTTCTGATCAGGGTGAAACTGCCAAGGGGTCTCTGACTGTCTTTGTCATGGAAAGTATATTCAGCTGAATTTCTATAAAATGTTGAAGATCTACAAATTGATATCATACAAATGCTTAATTTCAATTAGACTTCCTATATGTTTATATAGTGTTTTGGGCCTCATTAAGCAGATCTGGCTGCCAGTCAAGGGAATGTTACAAATGATAGGTAGGTTCCCTGGACAATTTGAGAAAGTGTTGTGTAAACAAGAAGTTGTGCAGGATGTCAGCTTTTATTTCTCCACAGTAGTGCTGAAGCTCAGACGTACTTCAGTTAGAGATGCTGGCAGTTTGTGATGAAGTGTGAAGGTTAGAAGCAGCTCTGGTGTATGGTTTAAACCGTCAGCTCTCTAAGCCTTTTATACATTTTTAATATTTATTAGTCAGTGATGAGATGAACAAGTGAACCATATAACATGGATGAAAATGAAATGCTTAGTCATTCTTCCTGACATCTGGTAATGCCAAGAGTCTAGATGATAAAATCTTGGGGGTAGGTATGTGAATAACTGTGAAGGAAAGAAAGGTACCGGGTTATCCTTACACTATGGAGTGTGTCAGATACCTTTTCAACTTTGCTGCTGGAGTCTAGGACAGGAGCTCCAAGAGTATATTGAATGTTGCATCTCTGTTGTTCAGCACCAGATAGATAGACACAATTTGGTACCCAGCATCTCTTTGAGCTTCCAGTACTATGGAAAGAGAGAAGATGACCAGCACCAACTAGAATTTTTCTATCATTCCAAATAGAGGATAGTGACTTTGTGTCCATCAAATATGTATTTTATGTTTGTTGAAATGTCAACATTGAGCAGAATGTAGTAACTAAATCTTTAAAATATGCAAATAATAATGAGCATTACGATAAGATTTCTGGACATGGGAACAGGTGGTCAGTTTAAAATATTGTGAAATTTTTACAGAAATATTATATATGTTGCTCAGTCGTCACAGGACATCTTGTATTTCCTTTTCCCTTTTTTTTTTTGAATGCCAGCTGAAGCCCCAAGATCAAGATTTCCTTTCTGAATGATAGAGAGTAGGACATTTTTGAAGCTGGATATACAGGTAAAAGAGGTGAAGGGGCCCTGCCTTGGGCTGACTGTAACCCCTGTGATTCACATGACGGAACCTCATCCCAGACTGATGGAAGAAAGAGTCTGAGCAACTGGATGTAAATCTGTCATGAAAGGAGAGCTCTTAGAGTCATATTAGCAAATCACAAGAAGAAACAGAGGGCTTCCTCTCATCTTTTGACCGCATGAGAATTCAAGAAGCAGCCAGCTACTCACAGACCAGACACAGATCTACTCCAGGCGCTTGATCTTAGACTTTATCAGGCTCTGGAACTCTGAGACATAAATGGTTACTGGTTATACTATCCTGTTTGTGATATACATTTCTTCTTCTTCTTCTTCTTCTTCTTCTTCTTCTTCTTCTTCTTCTTCTTCTTCTTCTTCTTCTTCTTCTTCATTTTTTTGGTAGCATCTCACAATAAGCACTCTAGCTTGCTGACTGAGTGCATGATTGAAGGTAGGATAGAAAGTTGAAAGGTAGCCCAGGCTGTAGAGGATTCCATTCGGGTAATTGCAGACACTATTTTTCTTGCTTTAAAACTTTGATATTGCAGTTAATTCTATCATTTATATTACTAAAGGAAATCGATCAGAATGATGCCACTGTAACTATATGACTGTAAGCATCTTCTAAATACTAGTCATAATACACTGAGCATGACTGACAGTTCCTCATACAGTCCAGTAGTATGGGTGCTCTTGTGTACTCCATTTCTCTGGAAGGAACATGAAGATGGAGTAATTAAGTAGCTTGGCCAGTTTGTTCCCACCAGTGATGAGGAACAGTCTAATTTCTAACCAGATCACAGTTTAATTGTCTCTTTCCCATTGCTCTCATGAAATGTTCACTTACATTAAAAAATAGCCCCAAAGATATTTGACCTACATATTCTCTAGCACACAGGAAGTGGACTGGATTATTTTTAAAAAAGAAAAAAATAACATACTTTTGGTTTCTTTTTGGCTTTCTTGCGGACTCAGCACCCGTCCTCTCCAGGCATGTGTTTACCACCTGCCGTGCAGGTGCAAGACATGTAATTATATCTTAAAATCATTTCCAGATATGCTAGGAACAGCGATAGGACCAGCTGTGTTTCTCATAAAAAATTAGGCACAAGTCATGTCTCTGCTTTTCCTCTATACTAACTCATGGGTGCCCAAGCACTGGGTTAACATGATAAAGGAAAACAAAATTAAATAAGCTGGTGTAAACACAGCTCAAAAGACTTCCAGAAGGGAGGTAAAGGTGGCATAGGGATAACCATTGCAGCCAAGCTGCTGTCATTACTATTTCTGTGCAGATAAGAGTGGCTAATGTTACCTGAAAGATGAAAGTGTGCTGAGAACCTGTAAATTGTGACCAGGAGGGCATAACTTCCAACACTCCAGTAAACCCATCTGGAGAGTTTCAGCCACCGGTGCTTGGTTGCTTCATTAGCTGTCTTGGAAGGCCTTGCTCAAGGAGTACAAATCATTGTTGTTTCAGGTCAGTGGTGCAGAGTGAAGGCAAACAAACGTGTTCAACTTCTTTGTGTTCTCCGTGGTACAATCTAAAGATGGATGCAAAATTATCCAAAGATTCCAGCAGAAAACTGAACCTCTTTCTAAACAGTCACACGGGAGATTGGTGGTACCCAGGAGATGCTAACTAGGGAAGAACAAGCTATCATCCATCCTTGAGACTCCAGGATGCTTCTTCATAATTACGGTCCTATGGTTGGCCATGCATTTGCACCCTGCAGGACTCTGAATTTGAGAGAAATCTGGTGGGCTCCCAATTTAGTCACCCTTCCTTGTTTAAAAACACAGATAGCAATGTCCGCTAGTCTCTGCTTGATTTCAGTGACAAGACAGCTCACAGTCTGCTTAGACCTTCCCTCCAATCTGTAGACAATACTCAACATATTAAAAGCTCCCATTCTTAATCCAATCCCATCTTCAATGCATGTTTATTACTCCATTACTTGGAGCCAGGAGGGGCATGTGCGACCATACCAGAACTTTTTCTCTCTAGAGCCACAGAGCGACTTCATCTAATTTATCTTCATGAAGGCTGATTGTTCTGTTCTCTTGCTGCATCTTGGTTGCTGTTTTGTGGAATGGAGTGTTTTAACTCCAACGTTCCTGCCTTCCTTGTAAACAGCTGTGTTTTTGTGAAGACATCTTTCCAGAGCACAAATTTCCTCATTGTACCTACCTAAGAGGGTTGTTGTATAAACAAAGCTTTGTCTTAAAGCTCAATAACTTGAATATCTACTACTAAAATGGTTGTAGCTCCTTTGACTGCCAAGATGCCCTTGATTTTAAAGCTCAGTACCAAGAGTAGGTGTCCAGACCACGGTCTCTGCCAATGATATCCTACAGAGTTTTCCTTGCTTCCCTCAGCTTCATATCACTCATGAATTTACCATCATGCACCACTGTTTAGTTTCATCAAAGGAGAACATTTATTCAGTCTGATTAGTTCCTTAAGAATCCACATCATTCTTGAGTGATCATAGTTTTTATTTCTTATTCATTCACAAACCAATTTTCACTTTTCCCTAGGTCAATGTGCTCTGTCTTCCTCCCTTTTTGAAAGTCATCTGTCTTCTGAGCTCTTGCCGACAATCCCGGGTTCTCATTTCTCTGGATCTGTGAAGCATGCTGTTATTGCAAAGCCTCTGGGGAGACAGATGTGTTCCCTCTGGGACCATAGAGCTGAGTTTAGACAGTTGAGGTGTGAAAAGCTCTTTCATCAGCCCATTCTTTCCACACTTTAAAATCATACAAGAATTTAGAAACAACATTGTTTTTCACATCCGCTATTGTAACTTAAGTGGCTCAAGCAGAAGATAGAACAATGTGTTTGTGCAATTCAATGGACTATTACTCAGAAACTTTGTATGCTTCTAACTTGCATCATGATTTTCAGTTCCTTGCCAAAGTTAAGTGTTATTTCCTGCTATGTTTTGTTGGCAGTGTTGTTGTTGCTATTGTTTTCTTCCTCCACTCCTCTTCTTCCTCTTCCTTATATTTCTTCTTTGCATATGTATGACTATGGTGTGCACACAGTGTTTATGTATGTTTACATAGGTGTGTGTACATGCATGGGTGGAGCTATATGCACATGTATGTCAATTTGTGGGTGTCAATTTGTAAGGGTCAAATGTTTTTGAAAGCCAAGAGTTGGTGACTAGTTTCTTCTACCACTCTCCATTTTATTTATCAATGATCTCTTCAGATCCCATAGCTTGCAGACTATTGCAGACAAGAATATTGCTTGACTCATACTCTGCATCTGCCTGCCCAGTGCTGGGGTTATAGGTGGCTTCCATACCTGCTTAGGCTAACCTTTCACATGGATGTTGGGTGTTTGGATTCTGGTCTTTATTCTTGTACTTCAGACATATTATCTCCTAAGCCATATTCACAATCCTCGTTTTATTCTTTCAGGCTATTACTTCTGGTAAGATGTTGTTGCCCTCTGCAAAAGTTTAATGTTTTACTTTATATCTCTTAAAACTATCTTCTCGCCACTGGCTGTTGCATCCAGGAGAGTGGGTCTTGCATATTATTTGGGTAGCACAGTAGGGCTGACCTTGGTGGGCAGGGGTGTGAGGCAGCCTGAGTCCATGGGCTTGGGAGAGCTGGCCTCAGAACTTGTCTGCTGTGTGGACGGCATGGACAAGGAAGAGACTGACCTGCCTCCCAACCATCCCCTGTCCGTAGCCACCTATGTCAGGTAGAAGAGCTGGCCTCAGGGTCATAAGAGTGTGAGAGTTGGCTCTGTCCCTCACGGGCTGTAACACTTGGCAGAGTAGTCCCTGTACCTTACCTGGCCAGCATAGAGAATTGCCCTTTGTTGGGGTATTCATGGCTGATCAGGCCTCAGGCCATGAGAGCTGGAGAGCTGGCTCTGCCCCATTGCTGGACACAAAATTGAATGACCTAGAGGGACTGTGCTGGAGAGTGTGGGAGAGCTAGCTCAGATACCTCCCAGGTACTAGTCCAGGGCTTGTAGTTGGCCCACCCCAACATCTACTGCATCTATGTTCTTCTGGAATGGGTGAAGGGGCGGGTCCTACAGGTTCAAAACTGCATTATCATGACATAGAGCAGCAACAATATCTCCAGAGAGGACTCCCAGTGAAGTTTTAGTATTATGAGTGTAGCAGAAGCCAGAGACCTCTACACAGACCAGTGAGTTATTACAATGAACATTTGCAAAGAAAGAAGTGTGGACAAAGGTTGTGCTGTGAGATACCCTGTAACATATCACAGCTTCCAAAAACATGTGATTTTTTTTTTCTTTTTGAGGGGAGGTTGCACGGGCAAAGGGTGGGTAAGAGAAAACAGGCAGATTGGGTCACGTGATGACAAATTCTCAAATACCCAGTAAAAAGTTAAAACAAGTATCCGCTTATTTTATTTATGGCTAGATTCCACTATTGTATGGATTCTGCTATGTTCTATGCTGTAATTATTTTTGATTGCATAATTGGTTTTTACCTTTCTGAAAGTTTAAACCTTTGGAGTCATTTTTTTTTCATTTAGTAGAGGATGAAGACTTTTAATATTTTCATAGTTTATAATTTGAGGAGTGTCTTCAGGCCTTCTTGATCAGGTTGATTTGTCTTGAAACAGCACTTTCTCTTAGATATCCTGTGTTTTACCTACCCAACCAATAATGTGTAAATAAGAGTTTGTATTGGACCCGTATTTTAAGGTTGTTGGAAGAATTATGTGAGTGTTCCAATAGCTCAGGCACAAGAGGTTTTTGTGAAAATCCAAGGGTACTGTTTTTTCTCCATTGATTGTGGCCTACTAGTCCTGTTGTTACTATAATCGTCATTTTCATTGGAAAACAGCATTTGATTTTCAGACAAGTATTTCTTTTCCTGCCACATGCAGCCAAATGTTCATTCTCCTTATGCTGCATCTCAGGCTAAGTCACAGCCATCATTTTGATGAAGAAAAGTTACTGCTTTATCCAACTGATACTGCTTGGGGTAGTGTGTTAACTTGGACAGTTGGCAAAAGGCCTCTTCTAAGAATGTACAACTTGAGAAAGCTTCCTGGAAGGCTGGAAGATGTTCTCAATGAAAGTGTTCCATACAAGAGTAAGAGTGTGTGCTTAGGACCTGACTAGGCAGTGGGAATTAATTTAGAAACAGAATGGTTTGGCTTGCATCGAGGAGCGTGTGCGAACAAAAGATGTGGAGAGCAGGAACTAGCGTGGTCGGCAGGGCAGCGTTGATGTGTGAACAGGAATGGGAGCAAAGAATGAGTGGCTATCATGCCAGACTTGGTAAAAGATGCTTTCACAGGTATCAGGCTAGGGCCTAGGAGTAGGTATGAGGACTCTGCTTTGACATACACTGATGAAAGTGCCATTCATGGCAAAGGTTCCGACGGAACAGGCAGGTTCAAGAGGCATAAGCGTTGAACAAATGTTTTTGACCGGAGAGGGTTTATAATTGTGTGTTTACCATAAGTTGTGCTCACGGAGGGAGACTAGTGACCCCAGAGCTGGAATGTGAATTCTGATTTTGACACTTATTCCTTTTAAGGTACCATTATTGTGGGTTATAGTGGGATTTGTGGTATCATTTGAAGAGTTTTATAGATGACAGTTGTCATCTGTTTCACATCTGATATTTTATTACTGAGAGTATATTTTAGTTACATTAGTTTCTCTTCCTTGGTCTCCCTCAGAACCCTCCCCATATATCTTTCCTTCTCTCTTTCAAATTCACACCCTCTTATTTTTAAGTTATTTTTGTTACATCCATATATATGTATGTATGTATGTATACACACAAACACACACACACACACACACACACACACACACATCCACATATGTATTCCTATTTATAACATTCTCAGACTATAGTTATTGTACACCAATCTTGGCAGTAACCGAAAGTTCTCAAATTAGATTTAAGAATACCTCCGCCAAACCCAAGCCATCAACAAGAGGGAAATTATGACGACTATTGGAAACCTAGTCAAACTATCTAGGGTTAGTGAAGTCATAGGTTTTAGAGGAAAAAAGTACAACTGTCACTTTACTAAACCAACAAAACCATAAGCACATTCTAATTGTTTGTTTTGTAACCACAGATAATTATACTTCAAATTAATTATTTAATTGTTGTGGGTAGTGCATGCTTTAGGATGCAGAAGCTGCCTTTAATTTGATGGGGGCTTAGTTTCTGAAGTACTCACTATTAGCATACCAACCATTGTTCTATCTTGAAGAACATACAGTAGGTTGTAGCAGAAATGCTTATTGTTTATTGATCCAGATTTGGCTTCAAACTTGTGAGTGTTTCTTGACATGTGAGCTGCTACCCTGTAAGGAAGAAAGGCCTGTTGGCACTGTCTTAAGCACTCCTGGAGAAGTGAAAGAAGACGAAGTTAGTTGTAACTATGTAAAGCCTGTGTAGCTATTTCTTTTATATTTTTTACATATTTTTATTAGATATTTTCTTTATTTTCATTTCAAATGTTACCCCTTTCCTCGTTTCCCCTATCCCATCCCCTCCCTGTGCTCACTAACGCACCCACTCCTGCTTCTCTGATCTGGCATTCCCCTACACCAGCAGCGGGTCTTCATAAGTTCAAGGGCCTCTCCTCTCATTGATGTCCGACCAGGCCATCTTCTGCTACCCATATTGCTGGAGCCATGGGTCCCTCCATGTGTATTCTTTGGTTGGTGGTTTAGTCCCTGGGAACTCTGGGGGTACTGGTTGGTTCATATTGTTGTTCTGCCTATGGGGCTACAAACCCCTTCAGCTCCTTGGGTCCTTTATCTAGCTCCTCCGTTGGGGACCTTGTGCTCGGTTCAGTGGTTGGCTGAGATCATCCGCCTCTGTATTTGTCAGGTACTGGCAGGGCCTCTCTGGAAACAACTATATCAGGCGCCTGTCAGCAGGCCCTTGTTGACATCCATAATAGTGTCTGGGTTTGGTAATTTATAACTCTGGGAAGGTGCATGGAATCCATAATTATAAATTATGTTCTTAGAAATAATATTTAAATATATGGTCCTCAACTCGTCCCTTTAGTAGGACAAGATAAACATGGTAAAGAATATCTACCTACCTATCTTTATCCATTATATATATATATATTTTTTTCACACACACACACACACACACACACACACACACACACACACACACTTGGATAGTGTAAATTCACAATCATTTCCCTTCTTGATTGTGGTATTTCTCCACTGAATCTCAGACAGACTGGGAAGTCTAGATTCCCCCTTCTCTTGCCTTTCTCTTCTTCTCTGGTTTGGTTTTGGTATCTTGTAATATTTAAAGTGAAATGCTGCATGTATGCTGCGACATTGTTTATGGATCTGAAGTTGGGTCTCTTTCCCTTTACTTTAAAACCCATGTTGAATGAATGACCTTTGCACCTTTGTGTACTAGGAATCGCTTATTATGATATTTCTAAAAATATCCAACCCCCTAGCTAGCGAGTGAATGAATCATTTATTTTTCCTCCTACAGAGCTTTTTCAATTAACATTTTTAAGGTCAAAATATACACACTGGGATCCTGCAGGGGGACATTTGGTGGTGGTGGCAAGTGATAATCTGAGGATGATTGACTGCTCGCTACTTCGTAAACTGTGCTTCTTCTTTTCCCACTAGACAGCAGGTACAGTACTGGGCTCCTCCTCCCTAGCATTAACTTCCAGCAGTGAGCAAAGACAAGGCTCCCAAGGTAGGAAGACGTTCAGAGAAAAGCAAAAATATCCAGCTTATTTTACCAGTGATAACAGTATTGCTCCTGAAGACTAAAGTCTCAAGTATTTCTCGATATTCAATGAAAACATACCTCAGGAAATCAAATTACTATTAAGCAATAAAGAAAACAAACATACGTAATCGATGACTAAGTGAAAGAGTAGAACACTGCTCTGCATGGTTTTACTTTATTTTAATTTTTCTTCTTCTCATATATTACATTCTTCTTCTCTCATACTATATATTTTTTAATCAATCCTCTTCTTCCAGTCTCCCACAACTTTCCCAGATCTCAATCTCCTGTTTCCCTTCAGAAAATACAGACCCCAAAGGGATATCAATCATACAGGGGATAACAAGTTACAATAAGATTAGGCATATACCTTCCTATCTTAGTGCCAAGAATTTTTGTTCTCTCCAGTTGAAATTAAAAATCTGTTGCAGCTATTTGGGAGTGTAGAGGCACTGCTCTTACTAGACATGGCTACCACATATGCGACCGCTGTGCACAAGAGAACAGCTAAGGAAGAGTAACTGTGCTAAGCTTTGTAAACTTTGCACTTGTTCCTAAGACTTTCAAATAAAACCAAGTCAGGCAGTGGAGCTTACCCTTCGAATGTATCAACATTTGTGTCAGCAGATATTATTTCCAGAGAAAGTACTTTTGTTTAGTTACCAATATTGTGATAGTCATGTCTGTCCCGTCAATTTGGTTCATGCCAAGTACTTCATCTGTGACTCTTATTACTGTGTCTTTATCAGAAAAGCAGTAGAAGGTATTTTGGCATTTGGCCAAATCACTGCTAATTGTGTCAATTAGCCAACAGGAGAATTCATTTACTTTTGAGCAAACAGCACATGACATTTTCAGCTAAAATGCAAGTGTAGAGTGAAGCATGCCATAGCAGAATCACAGCTGGTTGCCAGGGCTACCTCTTTCTCACACTCCCTTTCTTCCTGCATCGCCAGCCCCTGGAGTGTTTTCCTTTTCTGCCAGCTCTTGGCCAGAGGGTGCTTTCTGCTACATAGGAAAGGCAGACTCTTGTGACAGGACCCAAGGGACTTCTGGTTCACAATCTTGTTCTGTTTCTTGATCGAGGCATCAGCTTGCCTTGTCCTACTGTGACTCGTCACGACTTGTTCAATCAGACGATCAAGGGAGGCATTGCTTTATGTGTAGTTTATTCTAAGTTCACTTCTTGATGAATCTGTGCTTTCCTAGTCACCAAACCAAACCCCCACAAAAACAACAAAAATCCCTCCAGTTTTATAATGTACAAATCTGAATTACTTTGGAAAGTGAATATTGAAAGAACCTAAGTAAGGACAATATTTACCCAAGTAACAAACATTTTCTTGTTATAAGAGATCATGAAGCCTTAATGTAGAATTGGCATTAAGCTTAGTTAATGTACTTTGTACTATAGTGGGAACAAATGTTAGTTACTAAAGATTATAAAGTAAAAGCAAGCAGAAAGAAAAACAATTCAAAATTGCATTTACTAAGAAACACATTAGCTATTAATATCTGTGAGATCCTGCTTTCCAGAAATATTGTTTTTCTTATTTTCTTCATTGTTTATTTTCTGTATTTTATTCAGGTTTTGGATGCAGACATATAATAGCCACACTTAGAGTGACATGTGTAGTTTTGAACATGGAATATTACTCCTACTGATCCCTGTAAACTGTTTCATTTGTTTATGTTATGAATGGTGGGTCTAAGTAAAAAAGTATATTCTACAGGTGATGTCTAGGGAAATCCCTTTTGAAGAGGGGGCTGAGTTCTCTCTTTAGGCAGAGTAGGGAGGGCCATTTGCTAGCAAAGCTGAAGTCAGGAGCTAGGGCATTTTGTAGACAGAAAGCTGAAGTTTCCCTGCATATGCAAGAACCACAGAGCTCAAGCTAAAGGAAGATACGTTGGTGGGAACCAGATTTCCAGGGCCCATTTTGGCCAGCTGTGCTGATTTAATTTGATATATTGTGTCTGTCCACCCCTGGTCAATACTCTAAAGACAGCTGAATGTGGTACTAAGAGGCTGGCAATAGAGACGGATTAATCTGGTGTGTAAACTCAGGCAAGCTAATTAATGTCTCCAAGACTTAATTTCCAAATCTTTAAAGTGGAGATGATTGTGCTTGCTACCAGAAAGGGCTGTGGGGAGGAAGGTCAGATAATATGTGGAAAGCAATGTCGAAGACGACACCATCTTCAATCAGTTTTATGGTTGAATTTATTCAGGGTACATTGATGGAGTAACCAAGGGCTTTCTTTAGAAAGGTTATTTAGCAGAGGCTGTAACACAGCTTCAAATAACAGGCAGAGGAAGCTGCAATTTTCTTTCCCCCCATCTTTGGTATAATGAGCTGAGGTCTGCCATTGATTGGTGCCCTCATGCAAAGCCAAATGCTATTAAAGTCCTAGTATTTACTATCTTAAGGTCAGAGCTGGGGATCTTTTTGCTCTTTTACACATAGTCTTGCTTGGTTGCTTCTTCCCAGCATCTAAAGTAGAGATGGTCAGCAAATCCATGTAGAATGTATGACTAGTCATCAACATTCTGTGATACTCTGTCTTTGTTCCTGTAGGACAGGAACACTTACCCCAATTCAAATTCAATAGATGTATACTTTAAAAGATGTTTAAACTGTATTATCACTTTTAAGAAAGGAGGTTCAAAATAGGTTAGATGTGATGATTCCATTAAACACATAGCGCCCACGCAGAGCATTTGTGGCTATTGTGGTGGCAGTAAACTATGTAGACACTCCAGGATGGCCTCTAAAGGGACTGGCTGCTAATGAGATATGTTAGCTATTAAGTGTAACCTGTACATGAATTTCAGAAGTTACTGACATATTAATAATATTTTTTCTGATTTATGAATAAGTAACTATAACTGTCTTTTTATATTTATATTTTCAAAACTGACTTGTATTAGTTTTATAATGAAAACATTTTTTAAATGCCTGAAATTATGGTTTAAATTGTTTTTGTCCTCATTTTCATTCAGGTTTACATTTTTGTTTGACATTTCTATTCCCATGGATCATAACCTTGTGTTGTTAGGAGTTTTAATAATAAAATTACTTCAAATAAGGAAGCCTCAGAGTGGATACAGATATTGTTCGAAGGCATGCGGATTGCTTTCTAGAGACTTGAATCTGACTCTTTGGTTATTCACTAGGTAACAGAACGAGGGAAACCATGCCTCCCTTAAGCAATTTGTAGGTTATCTTATGATTCAAACTAAGTATGAAAGTAAACTCTGAACACAAACACCCACACCTGAATTTCATTATGATTCTTTATTGTTACATCCTGTGAAAGTCTCAGCTTTGTTTTTATTGAAGGTCTTGTGGGCAAGTGTCTTACACTGGAGTAATTTATATTTTATTACAATAGTCTCATCCCCATTAATGGACTATACCATTTGAAAATTAGCTAATAAAGTTTGTGATTTTTGTTGCAACACTGGGAGCTATGTTGTCAACTTTTCCTTAGAAAGGTCTTTTCATGTGGTAAGTATTAATCAGACTTGGGGCTGTTTGCTTTTGAACCCTTTAATGCCTAGTGCCAATTGTCTACTAAATTGGCTTGAATGTTGGACATCTCTGTCATGGCTGCTTCTGGCTCAGAGAGTCTAGGTTCTATAAGCTGACAAAAGTCTTGGCTTTCTTCCTGGATATACAAAGGACTCATGTAGGTGCTTTGCATAATTATAATAGGTTTTGCTTTATAAGTTTCTTGATGACAGTCAACCCAATTTCATACGGGTCCTAGTTATAGATTTCCACAGTAAAACCAAAACCTCAAATTACACATCCAGCTATCTCCTTTGTTTGGCTGGGGATTTGTTTGCTTGTTTTCTCTCCTATCTTCCTTTTTTCCTTCCTCCCTCCTCCCTCCCTCTTTCCTTCCTTCTTTCCTTCCATCCTTTTATCCTTCCTTCCTTTACTCTTTCTTTTTAGCTCCCCTGCAACGTACACCTGTTCTGCATTATTGGGAGTGTTTATTGATCACTCCATGAATTGTCAGAAGACCTTTGCAAGTCAGTTAACTCCTGGGATCAACACTTAGGGAACCTGGAGTTATCCAGTCCTTCCTGGGAGCTCCTGGGAATCTTCCCAGTGAGAATGTAGCTTCAGTCTTTTTGATGACACAGGGAAGCTTCATGACAATTCTTTTCCTTGTAGTTTTTTGTTTTCTTCTTTCTCTTCTCCCATTCCCTCCCCACCTCCGTCCTGCCCCCAGCCCACACACTCCTCCTTCTATTCAGAAAAGGACAGGCCTCCTATGGATAGCAACCAAATATGGCATATCAAGTTGCAGTAAAACTTGGTATGTTTCCTTATATTAAGGTTGGACAAGGCAATCCAGTAGGAGGAAAAGTATTCCAAAAGCAGGCAAAAGAGTCAGCCACTTTATCTATCTATCTATCTATCTATCTATCTATCTATCTATACCAAAATACCATTTCAACATGTAATTGTTGTATAAATATGATTAGAATATTTTATATTTTCTGAGTTCTCAGTATTCATTCTAGCTTTAATTTAGATTTGGAGTTTTTGTGAAGTGCTCTATTGCCTTCTGTCCTAGCAGCCATGGATATAGACGTCTTCTTTATTCTTTGCTAGTTTGTCTCATATTAGAAAGGGTTATTTGTTTTCTCCTCAATAAAAATGGGGTGGATAGCTAACATTTTCACCATTTTCCATGTTTCAGCTATGTGGCCAAGTAGGTTGACATTTGATTCAAAGCAAGCTTAAAATATCTCGGTCATACGAATGACTGGATATGAGTTTTCACATTAGAGGCAGAGCTTTGAGGGCATTCAACTTAAAATATCAGGCTGGGTGGAATATAAGCATTGGCATAGTGGGGCTCTAAGTAACCTCACAAAGAGTTGGCAGTCACCCTATAAAAGCAAAAGAGACTACTGGAGTAGATGAACAAATTCAAGGTACTTCCACAAAAGAGACAGTGTGCAATTTATGTGTCAGTTTCAGAAAAAAATTGCTATGAGCAAATATATTGGTATGGGGGGGCAGGTAATGTTAGTTAGATGCTTTGATTTGTATTTAGGTATGTCATTCTTGAGAATCTCCTTACTTGAGCAACTGGAGAAATGTATCAGTTATTAATTTTTGCTGAGTAGTGTTGTCTCATGGTATTCAGTGTTCTGGTACATTTTCAAATTCAATTTTCATAAAAAAGGTCTCAAAGTAGAGACTATGGACATCTTGATTCAGTGGATGTTGAAATTTGAAATGTAGTACAAAAATGGAGGCTGGACCATGCTGGTGTTTGCGGAAGGAATCTAAGACTTTGGCACAATTCTGGCCCATTCTAAAACTTATATTTTTAGTTCATACTGCTTTCCTAATTATATAATATGATGGCTAAAAGTATAAATAACCATCCACAGATTGTAAACATATCCTGGTTAATAGAGAAGCTTGATAATATGTTGTCTAATTTTTGCCAGGTTAGATTGAAATTAAATTATTAAGTACACTTAAATCATTTAACTTCTTCAAGAACCAATTCAGATCCACTTTGCATTAAGAGTTTCCTACTTCAAGACCCTCATTTGTAATTCATATCTCCTTCCCCTGATCTCCCTAAACAGTTTACACATCTCATGGTGCATAATAACCTTCTCATCTGATTATAGCTATCAAGTAGCACGTTTTATCTGCCTTTTCTCCAAACCACTTCTTGTGTCTTCAAAACAATAGAGCTGTTGGGAGAACTATTTCCTTGTGTCATATGAATAAGCTGAATGGTTAGATGGATAGTTAGGAGAATAACAAAAGAAAATACTCGCGTGCCCTTCAAAATAAGAGATCCATTTGTATTAATTATCTTGAGAATAGATTTTGGGTAAACCCTTTGATTATGAAGGCAACATGTGTAACTATTTTAGAGGGGAGAATGACATTGGCAGGTGACAGGATCACTTCCTTGAAGTGGTGTCCCTGTTCCCTGTGCATAGGCTTACCATCAACCATGTGCAGTTTAACTAGGATTTCACAGAAGTAGCTTCATGCATTTTTAAAAAAACATCTTTTCCCAGAGCCACCTTCAAGCTTTATCTTGGCAAGGATGAAGCTGAGAGCATTGGGACTTGTAGATTCCAATTCTTATGCTTTAGGGAGGATAATGTGTTTCCATAACAAATGTTTAGCAGACGGGCATATTTTTTAAAAATATGTTTTGGGTAAGAGTTTCAGAGTGATAGATACTGAGTTCAAAGGACAGTATTGGTTGGTGTTGAAAGAGAGCTTTGTGCTGTAATATCTGTGTCTTTTGCCATCTGGTTACATCTACCTTTACATTTGCTGTATTTAGAATGCTCCTTGATAGTTAGGTGATGGTGTACAGCTTTCCAATGGTTGATGTGGAGGACTGTGGCAATTCATCCTCTCCTGCTTGTTTCAGCTTTCCTGCTGTCATTATTCAATTGGGTTTTCCTTCTGTCCTAAAGGCAGAGGAAACCCTAATAGACTTTTTTTGAGAGTATTTTGAATTCCTCCCATCAGGAACCCTATCATCAACTTTGGATTGCATGTTAAAGGCCTATAAGACATTCTCTCTTGTTAGTTCTATTTTTCGAATTTTTCTGCTCATGAATGGTCTTTCCCATGCTTTGCTTAGCAGGGAATGATGACGTATCAAGGTGCCCCACCTTAATCACAACAGATCTTCTAAGATTGGTATGTACCTCTTTTCTTTGATTTTATTAGGAAATTATTTAAAATGTATAGGCAGGCACTTTTGTGAACCGCTGAGAGTGGTATCCTTTGATGTTACTAGTAAAGTTCTATTAATTCTCCTTTGTGTTTTTACCTGCTGCAAATAATTGCATTGACCTTGTCCATGACTCTTGGATGTCTTTTTCTGCACTGGCATGTCACTGACCATCATCAGTGCATGCAACTGTTGTATTTCGCCTATCCTAGAAGTTTGGAACACAAGGGGGTCCTCAGCAACCCAGTGACCCTTTGCTTTATTTCACTGCATTAACTATTATTACATGATTACTGAAGCATACACACTCTGCTTTGGTTCAACTATACTACAAAGCGTTTCTATTCCATTTGTTGTTTTGAGGGGGCAGTAAATTGGAAAAAATACTCAACTCATTCTTCATCAAAGAAGCATTGTTTGCATCACTGTTGGAATCTGTTGAGAAACTGAATTATCTGGAAATAACTTAGCCCAAAACTTTAAGTACAGAGCACTTTCTAGGAAATAGAAATCGAAAGGTTAAGAGAAGTGTGGCTTTTGGTACAGGGTAAGACACAGGCATCAAGGTTAATCTTGCATGGCGATATCCAGTTATTTCACCAACATTTATTAAAGAGGTTGTTCTTTTTTGTTACCAAGCTTATAGTACTTTGATTCAGAGTACCTTCACTCTAAATATATAGATTTGTTCTCCTTTTCCACTGGTCAATATCCTGGTTCTCTTCTGTCAGTATCATGCTGGTGTAGTTACTGCTGCCCTTTACTGTATATAATGATGGCTCTGGATTAGTTTTTTTTTTACCTTGAGAATGCTTTGGCTATTTCTGGATGTTTTGTATTATAGGTTTTTGTGAACTACATGATTGGTTTGTTTGGTACGTTTATATTTATAAATAACATCTTTGTAAGAGCACACAGATGCTCTGCAGCCAATCACAGCTTTACTTGTCTTTCTTCTACGGAGGAGCTAGAGCAAGAGCATTGACAGGCTGAAAGGGTAGGCACACAGTGGAACATGACAGCTGGCTAGAGCCCCCAGGTTCCACTGCAGACTGAGTGGGCTTTGTGCACAGGAGGCACAAGCATAAGGGTGAATACGTTATTCAAAACCTACACTGCCCTGTCCTCATTGAAAATGATGGGGAAGCTTTAGGCTTTGGTTTATTTTTTTTTTAATTTTCAATGTAATCTTTTAAAGTTTTACTTCTTATATTTATTTTTTTTAAATGACAAGGTCACTGAAATTCATGTATTCTGAAAAACAAAACAACAAAACCAGAAAACAAAATAAACCCATATACAGTAATTATATAAGCCATCCAAGCAGTATTTATACATTAATATTCATAACTACACACAGTGACTTCATTAGATTTCAGTTTACCTCTTCAGTTTGGAATGTAGACCAAAGGGGAGTCTTTTCTATATCAAAGTACAGATCAACCTGCACTGTTACCTACATTTACCTGCTGGAAGTAAAAGGTAAGTGGAAATGATTATCATATATATTTTCTCTCTTTATTTTGAATGTATATAATGTAACAAGAGTAGTGAGAGACATGAAATTACAGTCGCCACACAGTCCCAGGATAGCTGCTGTCTACTTTCATTGGAAAACATAGCATGGCGAACAGTGTCTGTAATCTAGGAGCTCATCAAAGAGAAGCTTGGGAGGCACTATTCCTTTTCTATTCTCTTTCACATTTAGGTTTTCTAAATCATTATCTAAAGCCATAATATCTCCACAGCTCATTTTACTGAAATTCCCACACTCCTTGCCCCTATTCATCCTCTTCTATGGACGAACCCTCTTCTCACACTATCTGACAAAATCAATACCTAGACATGCAAGTTGTGATAGGCATGCTTGCTCTCCTGGGACTGGTCCTCTGCTTTAGAAATGTTGGGATCATTCAGCCTTATTAAAAAGAGAACCTGCTGGCTATTTGCTGTGTCGCCTGTGGTCAAGGACTGTAGGATCACAGTAGTGTTTATGTGCTAGCTTGCTTTGTGATCTGTCTCCAGTAGTTGATGTGCTGCCTGTGCATGCTGGCACTAGAATAGCAGCCACATCTCCAATGGAAACGTGGAAGGGCCTGAGAAATTAAGCTGTCTTCCTGCAGAATGTCTCAAGCCTGAAGACTGAGATAACAGCTTAGCTATAGCATTAATGGCTTCTTTCCTGCTTGGAAAGTCTGAACTTGGAAAAGCAGACTCTGCCAGTAGAACTCTTAGTAAAGTGCATGTTTGACCACTGGCTATGAGTGCCTACTAATCCCCAGCTAGGGTGAAGCATTCTAAGTATATGTAGAACTCTACTTGATTTATCTAAACCTCCAGGATCTCTGTGTTCAAGGGTCAGATGAAATACAAAGTCATATGTGGCATGATTAGGATCGCCTCCATAAAATACTGCACATATTGAGCAAATCACTCTGTTGAAGTTCTGCAAGGGGAGTTGTGCAGACTATTGTCCTACCATAGATACAAGTAAACAAACAAACAAAAGCCAAAACACCTGTGGCTCCTCTCCAGACCAAGCTTCCCCACCAATGTAGAATATTGTGATCAGTTGTATGCCTTGTTGCCGTTTCTCTACTTTCATAACAAGATATATGAAGATTATAATCATTGCATATTATATTATTACTGTGACCTTTAAATTATCTTTTAAACATGTACCACAGCTGAGACCTTCTGGCTGGGACATCCTAGTTCTGACGCTGGTGGCACAGCCCTTCCTACTCTCCTGGCTGTGATATACCCCCACAATGTGATGATCCCTGTACTGCCCTGGCTCTGTCCCAGTGTAGGGTGGGTAAAGGAGAGAGGGGACTGTCTTTGATATTTTCACGAGAATTTCATGGTGTCTATAAATCCTTTTGGGCAGCACAGATATTTTAATGGTGCTAATGTTTCTAGTCTGTGGTTATGGGAGGCCTTTCCATTTCTTTAAGTCCTCCTCAATTTCTTTCATGAGCACTTTGTATTTTTTAATGTAGAGGTCTCATATCCTTGGCAAATTTATTTCTAGACTGTTTCTTAGTGGCTATGAATGAGGTTATTTCCATGATTCCTATTTCTGTATTTGTTATTGATGTGTAAAAATGATACTCACCCCATAAAAAACATTACTCAAAGTGGATGAAAGACATACATGTAAGACCAAAAAATTAGGAAATCAATAAGTAAAATCATATAGTAAGCAGTATAGAGATTTTTTTAAATATAAGACAACAAAAGCATGGATAGCAAAAGCAGAAGTAAATAATCATACCTAGCAGAAAAAAGGTCAATAGAATGAAAAACATTTTACAAGAGGGAAGACTTATTTTCTTCAAATTATTTACCTCACAAATGATTCACAATCAGAATATATAAAGAACTAAACAGCACCAACAAAACCCAGATAATCCAGCCAAAATTGAGCAAGTGATCTGTAGAGACATTCCTTATAAGAAGGTACTCAGCAGGCCAATGAAGGTATGAAAAGAAAATGCTCAGCTTTATTAGTCTTTTGCAACATAAAATGCAAATTAAAAACACAAAGAGATATCACTTTACTTCAGTTAGAATAGCTGTTACCAAAAAAAGACAAGAAAAATAACCGATGCAGACAAGGATGCAGAGAAAGAGGAAGTCTTGCACATTATTGTTGAGAATGTGGATTAGTGTAGCCATTATAAGATCATTATAAACGTTCTTTCTTTTTGGAGGTCAGCATGCAGAAGAATGCAAATTCATCCATTCTTATCTCCTTATACTAAGCTCAACTCCAAGCAGATCAAGAACCTCTACATAAAGCCAGACACACTGAAACTAATAGACTAGACATTCTTTCAAAAAGTCAAAATAGAACTGCAGGATCCAGCTATCCCATATTTGGGTGTTTAGCAAGAGGTTGTGAAATCAGGATAATCAGAAAGATCCCTCTTGTTTCCATGTTTGTTGCTGCATCATTTACAATCACTATTCACAGAATTGGGATACTGCACCTAGATCCAGTCATGGATGAATGAGTGAAAAAATGTAGTATATATTGAATAGAATATTGCTCATATGTAGAAAAGAATAGTATCCTATAATTTACATCAAAATCAATGGAGCTGGAAGACACTATGCTAAATTATAGACGGAAAGACAAATATACATTATTCTCTGTTGTGAGTGGATGCTAAAATGTCTATATAGAACTGTGATTTCTAGAACTTGGAAAGTGTGGGAGGAGGAGGGAAGAGGAACTTTGATAATGAAGACCCAAACAGAAGAAATTCACTGTTGTTTTGTTTAGCTTAATGGAGGAGTGATGATTCACCATGACACATTCAATATTTAATGGAAAACTATAGAGGAACACAAAGCTTCCAAATATAAAATGATAAGGAGATAAAAATGTTAATTACTTTTATTTGTTCACAATACATGAATACGGATATTCAAACGTCACAGTGTTTTTCTAAATGTGTACAATTACTGCATATTAATCTATACTTACAAAAAGTATTTATTTAGAAATGCTAACTAGTTGATAATTTTACATCATATGTGTATATTAAATTAACTGTGTATCATATATTAGGAAATAAAAGTAACGTTGTATCTTGGGTATTCTGAGCTTTGGGGCTAATATTCACTTATCAGTGAGTGCATGCCATGTGTGTTCTTTTGTGATTGGCATTGGGTGTCCTCACTCAGGATGATATTTTGTAGTTCTACACATTTGCCTAAGAATTTCATGAATTCATTGTTTTTAATGGCTTAGTAGGACTCCATTGTGTAAATGTAACACATTTTCTGTATCCATTCCTCTGTTGAAGGGCATCCAGTTACTTTCCAGCTTCTGGCATTATAAATAAGGCTGTATGTACATAGTGGAGCATGTGTTCTTATTATATCTTGGAGAATCTTCTGGGTATATGCCCAGGAGTGGTATAGATTGGTCCCCAGGTAGTACTATGTCCAATTTTCTGAGGAACCACCAAACTGAATTCCAGAGTGGTTTTAGCAGGTTGCAATCCCACCAACAATGGAGAAGTGTTCATCTTTCTCTACATCCTCTCCAGTATATGCTGTCCCCTGAGTTTTTCATTTTAGCCATTCTGCCTGGTATAAGGTAGAATCTCGGGTTGTTTTGATTTGCATTTTTCTGATGATTAAGGATTGATGATAGGTGAATATTAGTCCCAAACCTCGGAATACCCAAGATACAATTCACAGTCCAATGCTACTTTTAATTCCTAATATATGATACATAGCTAATTTAATACACACATATGATGTGTAATGATCAACTAGTTAAGGATTGAACATTTCTTTAGATGTTTCTTAGCCATTCAAGTTTCCTAAATTGAGAATTCTTTGTTTAGCTCTGTGCCCCATTTTTGAATAGGGTTATTTGTTTCTCTGGAGTCTAACTTCTTGAGTTCTTTTTGTATATTGGATATTAGCCCTCTACCAGATGTAGGATTGGTAAAGATCTTTTCCCAATCTGTTGGTTGCCGTTTTGTCCTATTGACAGTGTCCTCATGAAGCTCAAGAAGAAGAAAGATCAAAGTATGGATACTTTGGTCCTTCTTAGAACAGGGATCAGAATACCCGTGGCTCACAGCTAACCCTATGGACTGAGCATAGGGTTCCCAATGGAGGAGCTAGAGAAAGGACCCAAGGAGCTGAAGAGGTTTGCAGCCCCATAGGAGGAACAACAATATTTACCAGCCAGTACCGCCAGAGCTCCCAGGGACTAAACCACCAACCAAAGGGTACACATGGAGGGACTTATGGCTCTAGCTACATATGTAGCAGAGAATGGCCTTTTCAGACATCAATGAGAGGAGAGGCCATTGGTCCTGAGAAGGATCATTGCCCCAGTGTAGGGGAATGCCAGGTCAGGAAAGTAGGGGTGAGGAGTTGGTAAGCAGGGGAAGCAGGCATGGGATAGGAGGTTTTCAGAGGAATAATGAGGAAAGGGGATATTTAAAATGTAAATAAAGCAAATATCTAATAAAAATGATTGTGGTTGAAGAGATAACTCAGCTGTTAAGAACACTAAATGCTCTTCCAAAGGTCCTGAGTTCAAATCCCAGCAATCATGTGGTGTCTCACAACCATCTGTAATGAGATCTGACACCCTCTTCTGGTACATCTGAAAACAGCTGCAGTGCACTTTAGACATAATGATAAAGAAATCTTTAAAAAAATAGTAACATTGGATGGATATTTTCATCATCATCATTGAATTTGATATTGCTTCAAATGATTTATATCTTTGCATTCTTCTGCATGTTGACCTCCAGTTGAACCAGCACACTTTGTTGAAAAGGCTATCTTTTATCCACTGGATGGTTGTAGCTCCTTTATCAAAGATCAAGTGACTGTAAGTCTGTGGGTTCATTTCTGGGTCTTCAATTCTATTCCAATGATCTACTTGCCTGTTGCTGTACCAACACCATGCAGTTTTTAACACAATTGCTCTGTAGTACTGCTTGAGGTTAGGGATATTTATTCCCCCAGAAGTCCTTTTATTGTTGAGAATAGTTTTAGCTATCCTGGTTTTTTTGTTATTCCAGATGAATTTGAGAATTGCTCTTTCTAGATCTATGAAGAATTGATTTGGGGTTTTGATGGGGATTGCATTGAATCTATTGCTTTTGGCAAGATGGCCATTTTTCCTATATTGATCCTCCCAATCCAAGAGCATGAAATTTTTTTCCATTTCCTGAGGTCTTCTTCGATTTCTTTCTTCAAGGATTTGAAGTTCCTGTCATACAGATCTTTCACTTGTTTGGTTAGAGTTACGCCAAGATACTTTATATTGTTTGTGGCTATTGTGAAGGGTGTTATTTCCCTAACTTCTTTCTCAGCCTGCTTGTGCTTTGAGTACAGGAAGGCTACCGATTTCCTTGAGTTGATTTTATAACCAGCTACTTTGCTGAAGTTGTTTATCAGCTGTAGGAGTTCTCTTGTGGAGTTTTTTGGATCACATAAGTATACTATCTTGTTTCAAATAAAAATGCATCATTTTCAACTTGTTTATTTATTTGTATTATAGATGAAATAGATACCTAAGATAACCTTAAATTGCATAGACTTTGCAGATTATTGACACGCTTCCACTTCATTCTTCTGAACTGAGGTAAGGTGTAATGAGATGTTGAAGAGAATTAAGACATCAAAACCATGACCAGCAAGAGACTGAGGAGCTAGTCCACAAAAGGACCCACCAGATGATCCAGAGATGTCAACAGAGTCGTGCTTGAGAGTCAGTTTTGAGAGCAGAGTTATGCAAAGATAGCAGTAAGTAGGGAGGATGCCGTAGACCAGGAAAGTCCACCCTGACTCTCCTCCATTCTGGGAAGGAACTTTTAAAGCTTTTATTATTTACTAGTTCCTCTTTCACCTCAGTTACACCCACTAAAGTAAATAATGTATGAAAATTAAATGATAGTAAATTTGCATTTAAAGGCAAGCCTCCAGGCAGAATGAACAGCAATCACCAGATAGCAATAGTATTCATTATGTTAGAGTTCAGAAGAACCTATTGTCTTATGGCCCAAGGTATGTGTACATCCTTAAGGAAGGGAAATTTGGCTTCAGTTTTAGAGGTAGGCAGGGAGTAACCTGGGAAAAGGAGGCTTTTTACAAGAGAGATACTGTCTTGATTGCTCTGCCATGAGCTACATTGTACTAGCTCAGCCTTAAGATTATTTCTGCTTATCCCCAACACCTTGCAACTGAAAACATCAAAGGGCACACTCATTGAAGGTGATTCTGTTTCTGTAGCATCCATTTTATCCATTCTGGGGACTGACAAACTAATCTCAGCTCTCTCAACATACGCCTTACATTTCAGTCTTATTCCACCTAACTGGATCAGAGCCTGTCCAGGTTTACAAACAGGACTGCCTATCTTTAAAAACATTAGTGGAATATGACAACATTTTGCTATAGACATTGACTTTTCTAATCTTTCTCCCCAAATAGCACTTGCTTACTTAATTTAGAATTTTTAGAGATAGGCTTGAGTAAATCAAAATTTAAAGGGTCTGTATTAAATCCAAGAGTGCTAACAACCATATTATTTTACATATACTTTCAAATTTTAATGTGCTGTATATAATATTAAATATCAGCATGTGGGTATTTTATAAAACATACCATTATTCATAATGTGCTTTATTTAATTCATAGTTTATGAAAACCTTTTCTTGGCATGTATATACTTCAATAACAATTATTTAATCTTTGCATGAACAGAAATTTGTTCTATTAAAAATCTTGCATTCATATCTGTATTTGTTCTTCTAATGTCTTATTAAACTGATACATGTACAATGGGCAATGACTACACCTCTGTGTGCAGAAACTTTTAGAATATTTTCTTCTATAACATTTTCTGAGCTCATTATATGTAGAGAAGTAGCCACAATATGTATAAATTGACCTGAGCACATAGATACCTTATGTCGGCTAAGAATGTCTGAGTACACTAATTCCTAAACTCTCAGTGTTAAGTTAGGGCCAATACTACTAAAATAAACAAACAGACAGTAAATGATTGTCTTACCTCTTTGATTAAAGGTAAATAGAGTTGAATTATAACAACACTCTAATCTCCATTGAATTACCCAATTTACTTCATTTTCCTTATGTTTAACTATTTTGTTATTTAGTTATTTATCTTTTATATTTTTTGAGTTGTACATCACAAGCTTATATTGCCCTCTATTGTTTTGGAGTTACTCTATTATCTGATTAGTGATAGATTTCTGTACAGATTGAAAATAGTAACTTCATCTCTGCTGGAAATGCCATAAGGCTTTGGTTCAGGTTTGCTTGTATTAAGAGTTTTCTCTTTCATAAAATGTCTTATTAGTTCTTATAGATTTGTAACTTGCTAAGAAAGGCCTTTCTCATTCCAACTACTGTATATGTGCATATATAAATATATATTCATTTTGGATCCATATTTTTTATTTATGCCAAATACTTTTTTTACTTTTGTATCTAAGTATTGTTTTCCAATGTTTTTCTTATGGAGATATAGGACTTAGTGTATAATTTTAATTATTTGCATACATTAGGTTTGTTGTATTTTCTATTTATTCTATATTAGTGACTGTATGGTTATCTATTAGTGTTGTACTACCTAGGATTATTTGGTAAGAGAAACCCATTGAGAGATTTTCTGCACCAAATGGGGCTATATCTATGTCTATAATTGTCTTAATTAATTGATGTGGGAAGAGAAGTCCATTGTGCATGGTACCATTACCTAGAGAGAAGAGCTTAAAAGGAGTAAGACTTGGGGTGAGCTAGCATGGACAAGAAGAAAAATAAGCGTTCCTGAATGCATTCATTCTGTCTTCTCATGCAAGGCCCTGCTGCCTTGAGTTCCCTGAAATTATAGACTATAAGCTGGAGTCATCTTGACATATGACCATATTTGTGAAAGTTTGTGAAAATTCTGTGCATTTCCTTTAGCATTGCATTCTTAAGTTTTTCTTTTTATCCTAAAATTGACTTCTGAATGTAAATGGAATGCTATAAGACTAATTGTCCAGAGGACTCTTGAATAAAACACCTACAGTTACTTGTTTATTATATTTTTAATTAGGAAAACATGTTGAAATATTATTCCCGTATTAAATTATATGTAACATAATATGTACAATACATATGCATCTTTGTTTTTCTTTTCTAATAGTTAATTCAGAATTCTTAGTGATTGGCAATTACCTACATTTAAAAGATTTCCTTTTATAGTATTTTATTTTATTCCATGATTGTATAAGATTTAATGTTTCAAAATTTATCTTTATCTTTACAGGTAAAGTCAATGTTATTTCTATATTTTCAGTCTTTGAAGAGGTCAGACTAGGTAACAATTCACACTGGTTTCTTACATAAACTGGAAACCATTCTTCCTTTTCTTTGTTCTTGAGTAACAATTGAGATTCACCTTTAAGTTCTTTATTTTGAGAATGGTAATTCTTAAAAACATGCGTGAAGGCCTTATTTTTATTTCAGAAAGAATGGCAAACCTCAAGGGCTTGCTTGAAAATGTTCTCTTGGATAGCGTGGATGGAGAGAAAGCAGAATGGTCTGAAGTTTAGTAGATGGAGTAGTTCACACTGTAGCGTGACACAGCTTTTAATAATTTCCCTAGTGTTGAAAACACCTGTAGAATGAGTCTTGGTTTCATGGCCATTTTCTTTTTTTTTTCCTGCCTGTGTTCGTTTATATAAATTGCATTTGGTTTGCTATGACAAGCCTGGCATTTTGTATTTCTTATATATTCAATTATTTTTAAATTTCTCATGTCTCATATGGCACGTTCTGGTGATATCGCAAAATTACACCACAAGTCTGAAATTTAGAGATCATCATTAGAAATCAAACTTCTGACCATACCACCCACCTCTGTGTGTGACTTTTTTACTTTACTTCGTCAACCAAATTTCTTTTTTTATTTTTCTGTTTTTTTTTTTTTTTTTTTTCGAGACAGGGTTTCTCTGTGTAGCCCTGGCTGTTCTGGAACTCACTCTGTAGACCAGGCCAGCCTCGAACTCAGAAATCCGCCTGCCTCTGCCTTCCAAGTGCTGGGATTAAAGGCGTGTGCCACCACCACCAGGCCCAAATTTCTTATATGACAGGGTACACAGTCTTTTTTGTACTGAGCTCCGTCTCTTCCTTGATCCTTAGCTCTTCTCTGTTCTTTCCTGTTTGTCCATACTCTCCAGGGACAATAGCATATTTTCTCTCTCTTTCCTGGTTGACAAGTTCCTAAAAACACTCTGTTTCTCCAGAATACCTAGGGAATGTGTCTTTCTTTAAGACTTCCTCTAATTCTTCTTTGTCTCCGTATCATATACTTCTCTCTCAGGTTACATTTAGTTCAGACAATGACATTATATTTATGATACCATATTAGGTTTGTATATTTGCAAACCCACTTTCTTATTTTCTTCAGTTGCAATATAAGCAGAATCCCTGACACACAGCAGTCCTGAGGAGAATATTCTCAGGGCGGGTGTGCTGTCAAAGAAGCTGCATGCCAGCAGTTTCATTGTATGTCTCAATCCCTAAGCAGAAGTGCTAATTATTGTGGAATGAATGCTGAATACATTTAGAAGCATGGTATACTTGCAGTAAAGGCTGTTGGACACCGATATGATTTATGGAGAGAAATATGGAAGTCATTTAGGGTCATATCATCATTTAGGATGTGAATGGGTGTAAGGAAAGCAGGCTATGAGTGTAGCACACAGCGAGCATGGCTCTTGGTGTGGATAGAATAAAACTAGCACTCTTTGGCAGTTACATCATCACTGTACATCTATTTTAACTCACCTTAAATAAGAAATAGCTCTTTCAAGATAATAGATATTATTTTTGAATCATATTTAAATCACTTCATCATCATGTATGTTGCTGGTATTATTTTAACGATAACATCTAAAATCATTTAGAAGACAGTGGTCTGAATCCCAAAGCTACATAGCAGATATTTTCCAGCCTTGCTAGGATTTTTCTCTTTTCTCCCTGAAGTGAGCTATTTGTAGCCTCCTTGTGTTACTCAATGCTTGGCAAGATCTGTTCCCTGTAATTAGCTACTTCTCTTGATTTTTTTGAAGCATGGCGTAGCCATCGCTGTCCTAGAGCTCTCTATATAGTGTAGGTTAGCCTCAAACTCAAAGAGATTTTCCTGTTTCTGCCTCTTGAGTGCTGGGATTGAGGGGTTGTTTCAGTATGTCCAGCTATTTATAGTTTTAGTTCCCTATTTCAGGGAGCACTTTGAGTCATAGGGGCATCAGAAATGTCCCCTTCAATGGTCTAGGTTTAAAAGAGCATGGGGATAAGTTATGAAGATGTTTCATCTTTATTTGGTGAGACTTTGAGACATAATTCCAAGCTCATTATTTCAGTTAAGTCTCTAACCTTTTCATTATTTTTAAAGTTGTTCAGATTTTCTGTAATTATTTATTTGGATCACAGACTGATCCAACTCTCAGTCAAGGAAGGTGGCCAGAGTTCATAACATATGCAGTTATTTCAAAAAATTTTGACATATGGTGGAGGTAATGACATCATAAGTCTAAAAATGGTAAAGACGTTTTAAAGTTTATATGGCTTCTTTTCTGTCCTGTGTTCTATGAATTTGGTTCTTAGTTGTTTCAAGAAGGTTATCATTTATCATTTAACAAATGTCTCCTTTGGCATATCTACCTACATAAGACCTCCTCCCCACCACAATCAGTTGCACTTAATTTTATCACTACTAGTATTGGCCATTATCAAAATGATTAAAGAGATATGGAAGACACATAGCTTTGTCTTGAGCATTTCCAAGTCATACAGGAAGAGCACAAGTGAAACATTGTACAAAGGGATTCAGATACAAGGATGGAAGGTACCTTCATCCAGTTCAACCACCTTTATTAAGTGTAGAATAATATATGATATGAGAATCTCATTCAGAAGTTGGAATTATAATAGATGGAAATGTTTGTAAGTAAGTATATCTTTTGTGTTTTTAGACTGAAAATACTCACGATGTTATTGGGGTAAACTATAAATGGTTAGATACTTATATTTGATTCCAAATATTGATTACAATGTCATATTCCTGTAAAATGTTAAGAGTTGATCATGCAAAAATGAAGTGAAAATTATAATTAACTGTCCTGTTCTTTTATGGGAGAAACACTTTCTCTTGTCATTTCACAAGCAAGCGTAATGGAAAAGTACCTTCTGGATTTGAATTAGCTGAGTAATTCTTGACTTTGGTCAAGCCTTTAAACTGGTGGGAACTTTAATGGATATTAATTAGTGTGAAAGCTTTTTATTCTTGGAGGGACCTTTCTTTTTGTAAAAAGAGAAATCTATCTTGATTGACAGATAGATCCCTCTGTTTCATGTTTTATTGTTTTTGAAGAAAGGGGCTTTGATTTCCTGCCAGGGAGCTTTCATAAAAGGACCTGGGCATGCTGAGTCCTGATTAAACATCAGGGAAAGGTGATGGTTCTTTTATGTAGCTCTCTCCTGAATGGTGAGGAAGCCAAAATTACAATGACTGTCAGAGAGGTGTCTGCAGAAGGATCACATTCAGCTGCAGAAAAAAAATGACACAGCGAGGGTAGCAGGAAGATTGGGGCACACTTTTTTTAAATAAATTATCATTTTATGAATATTTAAAGCACAAATATTCCACAAAAGCAAGGCTTGCACCACTGATTTAAAACACAAAATATCATGCCATTTACTATATTGCTATTGAGTATTGACATGCGTAGCTAGTTGAAGCCTTTTTTTTTTTTTTTTTTTTTTTTTTTTTTTTTTTTTTTTTGAGACAGGGTTTCTCTGTGTAGTCCTGGCTGTCCTGGAACTCACTCTGTAGACCAGGCTGGCCTCGAACTCAGAAATCCGCCTGACTCTGCCTCCCAAGTGCTGGGATTACAGGCGTGCGCCACCACGCCCGGCTAGTTGAAGCCTTTTTATAAAATATATTTTTACTTTCATTAAAGGATTTTACTAATTTTAAAAGATGTAAGAGATATTTATAAAATACAGCAAGTGCACAATTAAGCATCTCATTTTGTATTAGTTTTATTGTTTACTTTCTAGTTTTTCTGTAAGGCATTTCTATCCATCAGCCACGTCTTCCACGACTGATCATGAAATTAAATTCCTAAGGAGATCAAATAAAACTGGCCTCAAAGTCGATGACACGTGGAGTCCTGGATGTTGCAGAACCTCAAGTTTTAACATTCCCTGTATCAAGGCTCGGCCTCCTAACAGCATGTGGCCTAGGATGAGATTTTACTCTTTGGTTTTGGGAGCTTAATAAGAAGGAGATATTAGTACTTGCCTGCTAATGAGACAATGAGAAGAGACAGCTCACATGCTCTGGATATTAAAACACTGATGGGGCAATCATATTGTAATGTAATGTGCCCAAATAAAACTAATTAAAGACAATGTAATTAATGCCTCAGTCATTGTTCTTATTCTTTGACAAAAAGAAAAACATCTTGGAGAATCTGAGGTTCTTAGTTCTTTGGATGGAATATGGAAGAGAAGGACAAAATCTTTTGTGCGCTTTCACCTTCCCCCAGAACATAAGCCATGAAGTAGATTAAGAATTTCTTGGAAACAGAATGGCCGTTTATTCATTTTGTTTCACTTGTATTCCTGGGCGCAACTGATTGCCTTCTGTCTGCTGCATTTTCATATTTCACATAATGTAGATTGATCAGAGTCAGAACCTCTATACCTGAAGTTTGAAAGATATATTAGTTTAAATTAATAAACTGTAACCAATTGTTCTTATCAATGTACTTAGTATGAATATATAATATGAATATTAACTGTTCTGACCACCTTCCATGCTAGGCATGAGATATTTTGATTGCTCAGCTCTTGATGAGAAATAGCATATTTTAGAATACTTAGAAATGATTTCATTTTGTATAGTAGTCAGCATTGTATGTATGTACTTTCATTTAATGACTTTGCTTTAGAGTAACTTTAGATTTACAGAAAAACAATCAGAAAGCACAGCTTTTTACCCACTCTTCCTTCTCTACACCTTCAATCTCAGAAGCTGGAGCCTTCTGTGCTGTTTGTAATATTTTGGATGCTTACAATACAATTCTCAGCCCTGCTTATTTTGCTCAGCAATGTGTTTTTCAGGTCCTGATTGCCTTTTAATGACATAATTTCATGTATTTTAATGATACACAATATTTCATTAGGTGGATATAAGTTTTAAAAGCAGAAACCTTGGGTCATTAAGATTAAAAGGGAAATCATTTGGAATGTAAACAAAGAATATAGAAAAGTAAAAAAAAATTAAAAAAGATTTTAGATAGTTATATATAAATAAAGCATACACATTCTCAGGCATGTTTGCATGGGTCCATAATTCTTAAATCATCTGAGTAATATCACAACACAAAAATGCTGTTTCAGTTGGTAATACTTGTTTAATATGTATGACAAATTACTTTTCAAAAGATTGTACCATCTAGTATTCACATTAGCATATATGGTCATTCAGTCTCTCACCAGTTTATAATGTTATTAATGTGCGTGTATCTGTGATTTAATGTATGTGTGTGTGGTTTCTGTGTAAATTTATGTCCATGAGAGAGTTAATGAATTTGTATATTTGTTTGTTTTTTACATTTCATTTATAAAATCAGCATCATAGGACATCATTTTACCACTTATTTATTAATTAAAATAATATTCACAGGTGCTTTACCTGCATGGATATCTGTACACCAAGTGCTACATGTAGTACCCACAGAGGCCATAAAGATTCAGTTTCCGTGCAGATGGAGTTATAGACATTCGTGAGCCCCTGTGTGGGTATTGGAAAGTGAACCTACTTCCCTCAGCAAGAACAACCAGTACTCCAAACAGATGAAATATCTCTTCAGCCTTGGACTGACTTTTTGACTGTTTCGTTCCATATATCCCAGATCTCCAGAAAGTGTGTGACACTGTGACATGTGACACAGCGAGTGCTCAGTAAGTACCTGTTAGTGAGTCATGTTAAGGATTAAGCATCTTTCAGACTGGATGACACCCTTGCTGATGGTATAAGCATTTCATAAATAGTAGGCGGCAGCTACCATTTGCATTATTTTGGTGGTCTTGCTTTCTGCAGTTGTAATCATGTGTTGTCAACCATCCTTTAAAAATGACAACTGAATGTTTCAGGAGCTCTAAATTATGTACTCCCTTAGTTTGGTGACATCGCTAAGAACTGGGGATTTGAAACTTCCCTTTGGCCTGCTCAAGGCATAAATTCTGTTTGCTTCTTAGGTCTGTAAAGCCCCTCTTGCTGTCATAAAATCTGCTGTGGTGTCTGGGTGCTGGTATTCCAAGCTCGTCTTATTTCATGACAGCCCCAAAGTTCAAAGAGGTGATATGGGCAGCCCAAAGATTTTATTATAAAGCCGTGAGCTACTCCTGTTAAGGGAAGAGGTGGAAATTCCCAATAAGTAAAAGAAATCTTACACTCTTTGCTGAGATCTGTGCTGTGAATGAGCCATCTATAAATAAGAGCAAAAAATGTTCTGGTTTTACTGTTGGAGCTCTAATTGAAACACAGTGTTTTGTTAGTGCCTATATTTAAAATGGGGAAAACATAAAATATTGTCCCAGGAAATCTTGAGAGTCTTTGAACAGTTGAGCTATGAATCTGCCCTAAGCCATTTCCTACAAATGCAGTAAATAATGGGAACCAAAAAGGTTCCTAATAGCTTTACTGCTCACAGCAGTGACTGCGTTATTTCATGCATTTCATCCCTTAATGCAGGTGTTGTACTCCTTTTTCATCACAAAGGCTGTATGCTACAGTGGGACATTTTGAGGGAGCCTGCACTTAGATAACATTTTGTTACAGTATTTAAGGGGTACACTGTTATTAGTTAATATCTTTCTTTGAGTATTTTTTCTTTTGATCTTTATCACTGGCATGCACATGTAGCAAGAGCCAAAGTGAGTAGAGAATTCAATGCTATTCCAGAGGGCATCTGGTGAGGTCCAGGGTGCTATCCTCAGAGATAAGGAAGGGGTCATGCTGTGAATCTTCACTATTGACCTCGATATAAGCTCCAGTGTACTTGTCCTCACTTGGCCACTTAAGAGAGTAAATTCTCCCTTGGTTATTTGTCAAAGAAAAGACCTATTACTTAACATCTACAATCCAGTAACTTCTAGAGCATTTTTATTTAACCTCAATTGCAGGTCATACTGGTTGGGTTATTTTTCACACAATATTCTCTCTGTAGGTATCTGAATTAAAACTTTATCTTCTGAAACCCCTTTATATTCACTTCTGAGTTATCCAGGTGATTCAACACACACTACTAATTCCAGCCAAGTTTGAGTCTCAGCAAGCTTCAGGATTAAGTTTATTTGTGAGATATCAAAGCAAAGCATCTGAGAGAAAGAAATAGTTATCTTAACATAAATTGTGGGTTCAGAGCCATAGCCTAGTGGGTAAGGACATATGTTGTGCAAGTTTGAGGACCCCATGATCCCAGTGCTGGGGTTTGGAGAGTCATTCTTGGGACTTATTGGCTTCTAGCCTAAATAATAAACAAAGAGGTCTAGGCACACTGAGAAACCTATCAAGGAAATAAGAAGAGTGAAAGGGAAGGATACTTTATTCCTCTGCCATGCACATGTCTCTGTGTCTGGGGAGGGGCATATGCATGCATACATGTACACACATGGATACATTACAGATACTAACATAAAAACATTATAAAATATCCAATGGTTTTAAAAATGTGCAGCAGATCAAAGTTTTTCTGGCAGGGCTTTTGTCATTTGAAAACTAAAAAGGCATGATGCAAATAGACATTAAATCCTCATTTCCCAATCTTTCCTATTCTAACCCAAAGGCTTATAAAAAATGAACTCAAAAACTCTAAATAGGAGAACACTGCTCTATCCACAGGATAGGGAGAAAAGGCCACATAGCATCAATATTCTTTTCTAAAATTCAGTTTAGATTTGATATTTAAAACTCATTGCAGGGTATGGTAGAGTAGACTGGTACCTCTAGTCCAGGAGCTTGTGGTGAGACATTTTCTGTGAGTTTAAGACAAGCCTCATATACATAAGCATACGTTTTTTAATATATATGTATATATATCCATTGATTTAACATTTTAGATCAAGTAATTAGTAGTAGATTTTCTTTAGCATTAAATATTCAGCAGTAGAGAGACAATGATAAGGCATAGGACACAGTCTTGCTGAGGATTATTACTGTATCACCATAAAATTTAAAATAAGTACATTTAAACCTAAGAAGTGAACTATAAACATCTTTCTAAAAGTTGAATAGTTTTGACTTTTAGTAAGTTTGAGAAAAATCACACTTTAATTTATATTTCATATACAAAGTTTAAAATCCTGTTTTTTTCTTTTCAATTTGTGGTTTTTAATGGTTTGTAAATTTGGATTAGTAAGGACACAGGAGAAGGAATACCACTTATGGGATGAAGGAAAACTTTTGATTTTTTTAGTCAACAAAGTATTTTGAAGTTATTTTTTTTAAATTTACAGAAAGGAATGATGTTTAAAAATCTAACCTGATGTTGCCACTAGTCTTAAGTTCTGTGTGATGACACTCAGGCATGACTTTGCCATCTCTGGCTAATGTCCAAGGAAACATTAGGCTGGTATCCATTTGCCTTTCTATCCATCTCCTTTCTTTACCCATATTTATAAAATCTCTACAGAACTAACTTGAAAGATAGAATTCTTCCCAGATGGACCTGGAGCAAGCGTCTAGGAATTTCACCATGACACTCTTTTTGGAGACATAGTGGATAGCTGAGGTTCCAACACACGCATATTGACAGATGGGCGGAGTTGCACAAAATACTTGCTTTTAACTTTACTGAACTCTTCCTGATCAGTTTACATAGTCTTACTCCACTACAGAACCCACATTTCTTTCACTAGATGGGAGATGAAGACTCATCATCTTCTTTCAGTGGCACGATAAGGTAATTGTTGAACCTTCAGTCTGCTAGGAAGCTTGTTTGTTTGAGTGCTCACTGTGATGTGACTCATAATGGTCTGCAATAATACATACACTTCAAGTTAAAGGGCATGGTCCTCAGGCTGCTTACTTTATTCCAAGTCAACACAAATCTGTAGATATGCACCATACACAATTCACTAGAATGACACAGAATTCAGGGGTAGCAGCATTCTCGTGCTTACAGTTTTATTAGAGAAGTTACAGTTCAGGAGCAGCGGAATGACGAGGCACTGGTAACAAGTTGTGGATGTTCCCAAACACAGAGCTTCCTGCCCTTTGCTTGTTCAGTTCAGGCATGACAACTCCTTGTTCATCAGTGCATTCCCCAAACCATAGTTAACTACTGACCTCTTGATTGGATTTAATCACCAGTCTGCCTTAATTACCCCATGTTAAGTGGTTTCAAGAATTGTATCTTCCAAGCTTCATATCCTGTTTGGTGTTTTTGTTGCCCCACTCTGACGCAAGGAGTCATTTCATCTCACTATGCACTCATTTCATTCAAAGGCTCTAGGAAAAGCAAACCTATCTCTATCATTCAAAATACTCAAGAATTTAGTTAGTATTTCCCATGAACCCAGGCTAAAAGGCAATATGATTTCTTTATTAATGTATTTTATAAGACAGATTTCCCCCAAACCAGACTAGGAAGTCAGAGATGACACACTTCTACAGTACCCATGCTTGAGAGCTGTGACCTCCTTTGGGACTGTGGTCCTTTTCCTGCATGGTAACTGAGCTTCAGTCTTCAATTCCTCTTCAATATCCTGCCTGGACAGACAGAATCACTTCTTGCATATATATGCACTCTTACTTTTTCATTCCTCAAACTCTGAAAACTTAAGCCAAAGTCCTACACAGTAACAAGAAACCCAGTTATTTACCTTTTCCCAAGAAATAAATATGAGTTGTCCATTACATCTAGTGGGAAAATTTCGGATGATACCAGCTCTATTCCAAGAAGAAAGAAAGGAATTAATTAATCAACCCTTTTAATAGGCAAGGACAAAAGCTTTTGCATTTTAGTACTCAAAACAGAACAGGCTATGGACATGCTTCAGTCTCTGATGGTCTTGTCTTGAAACGATGAGAACTTTTGATATCCAAAACCCATATATAAAACATAAAGAACAACATGGGCCAAAAACAAAGCAAGCAAGCAAGCAACATCAACAACAAAAGAAAAATTAGGAAAAGAAAAAAAGAACTAAGGTTTGGTGGTATGTGTTTAGAATCCCAGATCTGGAGAGGGAGAGACAGGAAGATTCTGCAAGATTAGCCTGCTTAGCAAGAATTCAGTAAGAAACCTTTAAACACAAAGGTGCCGGTCCCTAAGGATTGACTTGCAAAGCTGCCCTTTATTTTCTACATCTACATCCATGTGCATTCTAGTAGAGGTAAACTAATCTCCTGATCCTCACATACAATAAATGACTCTTTGAAATACTTGAGGACCCAGGCGTGGTGGGGCATGCCTAGCCTATAATCCCAGCACTTGGGAGGCAGAGGCAGGCAGATTTCTGAGTTCGAGTCCAGCCTGGTCTACAGAGTGAGTTCCAGGACAGCCAGGACCGCACAAAGAAACCCTGTCTCGAAAAACCAAAATTAAAAAAAAAAAAGCTGAAAATTATCCTTAAAAAAAAAAAAAAGAAAAGAAATACTTGAGGACCAATTTTGACTATACATTTTGAAGCTAAAGTAAATCTGGCTCTGTTAATTGTATCAAACTGATCATAAGTTTATGGTTTCTCATGCATTTTTCCTGTAATGTCCTCTGATGGCTAGACATTGGCAGTATTTCTTGAGTGTTTCAGCAACTGAAGCAAAATTATTTCAGGAAAGCATTTAATCATTTTTCAGTATGGATTGACTTGGTCAATTTAACATTATTGAATGTATGGAGTTTCTGATGACTTCATATCACTACATAAATGCCCAAGTCAACTGAAGATGATGTTGAATTTTCAATCCTTTTTCCACTTCCCATGTGCTAGGGTTACAAGGTCTGACTCATGAGGTTCTAGGAATCAAACCAAGGGCTGTTTGCATGGTAGATAACTATATCTAACTGAAACACATCCCCAGCCCAAGCTTCTAAGAAGCTTATATAAAGACTTACAATAGGCTGTATGTTGCATGTCCACACAACATGGATCCGATTCATACTAGTCCTTTTTAATTTTTTTTATTTATTATACTTGTAATTATACTGTAGCTCTCTTCAGACACCCCAGAAGAGGGCATCCGATGTCATTATAGATGCTTGTGAGCCATCATGTGGTTGCTGGGATTTGAACTCAGGACCTTTGGAAGAGCAGTCAGTGAGTGCTCTTAACCACTGAGCTTTATTTAATCACAGGAATTTCCCACCACAGCTTTGTAAAGCAGATAATTAAGCTCCAATTTTCTACATTAGAAAATCTAAGTTAAGCAGAAGGCCCACTCATTACTAATGAGGTGACAGGTAGTAAGTACGTGATTTTGAGCAAAGTTCTTCACAGTGCCACATGGGTTATTGTTTTCAAGGTGCTCATATACTTCCTCTCATTTCTTCATTCTCAGTTTTCAACAGTTTGTGAAATCATTTTCTCATTAATAAGGATTTGAGTATGTGCTCAGAAGGTTATTAAACTAAGTTAGCTAATAGGTCTATCCATTCAATGTGCATTTACCAAGTAGGTCCCATTTTTGTTACACACGAGGCTGGCATTCATGAATTGCACCCATCTTTTGTTAACCCAACAAACACTGAATCATAGTTTTAATCAGTAAAATATGGTAAAGGTAGTTAACAATGGCCACAGGCAAGCTGGGCTTTTCTAAAGCCTCTAGTACATGAAATGAAAGGATGTCTTCCTCTGCTTGATTTGAAATGTTGTTTAAGACAATGTATTCCTATTATTATTATTATTATTATTATTATTATTATTATTATTTTCATCTACTGTGCAGTCAAATCTGCATTCTCTGTGGTCACAGCAAGGATAACCTAAATTCGAAAGTTGCCGCATCATCGGCAGGATTTGCAACAACTAATATCTAGGTTCAATGACAGTGATCCAGCTTCAGCAGGTACTGTAATTGCAGATTATACCCTTCCTAGTTTCCTCTTTGTGTGAACAGTAAGTGTATGAAATCTTGAGTCAACATTTCCCTTTCTGTTGCATAAACAGTGCTGAAATCTTAATGATCAGCTGGAGAAGAGGCGTAATGAGTAGTTGCTGCATTGTTCATTAAACACCGTGGTGCTTCTTTTCTTCACCATCATTTCATCCGTGCTTGCAATTTGTATTTCCCTCTAGTCTGTCATTCTCCTCGAGCATCGGACACTCCCCTCGAGGTAATTGCCATGACACACATAGAGCTTCTATCACACAACAATGGAAACGTCTCTCCTTCTCCCGGAGCTCACTTATTGGAGAGAATATACTTTTGAGAACTGCAAATCTGCAGAAAATGAGTCATACAGAGGGCCTGTCAGAGACGGTGATTTTTTCTTTCTTTCTTTCTTTCTTTTTTTGGATGGATGTGGCCTTCTGTGTAATCAAGGGATGTGTTGTTTTACTGTGAACTGAGAGTAACATTTTAAGTAATTTGACATTTGTTTCAGATTTACCCCACTCCCAGCTTTATTTTTGCTACAACTGGTTCTCTCTCTCTCTCTCTCTCTCTCTCTCTCTCTCTCTCTCTCTCTCTCTCTCTCTCTCTCTCTCTGAAAATAGGATGCTCTGCTTGATGAATTAAATGCAAGTTGCCACAATATTGTGTCCCCTTCAGTATCCCATGTGCATATTGTGGAAATAAAGTATTTGTATTTCCCCTGTGTCAAGCCATAATTAACTGCTGAAACAATAGTAAGTCTTACTAGATAAATGGATTACAAGGCACATACTGCAGTAAGAGAACTACTTTTTATTACATCCGAAGCATCTAAATCTTGACACATTATGATATTGTAGTCCCTTTATGCATGTATTAAAGATTAGGGATATGTAAAGGGAAAGATTACTTTTGAAATCTCCTGGGGCTCTTTGCTTCAAAGTATAGAGGAATGGGAGAATTTTGAGATGCATAGGGACTTGGCTTCTTCATGGTATTCTTTACAACCCATCTTCTTACATTTTATCAGAGATCATTATCTGCTGGTATGAATTACTTGGGACAGATACTTGGGACCTGTTAGATATTAATATGTCATTTGAGGGGAAATAACTTGGTGGAGTTCTGTTCATAACAAAAGTAATTTCTGTGTAGTAATTTTCTAAACAACATCAGAAGCCACCAGATGATAACTTTAAAAAAGAAAAAAAAAGCACACACAATGTATTTTATATAAAAATGTCCTTATGAATCACATGTCTACAGAATTACATAGACTACTGAGATAAGTTTCCCAAATTCTCATTTGAAATAATGTTTTTAACTATATTCTCTAATGAATTACCTATTTTCCCTAAATGCATCTACTAAATAATATTTCATTATCTTTTCCTGAATGGCTAAGCACTTTATGTTATAAATTGAAATAAATCCAGGATATGAGAAGGGACACAGGTTACATTTTTCCTGATTGCATCTGTTTATTTATGCAAGTAACATATGAAATTATTGCAATGTGTTTAAATTATTTATAGCAGTGTTTTTTAACCTGTAGGTCATGACCTGCTTAGGGGTCAAGTGACCCATTTACTGAGTTCACATACAACCATCTGAGAACAGAGATATTTACCTTACAATTCATCATAGTAACAGATTTACAATAATAAAGTGGCATTGGTGATAATTTCATGGTTGGGGTGACCACAAAATAAGAAAACTTACTAAAGGGTTATAGCATTAGGAAGTTGGGAATCACTGGTTTATAGTCTTTCCTGCCTTAGTTTGTACATGGTTGCTATATTAACCAGTGTTCTAGAGCCAATAGATCAAATATATCAACCCTTTATATAAAGGGTTTTATTAAATTTGCTTGCTTAATATTGTTGGAATAGTTCAATAGGCCGCTCAGTTCATTTTGGAAGCCTGAAAAAACTGGCTCTAATGTCATTAACATCAGTGAAGGAGCCATCACTAACACCAATAGGTTATATTAACTTAGCAAGAAAAGAAAATACTTTTCTCTCTTCTATGTTTTATTTTAATTTAGGCTGTTATTAGAAGGAGATGCCTACATATGGCGTGGGTCTTCCCATATCATAAAAGGTGATCAAGATAATTCCACAGAGATAGGTTCACATGTCATCCTGAAGGAGACAGTGCCCCAACTGAGGATGCTTGATCAGGGACTTCTAAACTATGCTAAGTTGTCCTTCAAAAATAAATACTATTGCTGCCAGGAAAATTTGATTAGATAGGTAATAGAAAATAAAAGAAGCAAAAATAGGAGATGAGATTAAATAAGTGGCAGGTGAAGAAATATGAACGGATGTATAGAACAAAAGAACAAGATATAAAGGGAAAAACAGAGCCAAAGTGCAGGACCAGAAGTGTTCTATGGCCAGTAGAAGCACATCCATATGTTCTATGGCCAGTAGAAGCGCATCCAAATGTCCTTTGGACACCAGAAGCATATCCATATGTCCTAAGACTAGTAGATCCAGATGAATACATTCTATGGCCAGTAGACCCACATCCATATATTCATGACAAATGCTCTATTTTCGTTTGCTGTGTAACTTCTCTACTTGCTCTTTTCAATTTTAAACAGGGTTTTATTATCCCATGCAAGGTGGCCCCAACCCGTACCCCTTCTGCCTCAGACTCCACAGAAATGAGCTGAGTGACAAATAGGTTGTGCCACAGTTTTTAAATTTTTTTCTAAAACAATTTTCAAATAAATTTTCAATTTAAATATGAGATATTTTCAACTTAGGGCACATAACTCTTTCTACCACTGCATTTAGAATTCATAATATATTAGGAGTAGTTGGCTTGAGATAACTTGATACAATAGTCAAGATATTTATAATGTCCAAATGCCATGTAAAATAAAGCTAGCTTTCTTTTTGCTTTAATTTGTTTCTATATATTAATGTCTTCATTGTAATCTACTTATGGATTAGTAGCCAATTAGCTTAGATCATCAGGAGATTTAACATTTACTTATTTTTTTAAAAAATTTCTTCTCCCATATACCCACACAAAGTCTATTTTCTCCACTGTAGGCAAAGATAGTCTTAAAACAAAAATTTCATTATGCTATTTCTTCCTCACTCATCTAGTTGTTTCCCGTCATAATGGACGAAACTATAAACTTTGCCCACACCAGGAGTTCTTACTTGATGTTTCATCTGACAAAATCCTTAACTTCATCTCCTGTATTCAGGGTAGAAGTGTCTCCTTTCCACGAATTCATAATAATGAAGTTAATGGCTGCTGGGAATGCAAATGCTGCTGTTGCATAGTCTACCAGCCTCGGAAACTTTCTCCCCTCACTTATAACCTTGTTATAACACCATCTCCTTTGAGGAGCTGTTCCAAGGCCACTTTAAACCATAGCTCTCCTTTGCTGTGCCTGCTGTGCCTCTATTTATCTTAATGTATCCAGCTTGTTTCTTCTGCAATGTTTGTATTTGTGTGTGTGTGTGTGTGTGTGTGTGTGTGTGTGTGTGTGTGTGATTAAGATGGCAGCTCTCTGAAGAATTGTATATTCAATGGCACACTGATTTGCATTGTGGTCTGTTTCAGCTATGATGTTTAATCTTTGTTCTAAGTGCATAGAGGGAGGTAAATTATACTCTCCCATGTTAAATTCTACAAAAATGCAAACAAAACAAAATAGAGATGTACTCAGAATCCTTAGAATCCAAGAAAAAAATGAAATGAAATATATAGTAGGGATAGTTTCAAAAGCCTACTATGCTATTGATAGGAAAAAACTAGAGAATTTCACTCAGTACAAATTCATGCAGTTTCTGTATTGGGAAAAGATTTGGTGTACTCAAGAAACAGCAAATTTAGTTGAGAATAGGCCTTGGAGAAAGACCTTGTGTGGAGTACAGCACAGTTGAGTAGGTCTGGAACAAAATCTTAGAATTAGGTTTTGAAGGACATAGACTCTTGGTTTTTGTTATATTAAAGCACTGACTGAGTATGACATAGAAAGCAATCCAGTAAAGAGCATACCTTCATGGTCTCTGAGTCACAGCCTAATTCCAGATTCCTGCCTCAAGTTCCTGCTCTGATTCCTTCAGTGATGAACATTTATATAGAAATTTAACATGGAATAAACTGTTTTCCCCCAAGTTGCTTTTGGGCAATGTTTTATCATAGCAATAGAAAGCCAATCAAAACAGCAAGTAAGAATGAGTGTACACTGCTTATATAGAATGAGTGGACACGAGGTTATAAGACAGACCTCTGTCAACTGTGCTTTATTATAACAGGCTCAATCGGGTTGTTATTTTAGCTCTTTCTGTGATGAGTTTGGGGTCTTTGGCTTTTTATAGTCAACCATGAGCTGTAGCTATAATCAGGATAAACGTCTACCTCCCTGATCCAAGCCAATTGCTTGTATCCTCTCTAGGCAGCATAAGGTCATTAAAAAAATAAAGCACTGGAAAACTATCAAGGAAATAGTCTTTGGAAATTAACTGCTGTTGTAGCTGAGGAAATGGCTTGCTCATTCTGTAAGGTGCTTGGTGTGTAAGCATGAGGACATGCGTTCAGGTTCTCAGCCCCTTCATAAATTTCTCAGTGTGACAATGCTGCTGTCCTGAAACCCAGTGCTGGAAGAGTAAGTGAAAGAAGGTTGCTTCCAGCTTTCTGGTCAGCTAGCCTAGCCCGAATGGTTACTCCAGGTTTATTGAAAGATACTGTATGAAAAATTAAGGTAGGAAGAAATAGATGTTGATCGTGTGTGTGTGTGTGTGTGTGTGTGTGTGTGTGTGTGTGTGAGAGAGAGAGAGAGAGAGAGAGAGAGAGAGAGAGAGAGAGAGAGAGAGATGGTGCATGGACTCCTCTCTAAGGACTGATAAAATTCCTATAGTAAACATCCCTTAACAAACATCTTACTATTCCAATCAGTTTTCCATGTCATGGTGTTAAATCTATGTCCACCATTGTGCATTAGATCTGATGAATGCTTCCATTTTCAAAACTGGACTTCCTGCCTCTTAAGAAGTGTTCCCTTATCATGCTGCATGTGACATCAGGCAACAGTTGTTTCTTTTCAGTTCCTGTGAGTCTGAATCCATCAGATGCCTCATATCAATGAAATAACATGGCATGCTAGCTAGTTTTTATGTCATGTTGACACAAGCTATGATCATCAACAACATGTCTCTATAGGATTGTCCTTCAGACAGGTTTATAGGACACTTTTTTCTTTTGGTTAATGATTAGTGGGGAATGGTCCAGATACTGTGGGTGGTGCCCCTCCTGGGCAAGTGAACTAGGTGGAATATAAAAGCAGGTTGGGCAAGCCATGAGGAGCAATTCAGTAAGCAGCACTTTTTTATGATCCCTATTTGAGTTCTGGCCTCCAGGTTTCAGACTTGAGTTCTTCCCTGAATTCCCTCTAGGAAGGAGTCTTACATGGAAGTTTAAAACAAACAAACAAACTAACTAACTAACTAACTAACTAACTAACTAACTAACTACATTGTGATAAAAATATCATTTGTAGCAATAAAACCCTAATACACATGACATTTAATTTTCTTTGACTCCCTTATTTTCCTTATCAGAATATTCTGAAAGTATATATATATATATATATATATATATATATATATATATATATATATGCATATATATTAGAGTATATTGCAATATATTTCTTTCATTTTTTGACACAAAGTTAGTTCTATTATGTATAATACATGTGTTGTGTTCTTTATCCATTTATCCATGGATAATTTAATTGTTTCTATATGTAGCTTTTCAGAATGGTTCTGCAATAAAACAAAACAAAACAAAATAAAAAATAAAACAAAACAGTGACATGCAAATGCTATTTTTAGAGGAGCCTGTATGTCCTTCTTTGTGTGTGTGTGTGTGTATTTGCATGTCATACACATACATACATACATACACACACATAAAATGTGTAATGTTCCTGTTTCATTGCTGACTTTTGTCATTTGAGTCTTCTATCTGTTGTAGTCTAACAAAGAATTTGTTATTTTTTATACTATTAACACTAACTCAGTCATCTTGGTTTTCACAATTTTAAATGCTCTATTTCTGTTCTAATCTTTAAAATTTTTATCCTACAAACATTAATTTTTTGATATATTCTTTATTTACATTTCAAATGTTATCCCCCTTTCCAGGTCTCCCCTCCAGAAACACCCTATCACATTCCCCTCCCCCTGCCTCAATGAGGATGCCCCCCACCTATCCACTCCTACCTTCCTGCACTGGCATTTTCCTACACTGGGCATTGAATCCCCTCTGGACCAAGGACCTCTCCTCTCATTGATATCCAATAAGGCCTTCCTCTGCCACATATGTGGCCAGAGCCATGGGTCCCTAAATGTGTATTCTTTGGTTGGTGGTCCAGTCCCCAGGAGCTCTAGGGGAATTAGTTTTATTCTTAGCCCTTTCCCCTAACTAATGTGTAGTTAGGTTATCGATCTAAGAAATATCTCGTTTCCTCCTGTCTTTCTTTCTAAATAGTGTCTGTCTATGTAGCTCAGATTGATCCTGTATTCTAGAATTATAATCATACCACCACTCCTGGTAAGATGGGAAAACTTTGGCTATTTGCTTGTTGCATGTAATTATTTATTGCATTAATACAATCTTTGATATATGCCAGTCATTTTATTATGCTTTGTTTACATGGAACTTTGTGTCCAGACAGAAGATAATTCTTGTGACTTCACTGAGTCATTGATTGTTCAAGGATGTTTTAATTCCCATGTTCTTTAATTATTTCCAGTTTTATTTGAATTCTATTTTCATTAATTTTGATTGGAAAAGATAGTATTATTTCTTGCATGGTTAATTCTCTAGGGTGTCTTTTCCTGCTTAACAGATGACCGGTCTTGAAGAATGTTCTGTACATATGCATTATGGTTTTGTTTTGTGAAGTGGTATCTGCAGATCTGTCAGGTCCTCTACAGTGTGGCTTATAGCGTTGGCTTTCTTGCTGACCTTCTGCATTCATGCGTTGCTTTTTAAAGCAGATTGGCAGAAGGTATCCTCAGCATCTGGGCTTATGTCATTTTCTCTATTTAGTTCTGTTTGTTTTCAAGGTAGGTTTGAAGATGTAGTCCAAGCTTAGGTCCTTGATAAATAGTAAAACTGTGGAGCATGAGTGCTAGAAAGGCAACATCAAATGTTCAAAATATTAGTTGAGAATTAAATATATTTTAAGAAACTACAGCTTGGTGTGATGAGCTTCTCCCTTTATTGATGGAGGAATCTCATAAGTGCTCTCCTGTGTGTCTGTGATATATGAGCTTTTACCTTCTCATTTATGAAGTTACAATAGACATATAATTCTTACCTTATTACATATTCTCCAAGAAGCACAGTAGAAATAAAATGAAGCTTTAAAAGTTTAAAATGATCCTTCTGGGAATCCAAGATGAAGAAGATATACAATTCAAAATTACTTCTACCCATGTTGTTACACACCCTATTAACAGTATGCACAAGAGACAGTTCTATTTCTAGATTATAACATCTATTGGAAAAAATATCTGGCTTCTCATTACCAGTGCTTTAAGAAATTGTCTCCTAAAACTAATCTTTCTTCTAGCTGCTGTAGACACTGAAAAGTTGAATCCCTCCATCCCACACTCCACTCTACATGTGACCAGGTAACTTACATCATGCATCTGAGAAAGGATGGGTACAAGGCCAAGTATCCTTGATGGAGAATAAGTATGACTTATTCTTAGCACCTATGGAATGAGTAGAGAAGATGTGTTGTCCTAATCATGAAAGAAAGTGTCAGCCACAACACAAATTTGCAGTTGGTACAAGTAACAAGAGCACCGGCCTCCATCTTTCTATTACAGCAGAGGTACTGTGCTCTGAAGTTCTTGGCTCTTCTTTACAGTTTCTGAAAACTTGGATCCTATAAAGGAGCATGAGGTGCCCTAAGATGGATTTTGGATACTGATGGCCTAGGTCATCATGATGGTTTAAGTTTTATTAAAGGTTATTCTGAGAGTGCAAGAACCCTTTGTACATGTACTTGTGCTGAGCCTGCTGTACTTACGTACTAAGAGCACAGGCAGGGAAAAGGCAGCAACCCTCTAGGTTCACCAGAGACACAGAGGATTAACATTAGACAAGCTACCATAGTAAACCTAGGAAACCTAGTATACAAGGGGCAGTAGTGCATCCTGCATCTGATATTCATAGGAAAATGTAATGCTAATATATCAGAGATGGACAAAACAGAATATTAGAAAGTTACACATACCTATAAGATGAATTTAAATGCACATTATATATCCTATTGAAAAAATATCATATCCCTTTCTGAAACAAATAAAAACAAAGGTATAGATTATTAAAAACCAATACTCAAAGGACACGGTAGCTATGACACCAACAGATGTCTGTGAGAACCTTAATCCCTAATTATGCTTGGCAGATATATTTGGGTTTGCTAGTTGTGCATATTGAGGAATGGATACTAAAATATTTACCAAGGGGAGAGTTGTCAAGGTACACTGAACCCTGTTGATTGTGAATGTCTAACACACTAAAGCAAGTAGGAAAAGGGAGCTACCATCATGATAGCAGGAAACTCTTAAGTCACATTAGAAAAGAAAATATGCTGTCACAAAAAAAGAAAAGAAAATATCTAAATGGGAAATAAAAACGCAAGTAATAAAGGTGATCATGAGGGAAGAATGAAACCTAAAATAATTTTAGTGAGTTGAAGAAATTTTAAATGATAAACACAAGTTCATAAATTTAATTAATACCCATGACTGAAAGTGAAATAATTTTTTTAACTAAAGTATACAGATTGGGTGAATTATTTTTTTAGAATAAATCTCAACAAGATGCATCATTAAAGAAACCTTCACTGGTAAAGTATGTCTAACTGGAAAGTGAAAGAAAAGACAAAAGATATTTTAAGTAAATGGAACAAGCAGGGTAACTATAATTATACTTGAAAAATAGACTTGAGCATAAAGTAGCTTAAAAAGAAAACAGATAAAAAGTTTGTGATGATAATATAGAATGATCAACTTATTATTCAAGAAGACAAAATTATTAAACTTTAATAACCTAATGTCATTAATCTGGTGTTACAAAATAAATATCATTAGCTCTAAAGAGGCATTTATTCTCGTACAGTAATAATGTGGGATGTCAATACTCTACCACATATAAACAGATTATCCAGACAAAATCTTCAACACCCAGAAAAATCTCAATTACACTGCAGGTAAAGTCAACTGAATTTAGGAAATAATGTCATGACATTCCATCCAACAGCTATGTCATATTTTTATTTATTTTTGTCAGTGTTTATAATTGCTTCTGGAGCAGGTCATATTTTGGCAAAAAGAGTTTTAATAATTCAAATATCTGTAATGGCATCCTGTATCTGATATCATTGGATTGCCATTAAAAACCAATAGTGAGTTAAACTTAAGCAGTTTTGTAAAGCTAGAGAAGCTGATTAACACAATGAGTTTCTAAGGAGGTCAGAAGGAAAGACATAGAAACATCTCACTGAAACATACAGAAACAAAAATATAGCATTTCAGGCCCAGGGGAATGGAGCAAACATGACCAAGGGAAACATAAATATCTCCATCAAAAATATATTGAAGTGCTAAGATTCAACTCAAGTTTAGAGAAATAAGCTAGCCTTCATATTAATACTAGAAAATAACAGATTGGAATAAATATATGTTGAATTGAGTCAAAGTAACAATATGAACCATCATTGAAATTAAAACATTAATCTTGAAGCACCTTTAACTAGGTATGTATGAGTGTGTGTGTATGTCTGTGTCAGAGAGAATGTGAGTGTGTATGTGTGTGTATGTGTGTGTGTGTGTGTGTGTGTGTGAGAGAGAGAGAGAGAGAGAGAGAGAGAGAGAGAGAGAGAGAGAGAGAGTATGTAAAGTAACAGCTTGAAAATGAGATGTTAAAATTGATGCCACATGAATTCAAAGGATCATTTGGGATCATTGTCCAAGGTGTACACTAGAAATTCTAAGTCTTAGGTGTGCTTCCCCAAATATATCTATACTTGATCGAGGAAGAACCCTTTAACAAATGGTGCTGGGAAACATGAATATACAGAGCTGACTGAAATTTCATCACTGTCCCTCACCCTGTATGAAAATCAACTTAAAATGGATCAGAACATTTTAATCAACACCTGAAACTTTAGAACTATGCTATAGAAAATAATTTCTGGGAAAACCTTTTAATATACTAGCATAGGCAATAATTTTTGGAAAGAACTTACCACAGTATAGGAAACAAAGTAAAATTTGAGAATAAGATTAGATCAAACTAAAAATCTCTTTAAAGCAAATGAAACAATGAACAGAATAAAGAGACAACCTACAGCATTGGAAGAAATATTTCTCCGCTTCATATCTGACAGAGGGTTAATAGGCAAAATGCACAAACAGCTCAAGGCCAGAGATGTAGGGCAGTGATTTCCGAGCATGGATAAACCCTGGAATTCAATAACTAGCACAACTAACTACCCAGTTAGTCTAACAGACAGATAAACAAAGACAAGCAAAACCATTATGATAACAACAAAAATACAAAGGAAAAATTCTCAAAAACATTTAAAAATAGTTAAACTGAATACAGACAAATAGTAGCAGACAGTGTTACCCAAAAGAATAAATATAAGGAGCCAATAAAACCAATAACCTTATGATAAAATGTTCACTATCACTTTTCACCAGAAAATGACAATCACACTACAAGATAATAAAATCTCACCCCTTTTAGAATGGATATTTTCAAAAGAAAAACTTGGCAATGGTAAAAGCTGACAGAAGTATGAGAAAGAAAGAAACTCTTATATCCTGTTGGTCTGAAGGCAAACAAGTATGATCACTGTGAAAAAAGCAGTATGAGCATTCTTCAAACAGCCTTATTTTCAACTAGCATATGATCTAGCTATTTGAGTCCTAGGCATGTGTCTAAAAGAAATATACTCAGCTTGTAAAATGGTACCAACTTTGCTCTATTTATTATAGCAATATACATCATAGCCTATGTCCCAACAAAATATGAGTGAATAAAGAAAAGATAGTCTATATTCTCAAAAAGAAACATAGCCTATGTATTTCAATCATAAAGGAACAAGAAACCTTGTCATTTGTAGCAAAATGTACGGAAATGAACCACATCATATCAATTATAATTAAGACACTCAGTAATAAATACTGCATATTCCTCTCATATGGAAACCATTCATGTATGTGGATGATTGCAGAGATGACTACTAACTAATAAATGGCCAGTGAGTGTACTGTCCCCTGGGAAAAATAAGGTCTGCTTTTGGCATCCCTTAATTGCTCCCAGTTCTTTATTTAGAGTTGAGACCTTCCCCCTACCAAGTGAACATGTCTACCAGTATTGTCATTGTTCAGTCTCAGTTAGGTAGCCGTGTTGATAAGAGTTCGTGATTGTAGCTTCCCTACCATTTTATGGAGACACCATCTCAGAAAATTTTCTGTTCCTCTGGATGTTACAATCTTTTCACTCCAGAATACACAGGTTGTTTTTATATTTTAGGCATATATATAATAGAAATATTTATATAATATTATAAATATAACATATCAATCTCTAATTCTGTCTGTATCTATCATCTATCTATCTATCTATCTATCTATCTATCTATCTATCATCTAAACAATGAAATAAAAAAGAGGAAAAGAATTTGAGAAAATAGCTTGGTAGAGCTACATTGGAGGGTTAGGAGGGAAGAAAGGGAAAGGGGAAATTACATAATTATACATTTTAAGAATTTTTAGAAAAAAAAATGAAAAAATATTGACAGAAATCATTTCATCCAAAAGTGAGATTATTACGTGGCTCAGGCATGAGGGGACAAGGGTGGATGGAAATGACGAGTGCTCAACATTAGAAATACCACAGCAGGTCTCATTCTACAACTGATAATCTAGTCATGATAATGAAAAGCATTAAATTTGGCTTCATGTAAAAAGTCTTAAATAGAATTAAGGTCTACAAATTGAGTAATATCAATATGAATGGAAGGAAATACTCTTTGGAAATTGTTGAACTTAAAGATGAAAAATCTAGTTTTAAACTTAATGACTAGTGTAGGTTATACCGGGGTCAAAGGAAGGACAAATAAAACAGCTATTACTGTGGCTCATCTTTCAGTGTCTGAATCAGAAGATATAATTTTACTATGAACTTTCATAAATGGAAAGACAAAGGAGACGTTTTGGGAGCCAGAGGGAATCAATGTGAATTGTATAAGAAATGAAACCCGTGTGCATTCTTTTACAGGTCACAAATGGAAGTTATTCCTTTCATTAAGCCGACCCTGGCACCTTTTCTATGACTAGAAAAGTATCTTTACCACTAACCCTGTGACATGAGCTAAAAACATTTGGCATCATCTAGATGTCTTGCATCTGACTTCCTATATTCTGCTTCTCCCTCATTGTTTCTCAGCACAGCTTTGAATACTCCCACATGCCTCCCCCGTGGCAGAGTCACGGGCTGGGCTGGGATGACCTCATCCCTCTTTCTTCCAAACTCATAGACTCATGGGCTGTTCAATAGTCTCTTTAGAGTAGCTCCTCTGGTCTTGCCATTGATCTTTTTCTTCCTGAGTCCTTGCTCCAGTTGTGGTCTGTTTATCTGGCCTAATACAATTGGTCCTTGGATTATTTCAAGTTCAATATTTTGTGGTCTCAGTGATTTTAACTTCCTGAATATCTAGCTGGAATCACATCTACTCCATATTCTCCTCCATTTCCTCCTCATGTTCCTCCTCCTTCTGAGGCTTTCTCTTCTATACGGTGCCCCAGTATTAAATGATACTTTCAATGAATGAAAAATATGCAGGACTTTCTGCATGACTTTTGGCACTGTCTAGTTACATTCACTTTCATTCTGTAGCTTGTGATTCTGCTCATATATCTGTTCAGGTAATTGAATGTTGGACATTTCAACAGAACGAATGGTATCTTTGCTCTTAACACATGAAGAGTGCATTGTTTAAAAAGTTTTAAATATATATTTAAGTAGACACTATTGCTGATGCTATGGTGTGCTTACAAACAGAAGCCTAGCATGGCTGCCCTCTGAGAGGCCCAATCAGTAGCTGAAAGAGTCAGATGTAGGTACTTATACTCAACCAATGGCGACCCCTGTGGTTAAGTCAGGGAAAAACTGAAAGAAGCTGAGGAGGAGGGTGAATCCATAGGAAGAGCAGCAGTCTCAACTAACCTGGACTCTTGAGATCTCACAGACACTGAGTCACCAGCCAGGCAGTGTACACCAACTCCTATGAAGCTGATGCAGAGGACATATACAGCAGAGGACTGCCTAGTTTGGCCTCAGTGAAGGAAAATGTACTTAATCCTCAAGAGATATGAGGCCCCGGAGAGTAGAGTGGAGTTGGGGTAGGGGATGGGGAAATCCTTTTGGAGACATGAGGAGGAGGTGTGGGATGAGGAACAGTTGGAGGACTGACTGGGAGGGGGATAATGACTAGACTGTAAATAAAAGAAAATTTAAAAAAAAAAGTAAAAGAAAGCAGAGGCAGGCTGTTCCATCAATATTCAAGGAGGTAATATTTCCACTAAGACCCTCAGAAACTCTGGTTCTCTTTCCTTCTCAGAAGGAACCAGCTCTGATGCCTTTACCTAGGATTTTTAGGTTCCATATTTTTGATACCATATTTCTGTGGTTATGCCATTAAAGTTGTAGTACTATTTTATTACTTTTCATATTGTTTTAGTTAGGGTACTTTAAAGGAACAGAATTTATAGAATAAGTATATGTGGGCATGTACATATATATAGTGTATTTGTATATTATGTATATATGTATGTGTATATTATATAATATATATCTTACCCACATTTATATAAAGGGATTTCTTAGGATGGCTTACAGGCTATGGTCCTGCTAGTTCAACAATGGTTGTCTACAAAAGGAAGGTCCAAGAATCCAGTTGTTGTTCAGTTATTCAGTTTATAAGGCTAGATATTTCAGCTTATTTCAGTCTTTAATATATGCCAGATCCAAAAGTTGTGGGCTCCAATGCTCCAATTTTTTCACTAAAGAATATAATTGTTATCTAGGCAAGGGAAAAAAATGGAAGGAGAAAAAGGCTTTCTTTTGCCCTGTCATTTATATAGTCTGGCATTGGAGATATGGGCCAGATTAAAGGTGATATTCCCACCTCAAAAGACTCAGATTAAAAGTGGATTTTCTTACTTCAAATGACTTAAATAAAGAATAAATTCCCTCACAGATGTGCCAACTTACTTGTGTTTTAATTATTTTTACACATAATCAAGATGACAACCATGAATAGCTATCACATATGATTTCATTAATGTCCAAGAAGAGATATCTTAACTATGATATTCTCACAGTTACAGAATAGAGATGAGATGTCAAATCAGCTCGTGGACAAGATACACAAGGATACTCCAAGAAGGGGCTTCACTTTTTCCTCATCCCGTGGTGCATTGCCTATTCTTCCTGTAGTATGGGCAGTATGGCTTCAGGCCAGTGTGTGTAACAACAATGGCGAATTGCCAGTGGACAAAAAAACAGCCCAAGCTTTCCAATAACCAGAATTTTTACTGAGACTACATCACAAAGGATTGACTGTCCACATGGACTCTGAGGAGGTTGAACTATTGGCTCTCACCTAAATGCAATTGTTAGATACTTCAAAATCCTTTGGTAAAAATACAGACACTCCTGTCATGTGCCATATTCAATAGACCTTTCTTGTCATAAATGAAGTGCAAAAATTATTAAATTCTCTCTTGCACTTGTAAGAAGACTGCTGGAGTAATACTTAGAGTCTCTTAAGTCTGCAGTGATGTCATCCTGAAGCCATGTGTGAGGCTATGGTCACTTGCTACCTTGCTGAGAAGTTATAAGATCTATTTTCTGTGGGTGATACTGCTATCACCCACATTGGCTTGCTGGTACCCACTGTGTGATATCCTCAGAAGTTTAGAGATGTTTCAGAAGGGAAGCTATGGCTGGGAGGTGTGTAATTCTCAACTATTTATATGACATCCTCTTCTGTATTTGGCAATTAAGTGCCAGAGAACACCATGGCATATATTGAATACAGTGAGAGGATGTGAAATGCTCATGTTCAGTCAAGCCTAGGACCAGTTGGAATTTATTACATGCCAGGATCTCTGTCTCTAGGTTACTAGGAGGAAGTCATTGGTTCTTCTGTCCATGAGAATGGAAATCACTATTGCAGGAAACCTTGCATCCTCATTTCCTATGAATTTCGCTGATAATTTCACTTAATCCTGTCAGTCAGGAGGTTTGGTTTTTTTAATCAAACCCCATGGAAACCTACGGAGGGCAGCTTTAAAGTCCACACCTCCCCTGCATTTATTTCTAGAACACTTACAAGCTAGACAGAGATATTTCGGGTACCTATGAGAAATTTCTCTATTTCCTAGAGAGCTTTTTAAATTTATTTATTTATTCATTTTGCATCCAGATCACATTCTCCCTCTCCACTCACAGTCCTTCCCTCCCAAAGCCCTACCCCTTCTCCCTCCACTTATCATCTGAGAAGAGGGATCACTCCCAGGTACCAATCTACCCTGACACAACAAATCACTGCAGGATTAGGCATATCACTGAGGCCAGATAGGGAAGTCCAGTTAGAAGAACAGTGTCCACAGAGAAGCAATAGATTCAAAGACAGCCCCGCCTCCAGCTATTGAAGGACCTACATGGTGACCAAGCTGCACATCTGCTACATATGTGTTCTAGGTCCAGCCCTGTGTGCTCTTTGGTTGGTGAGAAAATTTTAATGTGCTGGGTTTCACCAATCTCCTGGGAACCATTCAGGTCATTTCTAGCATGGCTGTGCTGCATCCTTTTTATTTGCCTTTCTGTTCTCATTGTTATCTCACTATCTAATAGTATGCTGGTTATAATACTTGGCATGAATCATATGTGGGATCAAACAGAGATAACTAACATATAGTAAATGATGAGGTAAAATTATGTCAAATCATCTAGCACGTAAGAAACACCCCCTATTTTATTCACAGTGATAGATTGTTAGTTCTATAATTCTACAGGTGGAAGAAACCCAGGCTCTAAGAGTTCATGAAAAGTACCCCAAGATAAATAGATTTCTACAGTGAAGAGTGAGATCCATTGGAGCGCAGTCAGAGTTCTCCCCCTCCTTCCTCTGACAGGCTGCATCCTGTGTATGCCTCAGCTCATTTGTAGGCTGATCGGAAAGCATCAAACTAGGCAGAGATCATTGCACAACAAAGTCACTGCCGCCTGCAGCCCAACAGTGCGGATTTACATGCCTCATCACTTGCTCAGCATTTCTGTTTTATCTGAAAAGTATTTCATTTCATTCACTCACATGTTCATGGTAAATAAAATGACAAGAGACCATTATTAAATTGTGGTCTTTGCTGCCTTCCCATACAACCATAAAGGGAAATGCTTTATAGAGTACAGGAGTCATTCAAGCATCAGTCTTATTTTTTTCCTAAACATTTCCCTGATTTGTATAAGCTTTTATTTGAACACACATCATTAGTGAGTTTAGACACAAACTGATAACCTCTGTGTTGGAAATTTTAAAAATTATAATCTTGCCCTTGAAAAAGATAAACAGCTGATAAATGCTGTCAAGTGGGTTGCTACTGCTAATTGCAATGCACAGAACAATTGGATATTGAAATGGATCATTGGAAGGTTACAGAATGGTCAGAATATTAATATTTATCATGTTTCCATAGCTATTCACTTCCAGACAGTCACGTGGCTCCAGAAATTTTATTGTTATCCAGGCCTGATCGCCACAAACAGCAGAGACACATTAGCATTCAAGCTTGCCATTCTGAGGAAGGACCAAAGACCTCTCTCCTCTCTTGGGATTGCCTTTCCTAGGCAGGACTGAGGAAGCTTCACCACCTAGATAATGCTCATCTCTGTCCATCTTTATAATGTAAAATAGTTCCTTGTTTGTGGTGATGCCTCAGTTTTGAAAAATAGAATTAATAATTAATTGGATGGTACCGGGAACTGAAGTGCCTCCTGTTTATCGAAAATTTAAAATTAATTTGTGAATTTAGTGTTTTCCACCATGGAAATTCCATGCAATGGACATTCCGTCCTAACAGTGTCCCCAGATACATGGTTCGCACACTGTGTATTGAGGCATCCCGGAATTACAAAAGTAAGAAGCACTGAATAGCTCTGTTTTTCTTCATTCACATTGATTTTTTTTTTTACATACTAAGCAGGCTCCTTAGTAGTATACTACAAATCGAATTCCATAAGTTTTAATTTACACATGAGTTTTTTGTCATTTACTAAGCTTTCGTAGAGATAATTTGGTTGATTAACCAAATTTTCTCTGTTCTTTTATTTGTGCATGTATCTGGGGCTAGGAGCTTCTATTTTGCTTTCATGTTTTAATGCTATAGGTAGAGCTAAGCGTGGGTGGAAGAAGACAGACAAGTCTCATCTTACGTGAGGATTTTTCAGGTCACTGGTGACCTAAATTTTAGTCTGAGTCTAAAAACATCACTGCAGCTGAGATTCCAAGTGTCCTGAGCAAATCTTTGGTACAAATGGCTGTGTCAGGTGGGGGTCTGAGCTGTTTGCCTCTTTTGTGTCTTATACAGCACCCAGAGCAAGCTAGACCTCCCCAGTTTTCATCTACCTCTGAGAGCCCTATTTTGGTCTGGTTGTAGTATTTATAGGGTGGCATTTCTTTTGTTTCTTTCTTTCTTTTATTGGCAGAGCACTCTTCCCAACACTGTTCCCTTCATGTCAATACCAGGAAGTAAGGTCTGTAAGCCTTTGTCTAATGAGATGTTCAAAACAGAGTTAAATGAAGGAGGTCTCCATTCTTTTTTTCTTTTCTTTTCTTTTTTATTGGATATATTCTTTATTTACATTTCATTTCTCTTTTCCTGGCTCCTCGCCCCCTAAAGGTCCCATATGCCCTTTTTCCTCACCCTGTTCCCCCATCCTCTCCTTCCCACTTCCCTGTTCTGATATTCCTCTACACTGATGCATTGGCCTTTCCAGATCCAAGGTCCACTCCTTCCTTCTTTTCGGACATCATTTGGTATATGGATTGTGTCTTGGGTGTTCCAAGATTCTAGGCTAATATCCACTTATCAGTGAGTGCATACTATGGGTATTCTTTTGAGACTGAAGACCCACTCTGGTAGTCAGATTTCTGTAACACAATTTCTGAGATATACAGAGAAAAGTTTTATTTTGGGTCATGATTACTTGCCTGGCCCTGATGTTCCCTGGTTCTTGTAAAGACAAAATGGGAAATAATGGTGGAGCAAAGCTCACTTCACTGTACACTGATGAGAAGAGGCTTAGTACCCAATAATCTTAGAAAAGAGCATGACATCATTGGTCTAACTTTCCTCTACTCAGCCTTATCTCCAAAAGGTTCCACCATCTCCCAAGAGGGTGCAGACTGGTGGCTTTCAACATGAGTCTTTGGTGAGAACATTTACGATCCGAATCATATTAGCATAGCTTTGCAGCTATGTGTCATTTCCCTGGGGTGTGATTCTAGGAGAAATGAATCCCCTTGAATTCCTCCTCCTAGACACAGATGAGGCATATTCTTGCTTGTCATGGTTTTCTATATTTCTCATTGGATGTTGCCTTGGAGTTAGTAAAAAGCTGACAGTGAGGCGTCCCTTGAGCTAATCTTGTCCTTTAGTATTGTAATTGCTGTCTCTTTCTTTATATCTAGGGACCTCACCAGGGCTCAGCCTGCATCTTCCTGCATAGCCTGTGCCTTCCAGCCAGTCACTTTGATGTTCTGTGCTGGATTACTGAGTCTATGTCTTTGCTTTTGTTGATATTTAACTCAAGAAAAATGGGGAGATTGATCAAGTGACAAATAACAGTGCATTTAAATGGTGACCCCTTGTCCATTACACTGTTTCTCAGAATGGGAGTCAGTGACTTTCAATATGACATAGCTTCTAAGAACACATAAAAGGAAGTGGTTTTATTCTGCTCTAGTGGTCATGTGGCTCCTAGAAAAAAAACATGTAGCCAAAGGTTTTGTTATTCTCTTGTGTCCTCAAAATTGAAATTTCTTTGATGATTCTAAAAATGAAAGCATGCTTCTAAATTATTTTTCAAAATATATTGATTAATTGTTTATACTGTTCAACTCACACAATCTTCATATTATTGTAGAGCTATATGGTGCTTTGTAGTTTCTTTAAGCTCTATATTTGGGAAAGAGGATATATTGAAAAACATGTGGAATTAGGTAAGAAACATTTTCAATGGCTTTTAAACATCAGGGAACTTAGGATTTTCTGACATTGGTCTTTTCTTTTTCCTTTCCATCTTTTAAAATAATGAGTCAGGCCTAGAGAATCTTGGTGTTTCTGTTTATTTAAATATTGTGAAAAGATGTAGCATAGAGGGTTCTGAGTAAATACTCAGTGAGAAAAATGTGGCTTTAGAGAGATGGTCTGCTTACCAGTTAATGTAGGCCGCAGCTGTTCTGTCTGGGCACTGATATCTGCTGAGGTGGGCTTCCTGTGACAGTTCATGTGCCCATTTCTCTCTTGGAATGCTGAGTCTTTTGAATACTAGTAGCCAACATATTTACATTTTTTGTTTAAATCTTACTAGAATATCGTGGAATATAAGTGCTTTCTTTTTTGATTATATACATGTGTACTTGCAATATATATTTTCAAACAGATTACCCAGAAGTTTAAGGAAAATTCTGTGAAGTTTATTAGAAGAACTAATAATAAAATAAGTTGAATTTAAATTCCTATTTTCTCTTACACACATATGTGTATATGGGCACACATAGAGGCACACAAGGCTGCACACACACACACACACACACACACACACACACAGCTAATTGAAATCACAGCAGACTAAAGTTGAGCCTTCTGAGAAGCCAGTTGCTTCATGGGCTCAGTCTTGATTTCTTTTCCTTCTCTCCAGCACAGCTTTCCTTCTTGGTGACCTGATCAGATTCATGGCTTTAATATTCCCTCCATGCTGATGATACCAAAATGTGTTTCTCTGGCTCTCTCCCCTCCAATAAACTGCAGGCTCATTTATCCAACTGCTCACTCAGTGTCTCCAGTTATATGTGTAATAATCTCCTTAAGCTTTATATATTTAGAACAGAATTCCCAGTTCCTGCCTAGAAAAATGGGATCATTACACAGTGTTCCTCACCTGAAGTAAAACCTACCTTTTTACCCCAGTGCTTAAGTGTGCCTTTTCCAAAATGTCTAGAAAGGAAATTTCATACACATATGCTTTACTTGCAACACATGATTGACAATCATCTCACAAGAGAATGGCTTATTTTCTGTCTGCGTACTTCTTAGCAGTGGCACAGTGTAGTGGATGTGATGAGCAGTGACTTACATATCTAAGACTAAACAGCCCCACCACGATTGCAATATATGTGGAAGATTGCTTGGCGTTCAACTATTTTCCATGATGACTCAGTGAGGATGGGCCATGTAGACAGGCTAAAAAAGTGAAGAGGTCTCCCACTCATGACAACACCAATACTTTCCAATCATTTGTTCCTGTAGGTTTTGAGTGGCCCAGCATATGACCTTGGCACAGTAGGGTAGATGGCCCACTGAGGCATGTGTAAGGTTATGATTTGTCACATAGCTAACTTGACTTGCATTATCCATCTCTGTGGTGTTGTAATTCATTGACACTCCTATTAGTAAACTTGACATTACTAATTTAGGTAGTGTACCCTACTTGATGGTGACTACTTCCTATCTCTACCACAGTTGTCTCTGAACCCGAACATTGCTGACTATATGAAAAACAAATTCTCATTGTCCTATCCTTGCCTGACTAAAGAGACTATTTTGATCCTTTAGAGACATGGACAAGATCCATTGTTATTTTTCTTAATGATTCTACTTCTCTCACCTTTAACATATAGGAAAATGTTTATTCTCTTCCATCAGGCTGTGTATTAAAGGGTGTTGATCATTTTCTCTGAATTCTTGGCTTTCCTTCTCCAGACACTGTCCAAGCCATATCAATATAACTCTTTTTTTTCCAAACACTTTTGAGCCAGAGGCAGCTCAGCAGCAGAAAATAGGCCTGTTTTTCATAATTGCAGGGCTATCCCTGTTCTATGATATTTGGCTCACTTCATACCCATGCCAATTTTTTTCTCAACAATGATGTACTTCCTTAGAAAGTGAGTGAGCTGCCTCCACTCTCTGTTCATAAAAGATATCAAAGCCCTTGATGTTTCAAAAAAATGTCAGAGAAGAAGGAACATAAGCCCTTGAACTACAACACAAAGGAGGGCTGTCCATCAAATAGGACCCATCCATGTGATTTTTAATGTTGTTACAATAACCTCTTATTCATGCTCTGGTTTACTGTGCTGATTTAATTTACCCATTACCATCTATGATCCAAGATGTGAAAACTTCCAGAACTAATTTGAAAGTATTAAAATATTAAATAACATTTTCTCTCTTCCTTCTTTCCTTCTTTCCTTCTTTCCTTCTTTCCTTCTTTCCTTCTTTCCTTCTTTCCTTCCTTCCTTCCTTCCTTCCTTCGTTTCTTTCTTTCTTTCTTTCTTTCTTTCTTTCTTTCTTTCTTTCTTTCTTTCATCTCTGTCTATATCTATCTATCTATCTATCTATCTATCTTTCTATCTATCTATCTATCTATCTATCTATCTATCTATCAATCATCTATCTTTCATCCATTTATTTTGAGATAGTATCTTTCTACCTGTGCTATCCTAGTACTCACTATATATACCTGGCTACCCTCACATTCACAGCGATCTACCTGCCTCTGCCTACCATTTGCTAGGATCAAGAGTGTACACCACTATATTCAGCCCCTTTACAAATATTCCTCTTTCCAGACTGTTCCTTCTCAGTATAAGAGTACTACTTCAAGACGTGTACCACACTAATAAACTGATTTATTCCTTGCAGCAGCTCTTATTTCTCTGTCTCATACAATAGAGTTTCTCTTCAAAGCCTTTGTACTGGATGCTTTTTATTTTCTATCTACTACTCTTCGTTCTCCTTTGTCATTATGGTTCTGCTTCCATTTCACAAAGTCAACAGCCCTTCTCTCTATAGATCTACATTTATAATGATTATTTCTCTGGTTTATTTATTGATTTCATAGTTCATATAATTATTTGAGATATTACTTATATATCTTCTTTGATACATAAAGATATGAACACTACAGTTGCTAGTAAGCTCAATGTATATTTGACAAGCCATTTTTTCTACTTACTATTTTTGTGAGTATATATTAACTGCACAGAATAATAGGTTTCACTGTATCTTTCTTTATTTATGAATATAGGTACTTTGGTTATCTTTATATCTATCTTTCTGCTCTCTCAACTTGAAATATCTGGACAATTTCTAACAGTGACAGTGTTCATCATGACCCTCAGAATAGGGGATTTGAAGAAGCTAAATTAAGTAGATTGAAAAGAGAAAGTTGGAAATTCCTCTTTCATAATTAATTTAGTATCGGTGGGTGAATCATCTAACTTTGCCATGCCCTCTTGAACTATTAAGTGAAGATATTTATAAGTAAACTCTCTCTCTCTTTCTCTCTCTCTCTCTCTCTCTCTCTCTCTCTCTCTCTCTCTCTCTCTCTCTCTCTGTGTGTGTGTGTGTGTGTGTGTGTGTGTGTGTGTATGTATTAGGAAATGAAAATTGTAGGATTATCCAGGGAAGTAATAGTCAAGAAATGATTCAGAAACATTGGTTTTCTGTTTCGTCTCCAGTTAATCTTTATGTTTCTACATTTAATGTATGAGTAAAATATTTGTTATTTACTATCATAATCATTAAACTAATCATATTTAAGATATGTTACCATATTTATAGATTTATTTTCTTTTATTTAGGTCCAGTTCAAATTTTCTCTGGCATTTCACATTCTGTAAGATAGAGGACCAGTAGGTTGGGGTCGTTTTCCTGAAAATGTCTCTCTGGAAACACTGGTCATAGATGTATTGGCTCTCCTGAAGTTTCTACATTTTTTTTATCCTTTTTGAAATAGACTCATTTTATTCGGTTAGAGAACTTTCTCCCATGCAATTGTGGATTTCCAAGACTGGATTCTATTGTGTACTTAAGCAGTAATTTCATCCATTAGCCACAATTTTTGTTGTTGTTGTTCTTTATGAATGGTTCATTGAAAGCATTTGAGGGCAAAGAAGTACACGGCTACCAGTGACCGAGTTTTCCACAAACCATGAATAGAGCAGGTTGTTCTTTACAGACTCCATGGCGTATATTTGATGAACAGAAAGGGAATGATATTTAGAGGAAAGCTAGAATTGCATATTACACGCTGCAGCAATGATAAAACTAGCCCTTTATGTTAGCACTATGCAAATTACTGAACTAACATGAACCATACCCAAGCCCATTAGAAGCATAAACAGAAAGCATCCTCTCAGCTGCTGTCCTCACGTGTGTTTGAGTGTTCATGTATCTGAGAGTCTCTACAGAAACACTGTCTCGTCACTTAGAAGAGCATTTTCTGAGTTGCTTTCCGATGATTTTGTATGTTTTTGCAAATTATACATCCAATAATATTGTTCCTTCTCCCTTGCATTGTGTTCTGCACAATGTTTTTTAAAACCTTATTGTATTTCTTCCTGTGGTCTTTTTTGTAAACTACATGGAAAACATTATCTCTAGGACATTTAATGTATTTATATTTTTCTTTTTATTTTTTTTGAGATTGTAGTATATACCAATAATTTTTGTTTTCTTTCTTTCTTTGCTTTCCTTCCTGTTTCAATCCTTCTCGTCTGTCTTTCTTTTCCTTGAACTCACTGCAACCCCCTGATTACAGACATGAGCCACCATTCCTGTTTCTATTATATATAAGCTATATTTTAAAGACAAATTCAGACTGAGGGAATTTTTATAAATATGGACTTTGTATTTCAGACCCCTTGCCAGATGATTCTTCAGTTTTCTATTACACATTTTAGGTTATGGTGATTTTGCATGACTTTTCCTACTACTATTATGAATAGCTGGCAATAATTGTTTTTTATATTTGTTTCTGTTTTTAGGCACACTGTAGCCCTCTATATAACTTAATTTATATGAAGTTAACATGCATGCAAGGCATATGTCTGTAGAATATAATACATAAATAAAATCTTACTCAATTTTTCCCAAATCAATACCTAATTATCCTCATCAGTATCTCTTTATTACTCTATAATTTTCTCATTGATTTAGGACTTTAACTTTAATATAGTAAATTAGTATGTATACCAGAATTTGTTTCTAGATCTCCTGGTTAGTCCCATTCTGTTCTCTCTCTTTTTTTTAATTTTAATTTATTTACATTTCAAGTGTTGTTCTCTTACCTCGTTTCCTCCTCTCCCCAAAACTTAGTCTTAGTCATATTCCTTTCTGTTAACTACTTGAACTTCTGTGTAGCTTTTGTGATATAATTGGGCCACTTCTTCTCAGCCTGATCCTTTTCACATGGTTCATTTATTCTATTTATTATGAGATTAAATTCAAACTGAACTACCTGAATGAATGAACATAGTTTGATTACTCTCCAGAGTAGGGTGAACAGGGAAATGGTGGCTATTCTTGACTAAAACGACATGTAATTGTCCAAATTAAAAATATTTTCATGGCTATTCTTTATCTAGTATATCTATATATATCTATATATATCTATATCTATATCTATATCTATATCTATATCTATATCTATATCTATATATATATATATATATCTTCAAAGGTTCTCGGAAAATAAAAGTATCAAACCTGTTTGTTTCCTCTCAACCTCCCCTTTTATGTGACACATTATAATTTACTACATTTGTTTATGTTTTCTGAATTATTTTCAAAATATCCCATATTTTATATAATGATGTTCATCTTAGAATCAAAACAACTATTCATGCAGAGAAGAAATGATTAATATAACCTTCTAAAAGAGGTTAGTAGCCACAATGGAACTAGAGTCTGTCTACTCAATCTACTACAGAGACTTGGTAGAAAATCTCCGACTAGAATCTGCTAGAAGCTCAGTTTGCCTGGGCATACACAGAAAGGGATGTGTAGGTCTTGCTCTTTATCTCTCTGAAGCTAGGTCTTCCCTTTCCTATTGTTCTTGGTATGTCTTGTGGTTGTTTTCTTTTTTGTTGTTTTTGTTTTTGTTTTGTTTTTTGTTGTTGTTGTTTGTTTGTTTGTTTGTTTGTTTTTGAAACATGGTTTCTCTGTGTAGCCCTGGCTGTCCTGGAACTCACTCTGTAGTCCAGGCTGGCCTTGAACTCAGAAATCTGCCTGCCTCGGCCTCCCAAGTACTGGGATTAAAGGTGTGTGCCACCACTGCCCGGCGGCTGTTTTCTTCAGTAGAGATGGTTAATAGAGAAGCATGCCTAATATATGACCTAATCTTTGTGTCTGAAGATGTGAGCATCCCTTGATTTTGTGTGGCATGTTTAGCAGAGATTCAAAAGAACTTGTTCCATAGATGTCCTCTTTCTAACTCTTCTGCTTTGCATGAAAATCCTTCACATTCAAAATTCAGTAATTTTTTTTTCTGGCAACATTGGCAAAGTTATAGGGATCTCTCCACTGGCTAAAGTGCTATTTCTACATGCTCACTAGTGTTTTCCTTAATGGCCTATAATTTCAACTCCTTTAGTTCTCTTTGCAGAATGCTATAATGAAGGAGGTGTGACTTGGGTTCAGAAATGTGGTGGTAAATCATCCATCTATGAATTAACATGTATAATTTAAACACACTTCAGGAATAATGATGATTTTCAAGTTTGACTCTATCATCTAAGTGAAAGGTAAGGTCTCTTATTTCCTACTCTGTACATTTCAGATAATAAAGATTAAAAATGTATTCTGGTTTTGTGGAAAGAGTTTTACAGCTTGTGAAAGATATTTCTAGGAAGTCCCTTTTCTACAATCATGTGGTACAAGGAGATGATGACATTGATTCTTTCTGAGAAAACATCATCTCTATACTCTACAAGACACTGACACTGAGCTTTGGCAGAAGAAAAATGGTTCCCTGAAGATATAAATGAATGAGCTAGTACTACCACATACTCCAACCTTAATTCAACTTGCCTTACAGAGGTATTAATTTCTTAATACAAGTAATATACATTTTAGAAAATAAAGTTGATACATTATATTTCCTCTGCAATGACATTTTGCTAGTGGCAGGATTCAGGGCAGGGATTATTAGGAAAACAGCTTTAATCTTGGATGTTTCAGGTCAGCTGTTCTTTGTATTCTTTATCTTAACATAAGTAGAGACCTACAGGGATAGTAGGAGTTTATTGTGAGTGAAGCTGCACCCCCCCATTGTTGAGTCAGCTCTGGGAAGAGAACACAGACTCATTTGATATTTGTTCTAAGTTACTGCTTGAGAAGGATGTTGTTTACAAAATGTGCCATACTCTGTTAAAGGGTTGTGCAAAATATGATCCATGGGTCATTACCTTGTATTTCAGAAGGAATATTGATTTATAAGTTTAGTAAGCCAACAGTCATGGACGTTGGACTCTTATAATATGCTTGATTAAAATGACCCCTTGTGATTCATAAGAACACTCAAGCACTGAAACACCAACTCTTCTAGGCACTCTCAAGGAGCCTTTGAAAGGAAAGTCCTCTGTCAGAATTTTAGCTCTGTATATTTTCTGTGACTTCAGCTAAGTTAAATTTAAGAGAGCTGAGCCTTGATTTCCTTTTTTTATGAGTTGTAGATGTCGATATCTTCATTCTGTCAAATGAGCTATAAAATTTTTCATTAGGACTGCCAGGAGAGAGCAGTCCTCAACACGCTGTTCAGGGCTGATTTTGTGTAAGCTACTACTAGGGCATGCAATCTGAGATAGAAATTATAATCTTTAATATGATAGCTTTGTTACACTTTCTACACACCAATCTTCAAACTTGGGGCTTCCATGGCAAAACTTATTCATATTTTAGTTTAAAATCCAAGCTGGAATTATTTGTCCACACATTCATAAAGATTTGTCTTCATCTGGTGGTCATGGGTAATGACCATAGGAGTCAAAATTGTTCACATTCCCAGTCACGCTATAATATTCTACCCCACAAATTAGTAGTTGTACGACCTTGATCGGTACAAAAATCTGTGGCTTGTCAAGATCATTAAATAAAATAAAAAGTATTTGCACATAGCCAAACTTCATCCTTGTTTCCATTTAATAATGTCTTAGGATACATAATGAAATATAAATACTATGTATAGTTGATACACTGACATATTTAGTAAATATAAAGAATAACACTGAGAAACAAATGTCTCTATCCTAAAACAGTCCATACATAATATTTTTGATGTTATATTGGTTGTATCCATGGATGTGGAGGTATGACTAATTTGCTTAATTATGAGCTTTATGGTCAAAAATGTTGGGAAAATGTGGAATTAATCTTTGGCCAGTGTCTCCTTAACCATTCTTAAGATCCCCTTTTAGATGACTACTTCAGCTGAAATGTCTTACCTTGATAGTTTTCCTGCCCTGATTCTCCAAAAGCTTGGTTTAGAATTTCAAGCATCCACTCTTGGGCAAGGCATACTTCTTGCTCTGTATTGGATTTGGAGAAGTAAGAAGTAGAAGCAGTCAGGCCAGCTAAAGACTTGTCTAGAACTGTCACACATTTCCCTGTGATAGTGGCAGTCCTAAGTCCATCAGGATACATGAATGAAAAGAAGCAGTTTCCACATGTTTATGAGTAAGTCATAATGCAAAAGAATGTGTGGAATGGAAGATGTTCTTCCTATTTTGAGAAAATATAGTCTGCTACACTGCAGTCCTCCAAGACACATAGACTGATTTTAATAAATATGAAACTATTAACAAAACTACTTAAATAGTACTTAGGTTTTAAGAGCAAACAGTCTTCTATACATTTTATATTTTCCAGATTCATTTTTGTCCTTAGATTTAAGCATCAAGTTAGGTGAATTCCTGGTCCAAGACTTAACTGTCATAGCTCCATCCATCAATCCTGGCATGTACTTTGTTTTACAACAGGGAACATGGATCCACACTTGTAGTTCAGTGTTAAGGTCTGCACTGTTGATGTGAAAGCATGTTCAGACCTCAGGCAGATAACCTTACATCTCCGTGGTGTGGTAGACCTGCAAAAGTTATTGCTGAAGGGAGTAACATTTTCATTAGCCTATAGTGTTACTCACTTTGGCGACAAATCTGCAAATCTGTTCTGCTTGCAATCCAGGAAGAATTAATCACTCCTGCATCTATGTTCTCATTGACATTAGGTTATTATATTATTGTTTCTCTCTGTGATAAATTCTATTTTTAATGAAGAAATAGGGAGCACAATATGTTTTTAAATTTCTTTATTATTTTTAATTAATTATTTTACTTATTTATATCCCAAATATGATACACCCTCCCAGTCCACCCTTGCAAAGTTCTTTCCCCTTCCCTCATCCCACATCCCTTTGTTTCTGAGAGGGTGCCCCCCCCAGGTATCTCTCTGACCTTGGGGCATCAAGTCTGCAGGATTTGGTGCATCCTCTCCCACTGAGACCAGACAAGGCAGTCCTCTGCTATATATGTGCTGGGGGCCTCAGAACAACCTTTGTGCTTTCTTTGCATGGTGGATGAATCTCTGGAAGCCCCCAGGACTCTAGTTTCATTGACACTATTGGTCTTCCTATGGAGTTGCTATCTTCTTTAGTTCTTTCAATCCTTCCCCTAACTTCTCCATAGAGGTCTCCAGGCTTTGTCTAATAATTGGCTATGGGTGTGTGGATCTTTGTCTCGGTCAGCTGCTAAGTAGAGCCTCTCAGGCTTGAGCTTCTCAGGCATGCTGGACTCCTCTCTGCAAGCACAACATAGCATCAGTAATAGTATCAGAGATGAGAACCTGCCCATGAGCTGGAGCCTTAGTTGGGTCCATTACTGGTTAGCCATTTCTTCAGGCTCTGCTCCATTTTTGTCTCTGCATTCCTTTTAGACAGGAGCAATTTTTGGTTGAAAGTTTTGTAGGTGTGGTGGTGTTCCCATCCCTCCATTGGCGGTTTCTTCAGGACCCATATCTCCACTGTTGGGCATTTAGGCTAAGGTCACCCACATTAAATCTTGGCATCTTCCCTCATTCCAGGTCTCTAGTAACTAACCCTATTAATTTACAAGTTTTCTTGAACTCAAATCTCCTCCCAGATAAGCAGTATTACCACGTTTAATGTAGCCTTTTAGATCTGTCCTTGCATCAGTTCCTGCACAAATGTTTCTATCTGATTTGACTCATAAAGTCTCTCCATACTGTGTTTGGATTTGCTTTATTCACTTAGTCACACTGTGAGAAGACTGTGTGTTTATCAACTCTACTATTTTTTAGAAAAATAATAGCTGCCTATAATTATTTTCCATTGTATGAATACAGAATAGTGAATATAAGCATGCCTGCATGGATGTCCCTTGACATTGATTCCAATCTTTTACTAATGACCACAGTATCCAAGTACATATTTTTCACACATGCTTTTGAGCTTCCAGATGATTTTGTGATTATATTTTAGAAGTACAATGATAGATTAAAGAGTGTATATAACATTGTGAAGACCATATTGCCTTCTGGAATGGGCCATTTGCATATGTGACACACACTAGAGATCCTCATCTCAATGTTCTGGGTATTACTTATATTATTCTTGGCATTTTAGCCAGTGTATCCCTCTATAGTTCAGGCTGACTGAACTGCCAAGTTCATATAGCCTTCTGAGAGCTCAAATTATACCCATTGGTATAGTTTCAAGTATAGTGGATATTTTTTGATAGCTAATCACTTTTTGAGGTATGTATATTTGGTAAGAAAAACAGAAATAATCCCCATTTTTCTAATTCCCTGCTTATTCATGATATCTATTCTTGTTATGCTTATTGAATATTTGCATTCATTTTAATGTAAATATGTTTTACATCTTTTATTATATAATATTCATTGCTACAATATTCTATAGATATGTGCGTTTCCATGGGCTTCTTTAATTTTCTTCCATTTTAATTTCATTTTTTATTCAAACTGCATTTTAATTCTTATATTTTATAAATATATCTTTACATACTTATATAATATACTCTTTTATGTCTATATGAATATGTTTATATAAATTTATATGTCAGTATTTTGGTATTTCTATTTCATAAAAATGTCCTAATACTTTGACATTTAAGGGCTATAAACATTAGACAAGCAATATAAACAATAAAACCATAAGCCTGAGGAATTCTTATAGTAAATCTCAACATGTATAATATGTCATGTCTACATGGGATGCTGGCTCAGGCCTAAACTCTTGTTGATAGCTCTTGTTGTACTACATTCATTTTTAAACATTTCAGGGTGGAGGTAAAGAGATAGCTCAGTAGTTAAGAGCACTGAGTGGTCTCTCAGAGGACTTGTATTTTGTTCCCAATATCCACATGGCAACTTAACAACTGTGTGCAATTCCAATTACAGAGAATCCAATACTGTTATAGCATGCTGATGGTGCACAGATATACATACAGGCAAGAGAGCCATACCTATTTTGTTCACCAAATTTTATAGAACTGTACTTTGGGATTCTTTTAGATAAAATTCAATATTTAACAACATATCTTTATGACATCTTTATAAGATTGAATGTTCCTATTTAGTATTACAGCATGGATTCACTAGTCATTTGTGTTTATATGTCCTTCAGATCAGTTTGTCCTTGCTCATGGTGATGCTAAGTGAATCTTTACAATATTGTCTACTCTTTCTGTGTAAGAGAACTAGTGGCATTTTAAATGTTGATCTTGAACCCAAACATTTTGCTGAATTTTCATTAATGTGCTGGTAGGTTTTTTTTTTTTTTTGGTTGAAGTTTTGGGCTTTTAAAAGGCAAATACTAAAGGCAGGTTTGTTTTTACTTACTGTTCTAAAAGATTATCAATTTTTCTCCTACATTTCTGCATTTACCCAGAACCTCATTGGAATATGTAAAATTTAGTGTAGGGAGACATCGCCTTTGTGCTTCTTTGAACATTAAAGAAAATGCTGTTTCAATAGATGGTAGAATACATACTTTGCCTTTAGGAGATACACTTTTACCACATTAGCATGCTGAAAGCATTTATTTAGTAGGGGATTGTCTTAAGGTTTGTTTTCAACTTCTTCAGAATAATGGGAAATGTTTTACTTTTCTCACAAGTTAATAATTGTCATGGTTCTTAAAATTGAACCCTCCATTCTTCATCTAAAACAATTAAAAGCTATGCATGGGCAAATACATACTTTTAATATACTATTGGCTTTTTTATTGATGTTTTCATACATTGTATTTTTTTTATCCAATAAGTGAACATAGTTCTTGCTTCCTTTTGGCTAGTATGCTTTTGGCTTTACTTTCAGGATTTAGTTGATTGAGTGTATCTCTATGTTTCGTCTTTACCACAATTTCTTAGAGATGATCAGGATCTGAAAGTTGGTAGCTGCCCAGCATTACATACTGCAGACTTGATAATGTCCTAGAAGTTATCTATCCATATGTGACACAATGTATCATAACATAGAATAACATAATGTAGAGTGCTCAAATACATAACATTTCCCCCAATGTTTGCTATACTTACTATTTCAAATAATTCCTAGTGAGCCGAATGTAATCATGTGCATTCTTTCATACAAGAATCACTCATAGCAGAGGTAGTACTTGTCACCCATGTTTGTATAAGTTCATTTATAGCATACATTTATAAAACTAAATAAAAATTATAAAATCTATATCATCCATAGTTGTATCTGGTCATATTATTTGTTATATTCTCTTCCTTGAATATCTAAGGTTTTGAAGTTAAGCTTTCTGTGTCTCATGCTTTCAAAGAATATTATACATTAATGTTCTATTATTAAAACATATTTTTATATAAATTATTTTACTTCATGTTGTTTATATATATTTCATGTTTTCCAAATTTTCATTATACATCATGTTTATAACTATGTATTTTCCTCTCTGTATTCTCTCTCTATAAATTACATGTGAAATGATTTGTTTCTCTGATTATTTTTCTTGAATATATAGTTTCTAACTTTCTCAATAAGGGATATTTAATTCAGGAGTCACTACAAATATCTTAAGTTTTTGCATTGTATTTATATTTCCTTGTAAATGTTTCTTTCATTACTAAAAAGTGTTGAATTTTTTATTAAGTAATGACTGAGAATGAGATATTTTGTTATTAATGATAAAGTACTAAAATATTGAGATTTCCTTTATATTTTGCTATATAGTTATTTGGCAATATTCCAAATATTCTTTAAATTTATGGCTGATTGAAATTCCATGTGTTTATTAGGTATTTCATCTGAGATGTATGAGTTATTATTTATATTACTATTATTTTTTAAAACATATTAAGGACAGTCTTATTTCTGTTCAAATGCACTATTAATTTCTTTAGATCTTGATATTATACTATACAACTATAATAATGAGTATAATATTTTTTTGTATTTTTGTATTTTTATCCCTTACATGTAATTTATCCCTTACAACTACAGTTTTACTTGCATAATGTCCATATTTTTATAGCAGTTAGGTCAAATTCCCATATTGAATAAGCAAGTTCACTGTATTTTTCTTCAGATCCTGTTATTTTCACAATCAAGTCTGTGTTTTGAATGGAGAGGTTTTGATTCAGAATACCTCTGGACTCGAGAGAACTGCAATCATCCACAGAATATAATGGGATATTTTATATATGTTTATAATCCACAGACCACATATATGCATGTGTGTGTATGATGAAACAAATATCACTGCCTAGAACCACTAAACCCCTACCTTTATTTTTATTTTAGTAGTTTTTCCATTTTAATGAACTGCTGCTAAATATTATGGAAAGATGATCATTGCTTTGTGCCCAGCTGGGCACAGCACATGCACTCCAGAGTGATGGTGGGGATTTCCTCCCATCTGTATTTCTGCCTGTGCTTGGAATTTCATGCACAAACAGCACAGAACCTTCCAACAACTGCTGGGCCTTTTATAGAATTTTGATCATTTAATTACCAGCCAGAAAATCAAGGATCTGCTCTTTGTACTCTATTCTCTCCAAGAAGGTAGGGCATCAAGTCCTCCTACCCAGTGGAAGTTAAAGGACTGCCTTTTGCATCAATCCTCACTTTCAAACTTGTTTTGAGAAAAGCTCTCCTTATCCTTATCACCACCACCACCACCATCACCACCACCATCACACCACCACCACCACCACCACCACCACCACCACCACCACCATCATCATCATCATCATCACCATCATCATCATCATCATCATCATCATCATCATCATCATCATCATCATCATCATCATCATCATCATCATCCTCTTGCTGCTCTATATATCAGGTTCACTGATCTGTGAGCTTCTGAAGATTTTTCTTACTCCATCTCCCACAGTAATTACAGACATATGCTACCATGCTCTCTTTCCATGAGTTCTTGGGATTCAAACTCAGGTCTTCATGCTCTCATAGCAGGTATTTTATTCACTGAACCACATCCCCAGTATGGCTACAGTGTTAAGAAACATTATTTCTTGTCATAGTGTCAAATACATATATGCCCACTATAAAAGCCCAGCATATTCTACCTTTATGCTGATGGTGACATGCATATGAATTCATCATGCTGAGAACCATGTTCCAAGACTTTGTTTGAAGATACTTGAAAAGCAATTCCCTCATGAGTCTTTTCACAGTGTCAGATGCAAAAACTAAAACTGGCAGTGAGAAAGATATTAGCCCAGAATCTAGGAATACCCAAGATATAATTCATAGACCACAAGAAGCTCAAGAAGAAGGAAGACCAATGTGTGGGCACTTCAGTCCTTCTTAGAAGGGGGAACAAAATAACCATGTAAGGAGATACAGAGACGAAGTGTGAAGCAGAGACTGAAGGAAAGGCCAGTTAGAGACTGTCCCACCTGGAGACCCACCCCATATATAGTTACCAACCCAGACAATATTGTGGATTCCAACAAGTGCTAGCTGACAGGAGCCTGATATAGCTGTCTACTGAGAGGCTCTGCCAGTGCCTGACAAATACAGAGGGGGACACTCTTAGCCAACCACTGGACTGAGCACAGTGTCCCCACGGGAGGAACTAGAGAAAGGACCCAAAGAACTGAAGGGGTTTGCAGCCCCATAGAAGGAACAACAATATGAACCAACCAGTACCCCCTGAGGTTCCAGGACTAAACCACGAACCAGAGTACAAATGAAGGGACCCATGGTTCCAGTGGCATATGTAGCAGAGCATGGCCTTGTTGGATATCAATGAGAGGAGTGGCCTTTGGTCCTGTGAAAGCTCGTTGCCTAAGTTTAGGGGGATGCCAGAACAGGAAAGCAGGAGTAGGTGGGTTAGTGAGCAGAGGGAAGGAAGATTTGTTATGGGGTTTACAGAGGGGAAACCAGGAAAGGGGATAACATTTGAAATGTAAATATAGAAAATATATAATCAAGTTAAAAAAAGAAATTCCTGTTATTTTTCTTCATATATTGTATTAAGTTTAAGTTGTATATAATGGCAATTACTGAAACTCTACATTATAGATATGCTATTATTTTTCTTTCTGAGTAAATCCCCTTCTTGATATAATCAGTGTTAAAAGTATCGACATACAGAGTGTCTGCACGAGGAACAAGGTCTTCGAAAGTTTTCCAGGTTTTGGGTGAAAAACTAAAATGAGTTTAGCTAGTATTACAGAACATAGGAGATCTTTTCCCTTAACATTAGCAATTATTTTCAATTCTGTAATTACACACTGGCAAGAAGCTAATTTGAAACTTGTCTCTTAAATTCTTACTTTCATGTCGTAAACTCAGTCTCTATTAAATATTTGTTGCTGTGAACTAGCCTGGGACAAACAAACAAACATACAAACAAACAAACATATAACATGTAGTGGCTTTATTGTCAAGGAGGAAAGGTCATATATTGTGTGTCCACCCTAAAACTTTTAAAGAGTTATTTCTCTATGGTGCCTTGAAACCTCGTTCATGAATTCTGTTTAGAGTTTGAAGGTGTTTTAACCATGAAGCTGTAAGATTTCTTCCTTAAACACACACAACACAATTTACAGAGTTCATCCCTTTCGTGCTAATGAGAACCATAGTGGACTTGAACAAGTACACTGAGCTCCTCATTGGCTGCTTTGGTTTGCACTTCTACCAGCAATGAATGAGTGTTCCTCTTATTCCACTTCCTCTCCAGCATGAGTTGTTATTTGTTATGTTGATCTTGCCTATTGTGACAGGTGTGGGATATAATCTCACTGTAGTTTTATTTTGTCTTTCAATGATGGATAAAGATGTTGAACATTTCTTTGGTTTGTAGTAATTGGAGTTCATTCTGTTGAGCATTATCTTTATATATATGTATGTATATCTTTATACATATATATAAAGATAATTCTCATATATATATATATCCTTTATATATATATATATATATATATATATATATATCTCCTTTTTAAATTTTATCTAGTTTCTTGAATTCTTTATATAATTTTTATATCAGGCTTCTATCATTTGCATAGTCAGTAAAAACTTTTTCAAGATCTGTAAAGTGTCACTCTTTTTATTTGTGGTGTCCTTTGCCTTACAGAAGAGTTTCAGCTTCATGGGCGTCCCATTTATTAATTGCTGATCTAAGAGCCTGAGCTCTCATCTGTAAGTGGGCATGAAAAAAAGAGTCAAATTCCAAGTTTATTTTACACAGACATATTGTGGAGAGCAAGTACATTAGTTGATATCAGAGAAAGAAAGGAAGTTCTACATAGTTATTAATTAGTGTGAATATAAAACAATATTTGTATGTTTAATGCTTCTGCATCTTGCATATTCCACTTCACCTCCAATTGATTTTATGTATGGATGTTGCTACCCAATAGTCATCATTTATGTGATGCATACTGTCACTTCTAGAAGTCCACTGTAGAGCCATGCTAGATTGATCTTCATTTCTGGACTATAGATAGTACCTTCCATTTCTAAACACAGTGGTCATGTTCAACGTTTATTTCTAATTTAAACTATGGTGGCTTTTCTAATCCCCTTCTCTTTCATCTTTGAATTATAGCAATACAGCTAGTATGGAAGGAGTACTAACAGGAAGGTAAAAGTTATGCTTTTTTGTCTTCAAGGTGCTTATAAATTAATTTTACTTTTATGAAGTTTCCATGTCATTTGCTTCATAATGTTGAATTGTTTTCTGTATAAATACATTCTTTAGCTGAAGATAGGAAATCCACATAATTGTGTTCCAAATATTTCCCAGGTTTCTTGCATACACTCTCTTTCATTCTCAGTACTCCTCTTTTATTCTATTGTAAAGATATCTTAATAGCAAAAAGAAAATGTTAAAAGACTTAATCACATCTAATGGGACCACTTTGGGAGGCTGCTGTGAATGTTTTGTTGCAGAATTATGAGCTAGTGTCTCCTCACTGTTCATACAGCACCAGTGACAGACCATAGTAACTTTCTACCACAGTTTAGTTTGCTGGCCTGGTGATCTTCGTGGCCATACTTATAGGCACATAAATTAGTGGTTACTGCAGAATTCCAGGTGGGATGATTTCTGCTAGTTGTCATCTTGGCAGAAACCAGAATCACCAGCAGACTTGGGCTTCAGACATGTCAGTGGTGGGTGATGATGATTCTTTTGAGTTGGGGTGATATACCCTTTGTGTGATACTATCTTGGGTCTTGTAGAATATAAGTGAAGAAATGAAAGTAATTAGGCCCATGCATGTGTTCATCCCTTCTTGTTTCTTAGTTGTGGATATGGTGTGAACAGCCCATGAAGATCGTTCTCTATTGATGTCTCCCCAAGGTCCATGACACCTTGAACTGTTAAGTAAAATGAACTCTTCTTTGTGAGTTGCTTCTCTGAGTGTTTTCTCACAGCATCAGGAAAAGACGTTAAAAATAAAGTTGACCGTTTTGTCCTTCTGACAGTGTCCTTTGCCTTACAGAAACTTTGTAATTTTATGAGGTCCCATTTGTCAATTCTTGATCTTAGAGCATAAGCTATTGGTGTTCTGGCAACCAACAACGTGGGAAATGATCTTCACCAACCCCACATCCGACAGAGGGCTAATATCCAATATATACAAAGAACTCAAGAAGTTAGACCCCAAAGAACCAAATAACCCTATCAAAAAATGGGGTACAGAGCTAAACAAAGAATTTTCACCAGAAGAAATTTGGATGGCCGAGAAACACCTTAAGAGATGTTCAACATCATTAGTCATCAGGGAAATGCAAATCAAAACAACCCTGAGATTCCACTTCACTCCAGTCAGAATGGCTAAGATTAAAAACTCGAGAGACAACAAGTGCTGGCGAGGATGTGGAGAATGAGGAACACTCCTCCACTGTTGGTGGGATTGCAAAATGGTAAAACCACTCTGGAAATCAGTGTGGCGGTTCCTCAGAAAATTGGGCATGCCACTCCCAGAGGACCCTGGCATACCACTCCTGGGCATATACCCAGAGGATTCCTCTGCATACAACAAAGACACATGCTCCACTATGTTTATAGCAGCCTTGTTTATAATAGCCAGAAATTGGAAGGAGCCCAGATATCCCTCAAAAGAGGAATGGATACAGAAAATGTGGTATGTTTATACAATGGAGTACTACTCAGCAATTAAAAATAATGAATTCATGCAATTTGTAGGTAAATGGTTAGATCTGGAAACTATCATCCTAAGTGAGCTAACCCAATCACAAAAGAATACACACGAAATGCAATCACTGATAAGTGGATATTAATGAGCCCAGAAGCCCTAAATACTCAAGGCACAATTAGAAAGTCAAATGACTCTCAAGAAGAAAAAAAGGAGAGGACCCTGGGCCTGTAAAGATTGGATCCAGCATTGTAGACCCAGAACAGAGAAATCGTGGGGGGGGGAAGAGTGGGGAATAGCATGGGGGGGGAGAGGAACTATGGGACATATGGCGGGGGGTAACTGGGAAAGGGGAAAGCCTTTGGAATGTAAACAAAGAATATAGAAAAGAAAAAAAAGAAAAAAAAAGAAGTAAATAATAAACCCCATGGCACTATAAAAATAAATAAATAAAAAAAAATAAAGTTGACCCCAAATAACTTTATCAGTGAGTTTTTTAACTCCACCCTGATGGTGACTTCCACATAGCTGGGAAATGTCTCATTCAGTTAAAATTGACATCTAGATACTTGCTTTGTACTTAAGCCCCGAGACAATGTGCAGTTGGAACAGAATTGCATATATTTCTTGGGGAGGGGCAGCAGATAATCAGAAATATCAAATGGCTTGAATCATAGAATCACCTTCCTTTTCTTTTATGAAAGAATGTTATCATGCTATAAACTGCATGTTTCTTTCTAGTACTCCATAGCTGCTAGTTGTGGTAGCAATGGCTCTCATGCCAAGAGGACAGCAGTCCACAACAAAGACACTAGCTACATTTTCCAGATTTCATGAAAGACCTATTTCAAGTGAATAAAAATATAAGGAGAAACAGGTTAAAATACATCTTTCTAATAGACTTTTAGACTATAATTTATTCCACTTAATTTCCCTTTTGTTTAGATCATTTTTGGTTTTCATATTTGAAAAGGGCAAATGTAGGCAGTAATTTGATTTGTAATAATAGCTTCCATCAAGATATAATAATAGTGAAAAGAAAACTTTCACATGAGATTTTCAGTTATTTCTGTATACATACACACAAACGCACATATGTATATATAATAGCTAAATATGAAATAATATAATTTCTAGTTTCATCATACTGGAGCACCTGTGTTGTCTTAAGTTTTGACCATGGCAGGACCTATGGTGTTTAGGGTTGTCAGTGCTGATAAGTGCCAGTCTGAACCAAAACCACAGAAGGGACAGATCACCACAAGCTGGTTGTCTGGTGAGAGTCCAAATATTTCAGTCTCAGAATAACCTAGATGATCATGCTTCCCACTCCTTCAAGGATAGTTTATTTGCGGAACTTACTGCCTTATCATATAAACTCCCAGGATGCCTACAGCCTGTTTCATTTTTGTCTTGAATATGTTCCGATTTTAGTCCATGCGAACAGCATCTCTGCTACTGCAAGCTTTCTTTGGTCCTTGCTGCTGCTCACAGGCTGATTACATCATGTATCACACTCATAATCTCTTCATGGAGCTGTTCTCTAGCCTCAATCTTGGAGTTTTCTGTAGGTCGTGGATTCGACCATTTCACTCATTTATATTCTTATAATCTCTGTGTGTGTCTCTGTGTCTCTGTCTTTGTCTCTATCTCTGTCTCTCTCCTCTCTTCCCCACCCCATCCCACCTGATATGAGTAGCATGTAGATGCTTTTTTGCTAAAATCTTCTCTATGTATCCCTCAATTTCTACCGTATACTACAAGGAAAGACAGGATTATACCTATAAATAGTTTTCTTAGAAACTCCCTCAGTGAAATATCAACTATCTCACTTATCATGTTGACTTTCCACACTAGTAAAGAGTTAAGTGAGTGGTTTGACACTTTTCACAAGGAATGCCAGTGTCCAATAGAATTTCCCCATATTCACCTGATATTTCCATATATGGTCTTTCTTCTCTGTAACAACAGGTCCTAAAGCTTTGTCTAACAAATTATCACAGCCTCCATAGCCTCTACTTATCAGCCTGTTTAAGAGTTCTCCACTTTAAGGTTCTAAACCAAAACTCATGAAATGAGGAAGAACACAATTACTTCTAAAGTACTCTTCAATTAGTAATTTGGTGTCAAAACAGGGGTGTATCATAAGAAACATTGACTTGACTTGGGGATAAACCTAGCCAGAGACTTTCTTTCCAATGCTGCTGCCTGTGAGAGTGCTGGAAACATATGTGATTTTATTATTTATTTTTTATTTATTCACTTTACATCCTGATTGCAGCTTCCTTTCTCTTTTTTTCTCACTCCCACTCCCACACTCTGTGCCCCCATTCTGGCCGCCTTATACCCAGAGAAGAGGTGCTTCCCCAGTATGTGTACCAATCTACCATGGCACATCAAGTAACAGCCAGAGGCAAGACAAGGCAGACCAGCTAGGAGAAAGAGATACAAAAGCAGGCATTAGAGGCAGAAACAATCTCTGCTCCAATTGTTAGAGTACTCACATGAAAACCAAGTTGCACATCTACTACATATATGTAGGCAGCCTAGGCCCAGCCCATGCATGCTCTTTCATTGATGGTTCAGTTTCTGTGAACCCCTATGGGTCCAGGTTAGTAGACTCTGTAGGTCTTCTTGTGATGCCTTATCCCCTCTGGCTTCCTTAATCTTTGCCCCATTCTAAAATGAAACTCCCATAACTCTGCCTGAAGTTTAGCTGTGGATCTCTTCATTTGTTTCTATCAGCTGATGAATAAAGCCTCTCAGAAAACAGTTATGCTAAGCTTTGTCTACAAGTATATTAGAATACCATTACTAGTGTCAGAAGGTGGTTCTCTCTTATGTTTGGGCAGTCATTGGTTGGTTATTCCTTCAAACTCTGTTCCATCCTTATTCCTGCATATCTTGTAGGCTGAGCACATCTTGGATTGAAAGTTTTGTGGGTATGTTGGTGTGCTCCTTCTTCCACTGGAATTCCTCCCTGGCTACAGGAGGTTGCCACATCAGGTTCCATATTCCCCAATGCTAGAAGAATGATCTTGAGTCACCTCATATCCTCCTAAGGACCTCCCCTCTCTATACTCCCTAGCTTGCCCCAAAGATGCCCCCCACTGATTTCTGATCTCTTCCCCAGCCCTTCCAGAGCTCCCTCCCTACACTGGATACCACCTACTTCTCAACCCATAGTTTCGTCTCTCCATCCACTTCTGATGTCTATTTAATTTCCCCTTCTGAGCTAGATTCCAGTGTCCTCCCTTGGGCACTTCTTGTTACTTAGCTTCTTTGGGTCTGTGGATTTTAGCATGGGTATCCTGTACTTTATGGCTAATATCTACTTCTAAGTGAGTACATATCATGAATATCTTGTTATGCCTTCACTAATCCTCGGGCCATATATCAGAAGGGCTGTGTGGATCATTGCTCTGGTAGGAGGAGATGCTGATAGCTTGTGCCTGTCCAGCCTTTGCCTACAGATGGACCTCAGCAGGGGCAAGTGTTAAATTGTCTGTGAATTCAATGACACTTCAATCCAGATCTTGTGTCTGGAAACAAATGAGCAGAACTTGTGACCATAGTAACTGAGGCAAAAATGGAGCCAGAAATCACAGGTTATAAAACTCAGGGATTGCAATCAGTTTCCTCAGGATCCATGAATTTATAGCAGAGGTTCCTGTACTTAAACAGTGGCATGGTTGTCAGCTTTGCATTTAGACCTCTTTACTCTTCCTCGTGGGCTCTGCCTCTCACTGAAGGAATTCACAGTTGTTAATATGTGAAAACTCATGTTAGGAATTTTTATTTTTTAATTGTCTGACCTCAAAAGATATGTAATGTGACACATGGGTCTTAGTGTTAAATTTTGTTAATAATTAATACTGATTTATTCATTCCACATATCATTTCTTATAAGATATACAATTGCCACCCATAGTGTTCCAAGTCCAACACCACTTCTGATTTGTTAAAATCACAGTGCCTCCACTAAAGGTCTCAGAGTCTGATGCATAGTGCTTTACCGCACCAAGGGGAGGCTACCACATGAGCTGATAGGATGTGCAATTCAATTGTGATTGGCATCTTTCTTCTGGGACTTGGTTCCTGTGTGCTCCTGTGGCAAACTACATAATGGCTAGAGAATACAACCCTACCCTAATTTATAGAAATTTCTTGCATTTACTTAATATTTATATTTAAAAAATTAAGGTTCAGATTAGTTTAAGAAACTTAAAAAGGCATATTTCCCTGTGTAACACAGATGGTTCTGATGGAATCCTAGAAGAATTTTAAGGGAGAGATTGGAAGAAGATCTTACACTAAAGAAGCTTGCTGCCCAGTGCTAAAGCCGAGCATCACACTCCTGTTGAAAGGGAAAGGGCTGCAAGGCAGGGAATCCATGTGCTGATTAGTGCAAGCCTGTGTGCAAACCAGGACGAGAGACCTGTACCATGGAGCCCAGTGAAGAAACCAACACTGTGGGTGTCTTCACTTTATTTCCCAGGCTGAGTTTAGATTTGTGTCCACCAAACCTATGAGGGAATGGGTTTCTATTGGTATATGTCCCTAAGTGGAACATTGTAGCTTCAAGAGGAGAGTTGTGGAATCTCACGTAAATTTTTCATCCACCTTCTCTTTAACATCTGCCTTCATCTGCAGTCTCCACCAATACCCAGTAATCCTTCTGCTCTCACTCCATCTTCACTCTTGTTTGACATTTTGTAATTCTTACAAAGCAACATGCTCCTTGTGGTCATCAGTTCTATGATGAATTTAACACCATAAGCTCTCCTCATCTTAGCAGAGGAACCTCAGCTGAAGAAATATCTCTGCTAGATCTGACTGGAACACTTTTTGTTTTATTGATGACCAATCAATAAGTGCCCAGCTCACCATGGGTGATACCATTGCTCTCTAGTGCCTCTGGGTGCTATGAAACTGGACTGAGCAAGGCAGGAGGAGGAAACTAGTAGGCAGCACTTCTTCATGTCCTATGCCTCCAGGGTCCTGCCTTGCTTAAGTTCTTGCCCTGATTTCTTCTATCATAAGCTGTGATGAGGAAGAGTAAGAAGAAATAAATGCTTTCTTCACTACAGCAACAGAAACTCTAAATAAGATAGCCACTGTCCACTTGCTATCTCTATTTCTAGTCTCAGAAAGTTCTTCTATTCACCTTTCTACACTACAAAAATAGCATTATAAAATACCTCAATAAGTTCATTGAATATTTGAAAATTTCCTGTTCAGCATGGAGAGTTAATCAACTTTTAACTGAATTCTTTTATAGGCATAAATATTATATTGCTCTATGTGCTTGCAAAAACTCAAGACACTCTGAGGTTATTGTGTAAAGGACTCTTTTGCTTCCCTTCTCCTGTTCACTTGGTATATACATACATACAATCATGAATGCACAGAGGTGCATAGTTGTTTGTATATTCATCTTAACAGACTCGCTCTTCAGCTGCTACTCTTTGATATTATATTAAATATATACATGAATAATTAACCTCAGTTGAGTGAGTGATCCATCACATTAGCTTCCATCGTGTTCTGGAGGTAGCACTGGAAAACAAGTATCATAGCCTGATGTTATGCTATGTGCCTTGAATCCAATCACGCAGGAAGCAGATACATGTTGATTGCTATGAGTTTGAGGCCATTCTGAGCCACCTAGGGAGTTCCAAGTTATCTAGAACTACAGAGTGAATCCTTCTCACCCACCCCATAAAAGAAGAAAGTCAAACACAGAACAAGAGTCAAAAATAAGAAATAGAAAAACCAAACTTCCAAATGTCTTTTCTTCATAAACAACTGAGAAATCAGAGAATGTATCTTAATGATTCCAAAAAGTGTTAAGGAATTATTTTCAAAGATTTATGTGCACACAGTCTTAGGGAGAGATGAAAGGATTGAAAATGAACAGAGATAATGACATTCACTGGATGCTTGCTTGTACCACTATTCCTAGTGCATCTCTCTTAATTCCATAAAAATCCCTTTGAAATCCATCAGGTTTCCCACTTTTAAGGTAATTAAAGAGACAGAACAGAATTGATACTCCACAGAAATGGTGGAAATGGTGAAAGGCTGTGCTCTCACTCTAATGGGACTCACAGTAATGATAAACAACTTAATTTCATCTTCAAAGGAATCCATGGTGCCATTGTTTGTACATTTTAACTCTAAGGTCTCCCAATATTGCTCATCACTTCCAAGTTGCAACTATTAATTCTAGAGTCACTATTCATGGTACTTTTACTAACACATTCCAACAATCTTTAGGTAATCATCATCCAATTGGCAGGAACTATAACTCAGCAAAGAGTTGTTAATGCATGAAGATACCCCCAATATGGGTAGTAGGCAGTGAGGTCATAGAGAGGTGATGAAGTGGCCGAGAGTCTCCTGTTTAAGAGAGATGATTTGAATGTGGAGGGATTGAACTGTTAGTACCTCCTACATCCTGGATTAGATGACAGAACATGAATTTGTTTTTCAAAGTGTTCCTTATCACACAAGTATAAAGCCAATTTTGTACATAAAAACTATCAGAAACTGGCAAAGAAAGCAGAAGAGAATGGATTAGAATAACATAATTAATAACAGCATTGCATAGCAATATGTGCACAGGCCTATACAAAGATTGGTATACTTTGCAAAAAACAATACAGCAATGATTGCATTTTATAGGATGGAAGAGCCCGTTTGTGGAGAGGGGGCAGGCATCATACCATTTGTAGACCGGGGTTACTCTCCATTTCATGCTTTAATTCTTTATTGGATTTTTCTGATCAATGAGAGTCATTTCTACAGAAAAAGGTGTGGCTCACTGTTATAATAACATGATCAATGATTCCTACTTCCAACAAAGTGAGGAATTATTTTTCTATAGTGAATAGACATGCCAAGATTTTTTTATTCAATTGTGAGCTGTTATTTTTCCCAAGAAAAATCATTATTGAGTTTTTAAGAACTACCACATCTTAGTAAATATAAATTACTCTTAAAGTTGATTGGTTTGTAATTAAGTAGAGAGAATGATGAATTGAAATATAAAAGATGTATATTTAATTTCAACTAAATGGATTTAAAATATAAAGTCTGAAACTATTTTAGATAAATAGGACTATTCAGAAAGTCTTATCTGAAGCAAATGATAAAAATGACAACTTTTAAAATATAAAATGAAAAAATTTAAATATATTTATGTCAAACACTCAAAGTCATCGAAGATGATACATATACCTGTTTTTTTTTTTTTTAAGCCAAGGGTATGTTTTATAGGAGATGGTATGGTGTGGTGGGAGGGAGTGACTCAGCAGACCCTTGCTGAGACATTCACTCCTCTGCCCCCAGAGGTGCCAACCATAAGATGGGTCTAGAATTCAATAGCATTTATTTGGGGACATAGAAAGGGGAGTTGAGAGAGTAGAGGCAGAGAAAGAGAGAGAACAGAAAAGGACACAGAGAGAAAGAGAGAGAGAGAGAGAGAGAGAGAGAGAGAGAGAGAGAGAGAGAGAGAGGAGGGTAGAGAGGGCAGATCTGGGGTGAGGGGTTGTGCAGGGATAACCTGGAAGTGAGATATCATTTGAAATGTAAATGAATGGAATGAGAGAGAGAGAGAGAGAGAGAGAGAGAGAGAGAGAGAGAGAGAGAGAGAGAGAGAGTGAGTGAGAGAGAGAGTGACAGAGAGGAAGAGGAAGTGGGAGAGGGAGAGGGAGAGGGAGAGGGAGAGGGAGAGGGAGAGGGAGAGGGAGAGGGAGAGGGAGAGGGAGAGGGAGAGGGAGAGGGAGAGGGAGAGGGAGAGGGAGAGGGAGAGGGAGAGGGAGAGGGAGAGGGAGAGATGGCTAGGCTGGCCAGGATTATTTGGGGGTTGGAGGGGAACAAGAAAAGAAGGAGAAAAGGATAATGGAAAGAAGAGAGTCAGTGAGAGTGGAGGGGGAGGGAGGGCAAGGGAGGGAGGAACAAAGATAGGGAGGGAGGGAGGGAGGGAGGGAGAGAGAGAGAGACAGAGACAGAGACAGAGAGACAGAGAGACAGAGAGAGATTTTGAGGGCAGAGAGAGCAAGGAGGGGTGAAACAGTTCCTTTTAAAGAAAGCCAGGCCTACTTGGCTATTGCCAGGTAACTGTTGGGCGGAGCCTAGAAGGAATGTCAACAATATCTGCAATAGTGATTTTTCAAATGAAAATGTAAAACTTTGTATAGTAGTATTGACTTAGAAACAAATCTTATTTTTTTAATAATTTCCAATTATATCTGAGGAAGAAAGAGATAGTCACTTGTATGTGTCATTTATTGCACATATTTTAATAAGGAATTCTTACTGTGCCATTATTTGAGACTAATTGTGTAATAATGGAAGAAGTGCCACCTATATTTATTGAAAAAACATTACTTTTGATATATGTTAATGAGGAATGAAAACTGTCTTGTTCTTCCACTACCCTATTCTGTAATTTCTTCAATTTGAGTTTTATCTTTTGGTGGCTAGATATTTATATATGTTTATTGGATGCATGGTGGTGTTTGGATTCATGGTCATACTAAGTATAATTAGTACATTTATCCTTTTACTTGTAGCCTTGACATAACTTTAGGAAGCAGTCTTTGCTCCAGTGATACAGTATAGATCATATGCAAAACTTTGAATAAACTGACATTGAAAAATGTGGAACTTGCAACTGACATCAGCAGACCAAGTATCAAAAGAAGTGTTGAAGGATGTGTAATGTAACAACGGAATAAATGCAGTTAAGAGTTGATAAATAGTATTGAGGGCCAGTAAGCACTGGCATTCTGGAATTTTTACACCAATTACACTTGAGCTTAGAAAATTGTTAGAAGCTACATACAATGGTTTTTTGAAGTCACTTGTTAAAAATATCTCAAACCTTAATATCTAAGAAATTTGATAGCATCACATGGATGTATTGTGATAGTGAAAATGGTTTAAACTAGCTAACTCAAAGTTCATATACATCTTTTGTCCAGAGATCAATGTACTTATTCTTTTTTTTTCTATATTCTATGTTTACATTCCAAAGGCTTTCCCTTTTCCCAGTACTTACTCTTATTCTTTTATCTTCTTAGATTCATTTTTGTCATGACTGAAAGTCTGAAGGAAAATCATGTATAATATCAAGGTTCAAGAATAGTGTTTTCAATTTGTTTTGAAAAATAATTTTATATGTTACACAGTTTCTTACATATTATTTGAATTTGAAATACATAAATAATAAGCTAGAAAACCTACAAAACTTATTTCAGTTGTCAGTCACTTCCAGGGATGATGGTGTACTGTCTCTTATGTGCTTTTATAGATGCTTTAATTGCAGCTCCTTCCTTTATATGTTCTTAAGCAAACAGTGCTATGAGGTACCTGCACTCCCATATTAGAAAGGAAATTTAATGACAGAGCTAAGATAGGAGCCCAGATCATTAAGGCTTCAAAAGCTATGCTAATGCCACCATCCCCCGCCCCCCCTGTGAAGGAAGATGAGAAGAAACCAGGATGTAGCTATCATGTATGCTCTGCTTTGATGATTTTTAATCCCTGTCATTTTATTAGGGAAATAAAAGATTCTTTGTGTTGATGATAACCAGTGTTATCGTTAATTTCTAACTATTTCCCCTCTCAAGTCAATGCGGTAGTGCTGTCTGAGTCTGCTTCATTAAATTCAGCATGAGACAGGATCTTGGTGTACTATCTAAACTCAGCTTGGGTAAAGACTCGGAGCATCTATTTTATTTCTTTAGTGTGACTGTCTAATTGTGATTCTTTACCTGAGTATTTGACATAACATCTTTGGTCTATAAGATATAAAATAGAAATATATATAAAAATAATTAGTTAAAGAAATTTACTTCAAAATAATATTTGATATAAATGTGATTTTTGAAGATAAAATAAAAGTTACATACTGGAATGTTTATTGTTATTTGTATTTACATAAGAAATTAAAGTTTACAGGATATCACAGGACAGAGAACATATTAAAAGGTTTTTAAATATTGAATGTAATTTTCATTCAATATTCATCAATGCTTAGAGTTTTTCTTTATACGAATAGTTTAGTAGAAAATGGCAGAAATATTTCATGATTATTTTGCAATTACTTAACGTCTACTCTAATCCCAAACTAAAGGCATCTAATGATTTTTTTAAATAAAAAATCAGGTCAGCACTTAAAGCAGCAATGTTTAAAATTAAACACTGTAACACCATTCAGTCCCACAGATATACTAATTTGAGTCTAAGATGCTGAGGAATGATGGCTGGTCATTACTCCTCATGAAAATTATGCTTCTTTTCCATGATTAAACAAGTATGTTTCTATTGAACAGAAAGTTTTGTTCATAGAGTCAAAACACTGCAGTTCCTAGCAGAGAGCTATGTGCATGACTCTGAGCTGAGGTTATTCAGCCAATGTGTGTTGACGTTCCTTAGTATGATAGCATGCAGAACAGAGTATGCATGTTGTATGTATTCAGAACAAAGACTGAAGGGAAGTTGTACAGTGCAAAATAGTTGAGAGCTCCCAGAAACACTCTGGCTTTACTTCTGGATTTTGATGTAGGCTATGGTCATCTTATGTTAGAAACCTTTTACTTGTTGATAAATTTTTCTGGACTCCTACAGTTTATTTTGAGACCAGGTACAGGGTTGTTACTATAGTTTAAGGAACTGGAAATTGCACTAATATTTGTTATGCTCAGGATTTCTTAGTGACAGTGATATAATGTAACTAGTTAGTGTTTTGTGCAGTGTTCAGTGTCTTGTCTGTTTTTGATAAAAGTGTTTAATATTTATAAAGGCATGTAGATCTATATGGAACTTGGTTGCTTGAAGTACTATTAAAGCAATAGGGGAACACATTAGGGAAAACATGGTAATACAAAATCAATAAGTAACCCAAGGAGACATGAAGGGCACAGATGAGGTACTAAGAGAACACCAACAAAAGAGATACTGCTTTGAGCAGATTATTAAACATTAACCTTTAATCTAAGGGAAGGCTGTGAATATTTGAGGAGAAAGTGCTTTATGGGATATGAAAGACATACAACAACATCTTGAAACAGCAACATCCTTGATGTGGCTAATCAGGTGGAAGGAGTCCAGCCTGACCACAACCCAGTGGTCAGAGAGGCATTGTGCCGGAAAGAGACCATCTAAGGGTCAGAGAAAGGAAGAAAAACTTAGCTTGTGTTAAGGAACACAGCTTCCATTTAAAACAGTGGTGGATTTGGAAAGAACAATTTCTTAATCTAAGGCTCAGAGATCATTGCAGAAGAGAACACAGGGAAATTATAATAGTCTTGGAAATAGTAAGTTTCTTTTTGAGATTGTGGTTCCTAGGAATCTCAGAAATGCTATGCCTATGATGTTTTACAAGCAAGGTAACTTAGCAAGGGTAATGCCAATAAACAAGGTAGTTGTGAGAGCAAATGCTCAGGAGAATGTCCTAATCCTCCTAAAAGAACCACAGACACAACTGACAAATACCTAGAGTAGGAAACATGCCTTCACTGGGGAAAAGCACAAAAATTAGTCATTCAGTACCACATAGTCAACACTGAAACCATCTATATACCAGTAACATTATATAGACTAGGCAGGATTTATATTTTTTAATACAAATTTACACACACATACCAATTACAAAAATGTAGTCATAAATTTATAGGACGGCTATATGGGATATGAAAGACATACAACAACATCTTGAAACAGCAACATCCTTGATGTGGCTAATCAGGTGGAAGGAGTCCAGCCTGACCACAACCCAGTGGTCAGAGAGGCATTGTGCCGGAAAGAGACCATCTAAGGGTCAGAGAAAGGAAGTAAAACTTAGCTTGTGTTAAGGGAGGAAACAGGAGGAGAAATGATGCAATGATATCATTATCTGAAATTATTTTAAAAGAGAAATGCCTTTGTTGGTAAACACAGAAAGAATGGGTCAGAGGAAAGATTTGAAAACTGGAGATCCAGCAGATGATTTCTAGAATCATGTAGATGCCAGTGAGGCATTACAAGAAATCTCTGTGAGTATGTTGGGGGCTAAAGTGTCTAAAAATGTAGAGTTAATGTATGTTATAAAAGTAGAATATAGCAAATGGGACTTCTAAATAGACTGAATTAAGGGAGTTAAAGGCAATTTTGCTGAATTTTATTTTCTATGTCCTGGTAGACCCTGCCCATTCCAAAGTCCCCAAGTCATATTATTATGATTTCTGATGGATTACAATATTTTGGGTCTTTTCATGTTTAATTCTTTTAGTACTGAGTTTTATATCTGGAAGAGATGGGGTCTAGTTTAACTCTTAGATGTATGGATGTCCTATTTATTGAAGATTTCCTCCACTGCATGTCTCATGGCATCTTTTGGAAGGGCCGTTTTCTCAAATCTCTGGATTATCAGAGCCCTCTATGCTAGCAGGAGGGTTATTATTCTGTTTATTTGTGAATATATGGGAAGAGTTGGAGATAATTGATAAGCAGGGGCAAGGATGGGATACAGAAGTTTTCAGAGGGGAAACCAGGAATGGGGATAACATTTGAAATGTAAATAAAGAAAATATCTATTAAAAAAAGAAAGAATAAAATTTTCTTTGTAATAAAGGATATGGTATTAATTATGGATTTCTTAAAGAGCGAGTACAAATAACAAACTGTCCCTTCTCACTTCAGGGCAGATTTGTACCAGTCAGGTGAAAGGAGAATGCAAGTTGACTGTACTTATAGAATGATACTGCTGATGACCTTGAGAATAGACACATTGATAGCTTGATTGTTGACTGACTGCAAAGAGATACATGTGCATGGACATTTGACAAGACTGTAATATTTTACCACAACTCATTTTATATCAATACAATGGATTTATTTTATACCTTTCATTTTTATTTGAAAAATAATGCTTTTTCTTCCAAGTTTGAAAAGTTCTTCCATGTTTGAAAAACTTGGAAAAAGAAAAGAGTATTAGAGTTACCCATGGATAGAGATCTAACTAGGGATCATTGGAAGAACAAATGTAGTTCTTTATTCATTGTGTTATATGTTGTATATCAGTCTTTAGAGACTGGACAGAAAAAGAAGTAGGAGCAAACAGTGATGGTAAGACAGGCATCATCCAAGAATCAACTGAGGTCCTACAAGCTTATAGACCAAACTGTTTAATAAAATAAGACGTGGCAATTGTAGCATTATTCTTGCAAAATTAAACAAGGCATGATTTTTCTTTGGAAACATGTTATTTGTAAAACAGAAGAAAATTCTTCTGAATAGATGCTGACAGGGTTGATTGTAGTAGGTAGAGATCTGCCTAGATTGTGAAAAAGTGAGGAATAGTTTGTTCAAGAGTTTTCATGTGAGGAGGATCAAACAGATGAAGTGTGCTGTAGAAGGAGGCTAATTGATCAAGGCCACACCTCTCCCTCACAAGGGAAACTAAGGAGGATACTTTTGAAATCCATGCTGAAGAAAGCTAGTAAAGATCCAAGTTGTGCAGAAGGACCTTATTGACACACGTACTATGATGATGAAGATGGTCTTCTTCCTAAATGTGCTTACCAGTGCCCTGACTTAGTTTGGTCTTCTCATCTGTAAATCAGTGGAGGGGATCTGACTTACTTCTGATCTTCCTTTTAAATTGAACACTCGGCAGATATATTTGGTTCCCATCCTTATGCTTTAAAGAAATTATGAAGACATGGCATATATCCTGAGGCTGTTTACACTTAAATTAAATGTAGAAAATTTGAAGATGAATCTAAAAGACATTTAGGTCTATTTTCTCCAGGGGAATATTTTTTATCGTTCATTTATGAAGTTATCTGTATTGCTTTCTGTAAGAAAATGGGTGTCATCGATTCTTTAGATTGCTTATCCTCCTGCAGAAACTGCTACAATTTTTGAAATTTCATACCATAATTTTTCACATTTGTTTTATTGCTTTAATATCTCCTTCACTGCTTTTTCCAATGAACCATAGGACAGATGCAGGAAAAAGTTTTAAGTAAGAGATATTCATTAAATGCAATATAATTTTCAAATAATGTTCATTTAGATATGTATGAAGAATGACATTTTTCCTATATTTGGCTGTTAAAAAACTTCAGATGAAGTTCTCTGAAGAGCATTATAGTAGTGACATTAATAACAGTTACAAAGGGCATTATCATATCATCTATGTTACTTTCAATATGTTAGTAGAAATTGGTTAAATTAAAGATTTTTCAAAGAAGTAAAGAAACAAATCATTATACATATATAATGAGAACAAACCTAGTATTTAATAGTAGTAAAATTCAAATTCATATATTGAAAATGAACCATCCAGATGAATTTGAGAATTGCTCTTTCTAATTCTATGAAGAACTGAGTTGGGATTTTGATGGGGATTGCATTGAATCTGTATATTGCTTTTGGCAAAATGCTTTTTGCCAATTTAACTATATTAATCCTGCCAACCCATGAGCATGGAAGATTTTTCCATTTTCTGAGGTCTTCTTCCATTTCCTTCTTCAGAGACCTGAAGTTTTGTCATATAAAGCTTTCACTTGTTTGGTTAGAGTCACAAAAAGATACTTTATATTGTTTGTGGCTATTGTGAAGGGTGTCATTTCCCTAGTTTCTTTCTCAGCCTGCTTATCCTTTGAGTATAGGAGGCTACTGATTTGATTGAGTCAAAAAACCAGAATAGCTAAAACTATCCTCAACAGTAAACTTCAAAGAACTTCTGGGGGAATCAGTATCCCGGACCTCAAGCAATACTACAGGCAATAGTGTTTAAAAATGCATGGTATTGGTACAGTGACAGGGAGGTGGATCAATGGAATAGGATTGAAGACCCAGAATTGAACTCACACATCTATGGCCACTTGATCTTTGACAAAGGAGCTGAAAACATCCAGTGGAAAAGAAGATAGCCTTTTCAACAAATGGTGCTGGCTCAACTGGAGGTCTGCATGCAGAAGAATGAGAATTGATCTTATCTCCTTGTTCTAAGCTCAACTCCAAGTGGATCAAGGACCTCCACATAAAACCAGACACACTGAAACTAATAGAAAAGAAACTGGGGAAGACCCTTGAGGACATTGGCTCAGGGGAGAAAGTTCCTGAGAACTTTTGGAACACCAATAGCTTATGCTCTAAGATCAAGACTAGACAAATGGGACCTCATAAAATTACAAAGTATCTGTAAGGCAAAAGACACTGTCAAAGGGACAAATCGGCAACCAACAAACTGGGAAAAGATCTTCACCAACCCTACCTCTGACAGAGGGTTAATATCCAATGTATACAAAGAACTCAAGAAGTTAAACCCCAGAAAACCAAATAACCCTCTCCAAAAGTGGGGTACAGAGCTAAACAAAGACTTTTCACCTGAAGAAATTTGTATGGCTGAGAAACACCTTAAAAATTGTTCAACATCATTAGTCATTAGAGAAATGCAAATCAAAATAACCCTGAGATTTCACCTCACAACAGTCAGAATGGCTAAGATTTAAAACTCAGGAAACAGCAGGCACTGCTGCTGGGACTGCAAGCTGGTACAACCATTCTGGAAATCAGTCTGGCGGTTCCTCAGAAAACTGGACATGATACGTCCAGAGGACCCAGCCGTACCACTCCTAGGAATATACCCAGAAGATTCCCCAGCATGCAATAAGGATACATGCTCCACTATGTTCATAGCAGCCTTATTTATAATAATCAGAAGCTGGAAAGAACAGTATATATACACAATGGAGTACTATTCAGTCATTAGAAATAATGAATTCATGAAATTCTTAGAGAAATGGATGGAGCTGGAGAACATCATACTAAGTGAGGTAACCCAGTCTCAAAAGAATACCCATGGTATGCACTCACTGATAAGTGGATATTAGCCTAGAATCTTGGGACACCAAAGACACAATCCACATACCAAATGATGTCCGACAAGAAGGAAGGAGTAGACCCCGGTTCTGAAAAGGCTCAAAGCATCAGTTTAGGGGAATACCAGAATAGGGAAGTTAGAAGGGGTGGATGGGGGAACACGGGGAGTGAAAAGGGCATGTGGGACATTTGGGGGGCAGGGAACCAGAAAAAGGGAAATGAAATGTAAATATACTATATAATCCAATAAAAAAAGATGTTTTAAAAAAAGAAAGAAAATGAACCATCACTCATTAGATTGGTTGAAATTAGTCTATAATGAAGCTTAGTTTGGGAGTTATTTAAATAAAAAGTTGCAAAATCCAAGCTCTCTCTTTGTGGGGAACTAAACAGTTTTAAGAGCACTTGAGATAGGTAGTTGCCACAGTCTGTTCTTTCTAGGAGAATTCTGAACCCAGTAAGAGTTGAGCACTGGAAAGAGCTCATTTACAATCTAGAATCCAAACACATCAAAAATATGGAATTCTATAACCTTGGAAACCTACTTTTACTCTCTCAAAAAATACAAACTGATGGCTTAGATACAATTTTCATGTAAGAATCAATTAACCGGTTCTTTGGTGAGATTAAGACAACAAAAGAGAAACCTAAATAAGACCCATATATGTTGACAAGAGGTTATGATGGAAGTAATTACATATGCAAAGGATGCTTTAGCTTGTATTTCCTTTTTAGCTTTCCTTAATGAAAATATAGGTAATATCCTTAATGTCTTAACCAATATGATTCTTCAGCTCCAGTATGTACTGTGTAAATTCAGTAGCCAGTACTTCACATGATTATTGGTATGTGAAGAATATAATAATTAATAATTTCAGAGTATGCTCACAGAAAAAAAATCATTTAGTAAAAGTGTTTTGTTCTGTAATTTCAAATTTAACTAGTCAGAAGTTAATAAATGATTGTGTATGGACAGCATATTGATTTGTATTAGGAAGTTTGCTTTCTGTTAGTAATTTTTAACAACAGAGTAGATATTGCTCACAAATCCTAAGTTCTAGCATTTAACCCTGTGAATAGCTGTCTACTATGTTTCACACTGGATCTGCATCTTACTTGCTTTCCATTTGGTACATTTTGGAGAAGCAGGAGAATTTGGTCCATGTCTAACTTCTCTGGACAGGAGGAATGTATAGATCCCAGGGTTAAGATTCAGACAAATGATGTGTTTCATTAAGTTTGTAGGCAATGATAATGACTCATAAGATCATCTATACTATAGACTTGGTTTATTTGTATTATCAAAATTATATTATACAGATTTTTAATGCTATCTTCCTGAAGTTCTTTCCTGAAAGTATAGGCAAGATAAAAAGTTATTCTCAGCAGTGATGCTGCAAGGCACCCATAGAATGCAAGAGTCCTCTGGCCAGATTGTAGCCATTTTAGAAAGTCAGACTTCTACTTATGTATTACAAATATCTGTGAGCTTTGCAATAAAGAAACTTATTGAACTGTGCTGCTATAATTATCATGAAATTCTTACTATGTAATAGATATTCATACTCTGTGAACCCAGTAGCTGGACCATTGTTAGAGAGAGGCCATCCAACTCTTAGCAGAGTAGTAATTCAAGGGATTCACTTTGAAGAAATAATCCAGTCTGGAAATGATTGGTACAAGCACTTCAGTCTTCTTAATTTCTCTCACATTGTGAATTTACCATTGGAGGTCAAGAGACATTAATAATGACTTAAAACTCTTTTCTTATTGTCAACATATATGACATCTTAACAAGAGAACATGGGAAAAGTGTTTTTTAAACCTGCTTTCTTTTTTTTAAATAGTTAAGCAAACACCTAGAAAACGACTGCCCATGGCTGTGAGCTAACCACTCATTTACATAAGACATAGAGATAGTAAATTAAACTCATGTCTTACAATTTCATATTTAGTGTCATGTCTGCAAAATCAAGCTATTTTAATCAAAAGAGTGGTATATTTATATTACCCTTGCTATAAAGCAGTAATTTTGAAAGTGGTTTTCTTTGTGATATTAATGTTGCTGTTTAGAAGTATAGCACATGTTCTTGTCAATCACATACAAATGTAGAAACTTTTATAAGGGCAACCTGATTTATGTATATTTGTGCATATCTAGCACTGAACCTCCTTTTTATTTTTTAGTGTGAATGCTTTCCCAGTTTCTTTTATTATTCTAAAACATCAATTTCTTATTTAGCTATTTCCTTCTTGTTTCCCAGAGTTTTTCTATATCAAACTGTGTTTTACTGAACTTACGGAAAATAGAATAAATGTTGGTATTTGCTCTTGGTCCCCAAATAGTAGTCTAGAACTATCTCCCCAAGTTCACATTTTTTTATTTATGATTTTAATTGTACCGTTGTATTTGAAATACCAATTTTGACCTTTATTTGAGATACTGTATAAACCTGAAATATAACATTAAAGAAACCTCCATAAAATAACTTAATCAGATTTTCCAGTTTCCCTATTCCACATGGATTTCTATTTATTGAGTTCTATCTTGTTCTTGTTTATATGAAATGCAGGTGTATTCTTGCTTTGTGTATTGAATAACTCAAGAGAATTTTCATATGAGGGCATCTAGATTATCAGTTCATTCAGAACTTTCTGAGTGTTTATTCCTTGAGTTATGCTTTTTTTTTTTCAAAAAACTGAAAATTTCTGTTTCCATTTTTTTTGCTGGTATTTGCTTGAGAAGATGTCAAATTTTCAGTCAGTGCATTTTAAGTTAAGTCTGGAATTTGTAATTGTTTGTATACTTCTGAGATTTTTGAAATCTTGTAAAAGAATTGTTGCTATGATTTAATTGGCATCTGTGTTAGCTTTTTACATTTTTTCATGCAGCTGTTTTAGTGGCCTCAAGTTGTGTGCTGGGAATGCCAAGTCTTGCTTTGGCTGAGGAACATTTTGTCAGTGCATGGTAACTGTACTTGTTCATCAATTTTGCTATCTTTTCAAGATCTTCTCTTTCTTCTTTGAATCACATTTCTTGTATATTTCTACCTTGTTTACGATTCTCTTAGCAATTTTGTATCTTGATCTTCTGAACACATTATATGCTAAATTGCTTCAATTTCCCCATATTTGAAATTTTAAGTATTTATTTTAGTATCTAACATATTATCTTTAATGGTGCTTTCCATGAACTCTAAATGTTCCTCTTATGTGCATTTCATGGTTCAGAGAAGCAATATGCGCATGGAACTCAGAACTGTCTTCAGTTTTCTTTATTAATTTCCCTTCCTGCAAGACTTTCTCATATAACCAATGATATCTCCTGTTTGCTTGCTTAGTTCTATATGGAGTACTTGTCTCTGGATAGCATCTTTGCTCTTGGGTGCTTTTATGATAGTTGAGAGTGCTTGCTATAATGGAAGCTTGAATAAGTAAAGTCCTACTATTTTGTATTTTTTAGCAAGTGCTTATTAACATAAACGTTTCTATGTCATGATGTTTTTGTCTTGGCTTTCAGTGAGATCTGACCTGTATTTTAATATTTAAGGATATCATAAAACACTAATGGAATCTTTCTACTGTAGTCCTATAACATATATAGAAGTTTTAGAATTCAAAATCACCACACAGATAGATGATGGTGTTGCAATAATGGAGCTGGAAAAGTTGTACTCCTACATGCTCTGATATCATCATTATGTCACAGTACCATGTCATACATATTTGTCATGATCCCTGTCTAATGGGTGTTTTTCAAACATGCACCACATATTTAAGGAAGTATGGTACAACATATATGCTAATGATAGTAAGTATGTCACTGGTTTGTACAATATTTCCATTTGAAATTTTAATCATTTTGACCTTTCAGAATTCTGTGCATATATGCAATGCATCCTATTTACTTCTATTATCTGTAGTTTGACAGGCTCTTATATTCCCCCTTCCTTCCTACATCTCCTGCCTACAAACCATTCCATACTTTCATATCTGGTTTTGTTTTGATTTGTTTTGTTTTGTTTTATTTTGTTTTGACCAACTGAGTTTAATTAAGACCAATGTCACCACTGAATCGTGGTGGATTCATTTGCACGTATAACAATGAGTACAATAATTCCCTCTTTCCCAAATCCATCAGTAACAGATACTTCAGCAGAGAAGCATAGGGCCTAGTGACTCTCTCCCTCATCCAAGATTGCCTTGTCAGACTTTCAGTATTGTGCAGGCCCAGTATAGATAGTTGTATTTGTTTTGTATCATGATTCTAATGACTGTTCCATTCCTATAGGATACTGTTACATGGTCTGGCTCTTAGTTCTTTCTGTCTTCTTATTCTGTGATGGTTGGCTTGGAGGAAAATGGTATACATGTCCTGTTTGGAACTAAACATCTCAACTAATACTTATTCTCAATGCTTTGAACAGATGTGAATCTATGAATTCACAACCAGAATTCTCTCTGATTAAGAGTGAAAGTAGCATTTGTGAATGGCTATAAACATAAAAATTAGAAGGTATTTGATACTAAGTTAGTTTTGCTGCACATAGATCATGAGCCTCAAACCTTGCCTTATCATGGTTTATTTTCTTTGTACATGGATTTCCTCTTGTGCAGTGGGACTCAAATCCAAGTACAGTGGTTAGTGGTTGGTTACTCAAATAATAATCATGCTATGATTGTACCATCTTGCCTGTCAGCTTAGTATTGTAGTTTGTAGGGTTCACAGCTGGGTGAGAGTGTTAATATATTTTCTCCCCAAGCATGCTGTATAGAACTTCTGGTATTAATGCTTGATTTTTCTGTATTTTACAACAGACATATGTGATATTTTCAGCAATAATGTATCCTTGTTCTCTTGGGCATACCAGAGGAACAAATGAGCTTACATCATTCTAGGGTCCTTTGTGGCTGCTTAGATCAACAATGTACAAGGAGGTAAATAAAATATGTATAAAGAAAGAATGCATATAGCCACGGCTGGAGGTTGCTGCTCCTGAGAGCTATGGGTTAATATCCTACAGTTTCCTGCAGTTTTAGTGTGTTCTTTGCCTTACTAAAATTATTATAAGCAATGTACCCTATGATCCCAACAAAAGACTCACTGTGTCTTATTTTGTGTTAACTGCATCTCTTGGTTTCACTGAGTGATCATGATGAGAGTTGACCTAACCTTTATGAGCTGAGATAAATGCACTGTGTCCATGCTCGCACAACACCCGAATACCATTTTGTTGCATTTATCAAAGTATATTATTTTCATTAAACCCTATATGACTATACTTTTATAACTACTTAAAAGATAAAAGAGGTTGAGAAAGGACCTCCAGCTCTTTAGAGAACCTGTGTTGAGTGAACTTTTAGTCCTGAAGAAGCTCTTGAAACCTCTGGTTTGTATTTACCATGTCCCTGGGCACGGGTGCTAATATTACATGTTTTTGGAGACTATTCCTGTACAGCAATGTTTAGAGAAATATTTATTGTTCTTGCATAATTAAAAAGCCCTGTACTAACCTGCACATAATCTTTTACATATATTGCAGAGATGTTTCATTTTCAGATTCCTAGAATAAAAAGAGGACAGCTGAGTTTTGACATGATATAAAATTTTAAAATTATCACATATGTGTTAGCTTATTTGTAACAGATAATGCAGCTTGTATATAACAAAAAGAGAGCATTTGTCAGATCATTCTGTCTATTGTTTGCAGGCAGTGGTGGTACATCATAGCATTTATACAAGGCAGGAGAAATATTATGCGTTTTTGTAACTTCTGTATCCCTGTCAGTGTTATAATTTAGCTGAACCTTGTTGCCAATAATATTGTTGGAATTAAGCTACCCAAGTAACACATAGCTCTGTCTCTTCCATATTAACCTTCCATCAACTCCATGAGTTAGGACATTCCTCATTGAAGCATATGCCTAATGACAAATTAATATCTGAGCAGTCTGATATAGCAATGCAGGACACTATTTTGACTATGAAAGATATTTACACATGGTTGCTAATCAATCATTATCTTCTATTTCACATAACCATGATGAGTGCGTATTTAGGAAATGAACGGATGCTTTCTGTTAATGTTTCTGATGATTGCTGGCAATGCTGAGCCCATGGGAGCAAAAGAACAATAAAGAAAAGGAGGAAGGAAGAGCAAATGAGGGAGGGAATATCAAAGAAGTGAAAAGAGCGAGGGTTTAGATTGCTGTGTGGGTGGCCTGTGTGTATGTGACACAGATGCATAATTTTGGAAGTCTGAATTTTCTATAGCATCATTTTGGAATATTACCAAGTGGTGCAGTGCTGTGACTGAGTTTCACTAATTCTGGGAACATCTAAAATGGCATCTAACATAAAATTTCCCTTATAGGCATGGTTAGAAACAAAAGCATACTAACTTATTTGTTATTATTTACTCCTTAAAATCATGTATTTAAATTCATTTCAAAATTGATAAGGTTTCTTTCAGTTTCCTGAAAAACATCATTCATTCTTTTGAATCTATAAGGGTACTAACATTTTCCTCACCTGTGCATATTGCTGTCTAATTGTTCTTTAGTATATAGGGCCAGCTTCCTCATCTGCTAGGGTCTTCTGGGTCTTACAGAGCCTACAGTTTACAGGAAACCTCTGTACCCCTACATGTAGGCTTTCTTTCTTTCTTTCTTTCTTTCTTTCTTTCTTTCTTTCTTTCTCTCTCTCTCTCTTTCTCTTTCTTTCTTTCTCTCTCTTTCTTTCTTTCTTTCTTTCTTTTCTTTTTTTTTTTTTTTCGTTTTTCGAGACAGGGTTTCTCTGTGTAGTCCTGGCTGTCCTGGAACTCACTCTGTAGACCAGGCTGGCCTCGAACTCAGAAATCTGCCTGCCTCTGCCTTCCAAGTGCTGGGATTAAAGGTGTGCGCCACCACTGCCCAGTGGCTTTCTTGTGTTATGGTGTCCCTTAACTCTGTAATCCTGTAACCAATTTTCTCTGTATTCCTTGGACTCCAACTACTTAGCTACTATCCTTCTACCTTGTGGATTGACTGGACCTGTTTTTTTCTTTCTCTTTCTTTTTCTCTCCATATCTCTTTCTCTCTGCTGCTATCCTTTCATAGAAAGAATCTTGCACGTATATTTAGAAGGCCTTGAATTAAAATGATCATACATAGCTTAATATGTGAAACACCTAATACCATTCCTTCTTTGCATCTGGGAAATAAAGTTTATACATACTTACATGGAAAGAGTCAAAACTCTATCTTTTCTTATAGATCACAGTATGTTTTAATAAACAGAGTAAATTCTGTGGTTCTTGTCTGGGGCATCTACTATTTTTTTTTATTTTCTATATTCTATGTTTACATTCCAAAGGCTTACCCCTTTCCCAGTTCCCCCCCACCATACGTCCCATAAGTCCTCTCACCCCCAACTATTCCCCAATCATCCCCCCCACCATTTCTCTGTTCTGTTTTGTTTTTGTTTTTTTGGTTTTTTTTTTTTTTTTGTTTTTTTTTTTTGTTTTTGTTTTTTGTTTTTTTGTTTTTTATTTGAGACAGGGTTTCTCTGTGTAGCCCTGGCTGTCCTGGAACTCACTCTGTAGACCAGGATGGCCTCGAACTCAGAAATCCGCCTGCCTCTGCCTCCCAGAGTGCTGGGATTACAGGCGTGCACCACCACTGCCCGGCTCTCTGTTCTGGATCTACAAAACTGGATCCAATCTTTTCAGGCCCAGGGTCCTCTCCTTTCTTCTTCTTGGGAATCATTTGAATTGCTAATTGTGCCTTGAGTATTTAGGGCTTCTGGGCTTATTAATATCCACTTATCAGTGATTGCATTTCATGTGTATTTTTTTGTGATTGGGTTAACTCGCTTAGGATGATATTTTCCAGATCTAACCATTTACCTACAAATTGCATGAATTCATTATTTTTAATTGCTAAATAGTATTCCATTGTATAAATATACCACATTTTCTTTTATTTCCTATATACAATTCACTAGAGAACAGTCTCATACTTTGGACTCTGTGGAGATGGAATCAAAGCCTGCCTTACCTTTTTGGTCACGAAGAACATGGCTTTACTGTATACTGCACTAAAATTGGGTTTTTATCATTTAATACTCAAAGTTAGTGTCATCCATCCCATGTTTTCTACTTTACTATACTTGTGTAAGTTTTGAGAAGACATGTGTCTACTGCTAGTGAGCTGAGAACATTTTGTTTCTTTCTTTGAAGAACTTGCAGCTGAAGGCCACTGTTCTCTGAGAGCTACCTGCTGGCAAGGGCTGCTGCACTGCTGAGGAAGCTGGAATCCTCTGCTGGGTTCAAGAGATAGGATGTATAGTGTGATTGAGCTTGTGTCTGTTCCCTGTTCTAAAGAACTGGGTTGAGTAGAGTTGAAACCCACTTAAAATTCCTTTTCCCCCCTGGTATTTCTGGACTCTATTGATAAATGTGGATGGACAGCTATGGGTCATTAGAGTCGCACCTGAGAATGAATCTTGACATCACCATTGAAGCAATGGGCATTGGTGAATTTCCAAGTTCCAGCCTCCTCCTCTGGGAAGACAATGGAAAGGTGGCCACCTCCAGGTCTGTAGGAAGTAATAAATGCTACCAAGAAGCATAATATGAAGTGAAGAATATCTCCTGAATGCGAATTCTCATCTCCTTTTTCTCTTGTGACCAGGCCATAAATAACCCTAAGAAAAGTGGGACGGGCATGGGTTGCAGATGCATATGTCCAGTCCCTTTTAAATATCTTCACTGTTAATAAAGTGGCAGACTGTTTGCAAAGACAAACCCAATTTAGATGTTTAAAATTGAATCTGTACTGGCTAATTGAAAGCCCAAATGGTGCCTTTTATTCAGGAATAGTACACATATATGCCATTTTTATGTAAAGATTAACATCTCTATTAATTGTGAGGCTTTTTTTTGTTAGCTTCATGGTATAGATTTGCATTTATTTTGCCACAATTCCAAATCTCATCCTAAAAATCGCTTGTGTATCTGGATAATAATTTTTCTTTTTTCCTAAAAGTTGCTTATTTATGTGCTAAAGAAATGGCTCAGCGGTTAAGAGCACTGACAACTCTTCCAGAGGTCCTGAGTTCAATTCCCAGAAACCACATCGTGGATCTCAACCATCTGTAATAGGATCTGATGCCTTCTTCCGGTGTGTCAGATGAGAGCAATGTTATACTAATATACATAAACCAAATAAGTAAATATTTTTTTAAAAAGTTGTTTGTTTTATAGCCAACTTTATGGCTAAATTTTCTCAAATCTCTGAGAAAAGTTTTTTTTTCTTCTATTTCTAACATGCTTTACTGAATGAAGAATTAAAATTAGTGTTGCATGGCTATAAGATTCATACATTTTTTTATAATTATTTCCTTAGTTCTGTTTGTAGTGTTGGTGATTGAATCCACAGCTTTGTCTATGTTAGAATAGGGATCTGCAGTGGGTTACACACCCACACACTCCAATGACCTGATAATTTATGACATTAATTAAAATAAAAAATTATTATTGGAGAAACATTGTTTTCCTAAGAGAGGTCAAAGTATTTTGTAAAAGTATTCAGGATTATAATGAGACTACATAGACATCTTATATTTTTATCTTAGGGAGTCAGAACAAATCTGAAGAAATGAGTTCTTAATTACAAATAGATTCATATGTGCTGATATGAAATGAATTTCATTTATGCCTTTAGCAACCAGAAGACAAGAATAAAATTGAATAAAACTATGGTTATACTTGAAAGTGTCTCTGATAGCTCAAACAGATGGTGCTTCATTCATGTCTTATACCTACTTATACTGCTAATTCATTATCTCCAAGTCACATAGGAGTGCATGTGAATCCCCTCCATTGGGAAGCTGATGCAGAAGTCCAAACTGACCCCAATGGAACTGATTCCCCAGTTATTTATTTCTTTCCTTAACACTACTAAATCCCTGGTTATAAACTAACCAGATTTATCCACTAGGAAATTGACAAGGGACATGAAAATATGTGCTTTCTGTATCATGTTAGTTCATTTCTTTTTTAAAAATATTTTGTAGCTTTGATAAAATACAAGAGACTAGATGGTTCGAAATTAAGAAAGTTTTTTTCTCTCACCCAGTTCTACTATGCAGTTGCCACATCTGATCTGATTCAAGTAAACACTGGGATGCATCATAGGGTGGCAGAGATGTGGAAGGAGGAAGCAGGCACATGGAAAACAGTGCATACAAACAGGAGACTGGAAAGAAAGTCCTGGGCACATTGAAATGACTTGCCTTGCGTTAACAAATTCAATGTAAGGCAAGCTAACTAGCCTCACCGGAACTATATCCTGTCTGCAGAAAACAGACCGGACTCTGATATGTGAGGCAGACATTAATCCATCTCTAAGGATAACATTCTATGACTTGCACCAGCTGAGTACACCTTTTGCATTTAGAAGAAAATTTCAAATAATTTGGGTACAGGCAACCATATATAAATCCCAGAACTGTTTGATTGCTTTAAATATTTTAAGCAAATATGATTGTATTCTTTAAGTTATCTATTTCTAACAAATGCCTTTAGGAATGTAGTTTACTTACATCCACAAAGCACGCTCGTTTTCTCTTCTTGTCGAAATTGTCATAGCACAGGAAAATTGTCATTTGTCTTTTTTCAATGATACCTCTAGAATTCTCTTTACTAGTGATTCCTGTATAGAATTGCACAGAAAATAATTAACAAGGTCATATACATAACGGCATTTTCCCTCTTTGAGCTATACAATATGCTTGAAGACTTGTAAGTAATCGGTGCTGTGGCCAAGTTGTAGGCTAGATAATTTCTTCAGGCTGAGTGGTAAGTTCATGGTGTACGGCTGTGAAGCCAGGCTAAATAGGGACCTTTATTCTTGACTTTCTGTCACAAACCATTCCCATACTCCATGCATCAGGAAAGCTGTGAGCTACAATGTCACCATGTGTCATCAGTAAGCCAGCTACTGATAAAGACAGTACATTATATCCCTCATCTCAACCTGTCAGCTCTCTCCATCGACAGCAGCTCCTTAATATATTCACTCAACTTCCCAATGAATATATTACCATCCCAATCATATGTCTGTAGCAAGGCCTAACATTTAAGTTTAAAATTTGGCTAATAAGCCGCTTGAAAGAAAATCTCATACACCGTGCAATATGTTGCTATATGGTGATTTGTGTAGCAAAACTGCTCACTGTTTAAATGGTCCTGTCAGAACATAGATATAGGTCTAGCTTTGGTTTTGTCTTTTAAAATAATTTTATTCTTTTTAAGAAGTTGTTTTTATTTTTTAGTATAATATCCCAACAGATGTTATGTATAAATTGCAAATTAAAATGAAATAAACATCACTCTGAAATATGCCATTTCTAGCTTCTGGTTTGTGCTCTGATTAAGACAGTCCTGGTGGTATATGTCTTGTGGTAAAGATAATGGTTATATTATAAAGATATCTTCTTTTACTGTGTGAAGAAAGCTTCTAGAGTATTACTCAGAATCATACATTAAAAAACAAACAATAGAACATGGATGGAAAAAGTAAAGGGATGAAGAGAAAATAAGAGAAGACATAAGAAGGAAGAAAATTGATTGAAACACAGAGGCATCCTTGTATCAACTGAGGCCAGGGATGGTTAAAGCCACGCATATGCCATTACATGATGCCCTATTTGCTACATGCAACACAGGAATGAATCCTTAGCCTTGATTGAAAACTCAGAGAATTCAAAGGACTTGTTATTGTCTTGATATTTTATGATTTCCAAATGTTATATTGCACAAATTGAAGGCAAGCAGTTGGTGTATTTAATCCCAGTACTCAGGAGGCAGAGGCAGAGGCAAGCAAATCTCTGAGTCTCAGTGTCAGCTTTGTCTGAAGAGTGATTTCCAGGACATCTAGAGCTACACATAAAACCCTGTATTGAAAAACCATAGCTGGGCAGTAGTGGCGCATGCCTTTAATCCCAGCACTTGGGAGGCAGAGGTAGGTGGACTTCTGAGTTCGAGGCCAGCCTGGTCTACAAAGTGAGTTCCAGGACAGCTAGGGCTATACAAAGAATCCCTTCTCTAAAACAAACAAACATTGATAGTAGATAGATAGTAGATAGATAGTAGATAGATAGATAGATAGGTAGGTAGATAGATAGATAGATAGATAGATAGATACCAACCAACAAACAAAAAAGGTGTGACACAAATTGAGAGTTAGCAGGAATGTGTATTTTCATTCCTAGAAACACCCTGCCATTTGGTTCTTTCACATTATAGATTTTCTGTACTTCCCTTTGGCTTTAGCATTGTACTTTTAATTCCAGTATCACACCATGTTTAGCAATTTAGAGGATTCTTTTGCCCTTTGACTGCAGCCCTTTAAAAATCCTTCCAATCCCATGGCATCGATACATAGGAAGCAACAAAATGATGCTTACAAACTCGGAAGGATTTAGGGGCAAACCCACCAATCTCTCTTCTCACTGACATGACAAAATGATCTTTACTATGTGAAAGGAGGAGAAATGTGAATATACTGACACCTAGATCATGCCTAAAATTGACAGACCTGATTTTATCTTTGTATTTGTCCAGGATGTTATTACTTTAAAGGCTTCACTCAAGCCTGACCAACCAAAGGTGTCTTTCAAAAGTCAAATTGACTTGTCTTAGAAGTTCTGAGCTCCTTCAGTACCTGATTCCATTCTTATTCAACTTGAATGGATCCTAAGTCCTTTTTCTGATTTGCAATCCGCATAGATGTACGTGTGGGAGTATTTACTATATCAAAATATATTTTTCTTTGATAAAAGCAAATGGCTTACTGGGGTAGAGCAGCAGGAAGTAGAGCAGTTGCCTCGCATCTGGTGCCTGTAGTTCAAACCTCAGCCCATAGTAAATGGATACATACACAAAGATATAAACTGTCATTTAGTACCAGTGTGTTTATTTCCTTCTTTGTGTTATTTTACATTTAGTACAATGTGAAGAACTGTAACTACATTCTTCTCATAGGTCATAGCCTGGGGATGGCTCTAAATGTGTGACAGTCATTAGAAATGAACAGAGCATGCCTCTGACGTCTGGCTCTCTGTAGCTTCAGTTAATACCGTTTAAGTGTGTCTTTAGAAGGCACCTTCACTCCTCCTTTCATCTTAGAATGAAATTGGATTATTTTTTCTCTCCTAGCTGTGCCTCCATGACCTCTGAAGGCAATGTGGTAAGGAGAGGGCTCCATTCCAGGATAAATGTAAAAGCCCTTCTAACTTTCTAAGAAGTAAAGCATTGGAAATGCTCAAGAAATTAAAATTAGAATGGGACCAGCAATCACAGATTGAGAGCCAAGATCAGATGAACGTGAGAAACAAATACTACACTTGAAACTATAGTGGTGGGAAGAACTTCCCAACTTATCCTTCTAAGCAGTTGGGTGGGGGAGGTGCCTGCAAGTAAAACAACACAGGTATTTTCCTCTTTTTCAGAATATGTATCATATCCCGCATCTCAGCAAATGGTGACTCATCATCCTAGATCCTCATGAAACAAACCTGAGATTTTAAACCCATATTCCAAACCTATACCGCATAGTTGGATTTGGGCAGCACTTGAGCTATGCTCTACCAAGCCAGCATAGCCCTTGTACATGAACCCCAGTGTCTACACCACTCACCAACTACTTTGACTCTGCTGCCTTAGAAGCTCCAGTTATCTTTCATAAGATGTTACATTCTTCAATGTGAAGGGGGGAGGGACATAATAAGCCAGGTGTCTACTCTTTAAATCTTTTGCATTTCTCAGGGATTGAGGAAAGAGAAGTAGCAGTGTTGTTTCACTGGACGATTCTTTATAAGCAAAGAATTGTGTATATTTCACTGAGGTGGCAGTGAATTCAATAATGACACTAGCTGTTTACTTTTCTCCATGTTGGTCCATGATTCAGATAGTCTTTAAATGGGTATAAGAGAAACCAGAACATACCACTAATGATTGACATCCCTCTGGGGTTATATATTCCTCTGTCTTTCGCTTCAAAACCTGATTGGTCTTGCTTTCTTTCTCATCTGAGAAACCCATATAAAACTAATGGAAATGGAGGCTTGAGAGGAATTTTACCATGTGCTATGCACGTTCCCTACAAATTATGCTGTACATAATTTTATTATCCTCATTTCACAGATTAGAAAATGGATACTTCAAGAATTAAGGAAGTCATCAAGCTCATGAAATATTAACAGATGAATTCAACCCAGAGTCTTTAGGACTTTTAATATCCTCCATATGTAGCAACTTTCTGTGCTGAATGAATGTTAATGAAGATCACCCAGCACACTGTGGTTTTCAAAAGGCTATGTTCCTAAAGTAGGAAAACCTGGGTGATATCTCAACTCCAGTGGCATCTAAGTATATGAACTTCAACAGTTTCTCTAAACTGAATGAAACTCCTGGACTAACTCCCCTATATTGCATTTCTCACTATAAATTCCTGAAGAAGCAATTGTGTCTTGGTTTTGAGAAGAAGCTTTCCTATGTTATTTTTTAGACAGGGGTCACTAAGTGATCTTACAACTGTCCCACATTGTGCAAAGTATGGGCACTACTACCACCCACAACTAGTCAAACAATACAGTACTCAATTTGAACCCATACTGCCTTTATATGTTATCTCAGAACAACTTTTTGGAAAGGATTCCAGTGTCCATACCGTGGCCATCAGTTTTTGGTTTTGCTTTGTGAATTTTAAGGCATGTTTTTAATTTCCAAAAGAGCCTGATTGCATCCATTTTATCAGGCATCACATCCTTTTGAATATCCTGATCCTGCTTGAAGTTCTCTGTTATCAGAGAGAGAGTCTAGGAGTTAAAATAAGATTGGGGAAATGTGTTGGGTATGTTCATCAGTATTTGTTAATTGAGTATTTCTCATTGAAATAATGAGGACAATAACCTCAAATGCTTAATCTTTTCTGAGGCTTCATCAAATGTCTGTGTTTATAGTAATGTGATACCTTGTACTGTATGATAAGAGAATCTGTCTTTTCAATTTAATATATTGGCCCCAGAAACAGGGATGGTCATGCATGACTCCTCTATCTTTAGGGTTTCTAAGTGAATAGTTGAAGGATTATTTGTGCTCCCATACAGTGGCAATTCTAATATTTTTTATTCCAAACATTTTAAAAGGAAGATGCTCTTTACTTAACTGAATTATATCATATTATTGCAGAAATAATGCTTTCATACAGAGTCCTGCCTTTTTGTCTCTCATTGTCTGACTACTAGTCACATATGCAAGTAAACAGTTCCAAGGCCAATAGCACTTCACTTCTGTTCCCTTTGTCTCTATCAAGGCTGTTTGGTAAGCACATGATTTGTTCATTCTGTGAAGGAGAAAACAAGTTGAGTGCTGAGTTCTGGGCATCTTGCAAAAATCGTTTTAGAAGAGAAATGAGCAATAACATTATTGATTCTCTCCCCGTGCATTGTGAAAAATTTTAAGGGGTGTTAAGGAAGAGTCCAGATGAACAAGGGTGCATGAGTGGGTAGAAAATTGTCATAAGGGTATAAATAAGAAATTTGCCAAAAAAAAAGAAATTTGCCATCTACTTTGAAGAAGATAACTTGCCATGCATATAAATATTAGAGACAGGAAAGTAGGAAGGAGGTAGGCTGAGTCTGGGTACATGCACATGTAATTTCTTAGGAACAGAGGAAGAACAGACTTATTAACAAAATCTTTTACATATCAGTCTTGAAATTCATAAGATACCCTAATGATAAGGTAAAGTGTCAAACAGAATATAAAAATTGTGGTCAATAATAATAATAGATGATAAATATTATAGATTATACAGATCATAGATGATACTTATCCATATTTTGAGGCATCTAGTATAGGGTCCCCATTAGGAAATGGGTAAGTGCCAAGATGGTCCTAGAGGTCCTGGGGTGATGGTGAATTGCAATGGGAAGTAAGAAAGAAGAACAAAGTAAGGTGTTGATGGGGATTGGGGAAGATGTCTGAATGTGCCTTTGATTTGATCATGGGACAACTATGGTGAGCACTGTAGGAGACGTCCTAAGGCATAGCTGAGGAAAAAACAGGCAGAAGGAGCTTAGTTGCTGGTAGAAAGTATGATGTACAATACTTGTTTACAACCCATTTTTGAAACTTCTGAGAAGACAAACAAAGAATTTAGGTGGTCATTGCAGGGCATATATAATAAAAGAATGTTTTCTTTGAAATGACTCATTGACGTAGCATCTATTAAACTCTATATAATTTGTGAATCATTAGTAATTTTAACTTTATAGACTGATAATCATAATTCAAAACAGTAGAGTAAAAAAAATACATGTCAGATATTAAAGGCCATTTTATTTCTATGTAATACATTGTTATGAAAGATTCAGAAATTATTATATACCCATACACATGTAAGTGTATATTGGCTGATGCTATTACATAATTTTGTGTGTTTGTATGGGTGTGTGTGTGTGTGTGTGTGTGTGTGTGTGTATGTGTGCATCAATCTGATGGCTGCACTCATGTTACACAGTGTTCTGCTAAAGAACTGTATTTCCATTCCCTAATGTGTATTTTTCATTCATATTTTCATATTACATTAAATATTACTTTAAGACTATCTATCTATGTATTTATCTATCTATGTATCTATCTATGTATCTATCTATGTATCTATCTATGTATCTATCTATCTATCTGATCAAGCCTCTTGTTTCGACAGATATGTGAGGCAGTTTTTAAATCTTCAACAGTACTAACTTGTAATGATGATGTGGTCTTTGTTATGTCCTCTTCAAACGAAACCCTCCTCTTAATTTATCTCTGGACCTCCTGATGCCCCAGAATGTTACTATATATAAGTATGTACATCTACGGTGGTCATTATGTTAACGTCAGATGAGGAAGGTGAGCCTTTGTCTAACTATAAAAAATGCATAAGGAGATAACAGACAACCATAAGAAGATACAGGGAGAACATAGATTTACAAGCCCAAGGCAGCAGCCTGGAATACAGTTTCCTCTTCAAATCCTCAGTAAAAAATGACCATGGTCTTAGACTTCTGGCCTCTAGAACAATGAAAACATAAACAAAGCTGTTGAAGTTGTGACTTGGTGTTATGGCAGCATAGCAAGAAGGCAGACCTTGTCACAACTTCTATTTTATGTTGTGCCCTCTGACTGTTAGTGCATGCTGAGGTGTGGAGGCCCAGCATCATCAGTGACTGTTAACAGATGAGAAAAATAAAGTGGAAACATAAGAAATCTTTCACCCAAGGCCGGGAGTCCAACTAGCTGCTGAGTGCAAAATGAAGTTTCCTAAATCCTCGGCTAGTGCTCTCAACTTGACAGAAACATTGGTAATAGTCCTGAGTCATGCTGTGCCCACAGTAGTAGGCACAGCCATACCCTGGCTTACCTATTGGCTCCAAAAATTGTATTTCTCTGCAAATCCAGATTCTGATATTTTTTGAAATGAGACTTAAGATACCCACCCAACAGCACAAGTAATAATAAAATAGATATATTAATAACATTTTTTAAAACTTCACTTTTATATAACTTGTGGATTATATACCTCAGTGAGCATTCAAAAGTTTGGGCTCTGAAGATGATATACTGACACATGACCACTGTGCGATAAAGTGAGTAGCTGATCTTTTTCAGTCTTTTACGAGATAAAATATAATGTTCTCAAAACAAACACAAGGTAAGAGGCCACTGAAGAAATAATCGATGTTATTTTAACTTCGAGATATGGAGCCCCTGAGTGTTTCATCGCTGTAACTATCTTTTCTTTGTTTTGTTAGTTCTCTCTGGGTAATTTTTTTTTAAAAAAACTGCTATTTGCTTGGGTTTAAATTTTTAAGAGAAATGTGCATATGATCAATAAAAGCTTTGAGTTACAGAGTCTGTAACAGATCAATGATTTTCTGAAAATTCCTTCTTATTTTCTTAAATAAACATTTAGGGTAAAATTTAACCTTAAATGGCTAAATAAGTCATGGTCTCTGAAAATGTTCAACCTAGCATTTTATGTCTATGTGTGTGAATACTGTGTCAATATGAGAATTATCTCACTACATACAAGTGTGTTAGTTTAATAGAATCTGTCTTAGTCAGGGATTCTATTTCTGCACAAACATCATGACCAAAGAACAAGTTGGGCAGGAAAGGGTTTATTCAGCTTACAATTCTGCATTGCTGTTCATCACCAAAGGAAGTCAGGACTGGAACTCAAGCAGGTCAGGAAGCAGGAGCTGATGTTGAAGTCATGGAAAGATGTTTCTTATTGGCTTGCTTCTCCTGGCTTGCTCAGCCTGCTTTCTTATAAAACCCAAGACTGCCAGTCCAGAGATGGTACCACTCACAAGGGGCCCTCCCCCCTTGATCAATAATTGAGAAAATGCCCCACAGCTGGATCTCATGGAGGCAGTTCACAACTGAAGTTCCTTTCTCTGTGATAACTCTAGTCTGTGTCAAGTTGACACACAAAACCAGCCAGTACAGGATCCAAACCTAAAGAATGAATTATTGAGTCAAATTGTTGGGATGAACAATCCTACCTAGAACTACAGTTCTTCTTATGTTCTAGTATGTATTTGATACCATTTCCCCAGCATCTTCAATTCAGTCAAACTGGTTGACTTGAACAATTTAGTAAGCATATTATGAGAGCTGATTTTTCCTTTTAATAATGTGGAACAGCAATTATTTATTAATCTATTGCAAGTGTCATTGTTTGACTTTGTTTGGAGCAAAACAGTGACCTATATTTTTCTTTTACCCCATGTAGAACCATTTCTGTTCTATGATTCATTGAATAATCACCTTTCCTTCTTTGCTTTTAGTTATAACATAAACACTCATAGGTAAATGAGGTTATGTTAAAATGTAGTTTCTTTGAATTATCTCTTTACTTAAACATAATACATACATTGATGAATTTTCATAGCTTTTCACTTCAACATTGTTTTAAGAAATTCAGACTATATAAATTTTATAACAAGGCCACCTTGTACATTGCTCAACTTAACCAAGATGAAATGTGTATGTGTGTGAATAATGTTTCAGTACAAGAAGTATCTTACGGCATAAAAATGTATTAGCCTGATAGGATCCAAATATAAAGAATGAATTATTGACTGAACAATCCTACCAAGGTCTCCAGTTCATCTTCTGTTCTATTATGTCTTTGATACCATTTTGATATACAAATATATTATATATTTGATACAGGAAGGAATGACTCATGTTTTTGATTTTATATTTTTAAGAGTTGGTTTAACAATTTAAGGTATATAAATATGAGATACTTTAATTTACATATGTGTCGTTAGATTTAATAGTTTTACTATTTTAATTCAAAAATTATTATTTTGTTAGTATTATCTGTGCTATTTTATACTGAAGACATTACATACTTGATTCAGAACATCGAACAATTAAGATTGTACTGACCTTGAGTTTTCATCCTTAGTGGCTGCCTTTTATATTTCTGGAATGAGATGTGAAGATTACTGAAGGTTTAGAGTAATCATCAGATTAACCCAGCTGTGCTATTGAAATATCAACCTTCAACATGAAATGTAATAGCAATTTCATACAAGTGTAGAAATATAATTTATGTATTTACAAATATAGCATCAGCAACCATAATGAAAAACCCTATTCATTATAATCAAGTATTTATTGCATTTTTTCCTAGATATTTCTGTATACTGGCAATAGGTACATTCTAGTTAACTTTCTTCATTTGTCTTTTTAAAGACAGTATATTGCTGTAAGTGGGGGCTGAAACGTAATATATCACTCAAACTAGCCTCAAATCTTAAGTTTTCCTACATCTTGCTATTACATGTTGAGACTGCATGTACACATCAGTACACCTCGTGCAATCTTCTAAACCATTCGTGCTGTCATTTGGGAAGTAAGAAAAGAAATACAGAAATTTGTAGAAAACTCATGATGGTTAGAAGCTTCACTTATGTCCCGTAGATTTCCTTCCATTATAATTTTAAATGGTATTTGCTACTAATTGCGGCCTTAAAGGCTACTGTGATCTCTGGCTTGACAGTGTACTGCAAAAGAAATATTAAACTGAATTTATTTGTTTTCTTTCTCAGTGACTTGTAAGTGTTCTATCATAAGTCATCTTAAACTATTCCATAGTTACACAGATATTTACTGCTACATCAGCTATGTTTATCTGCACAAGTTCTTAAAGAAAATTTTAAAATTCTTACAAAGAATTGAAGGGTTTCTGACACTCCACCCCCAACTGAGGAGTTAAATGGCAGTTTATTGTTTAAAGGAGAGTCACTTGTTTTTGTTTGTTTATTTGCTTGTTTGTTTGGGGGATCATGGCTTGGCTGTTGGTGCCTTGTTCAGCTCCTCATTGGCTCCTCATACACACAGAAAAAGACACCGTATTTTACACCAATGAGAAGTGTGAAATAAACAGGATTAAAAAGAAAACAGGGCCATGAGCAAGCAGAGCACTGCAATAATTGATATAGATGTAAGCAAAGTCGTTTTAAACTATTGCCCATTGAAAACTTATTTGCAAGAGAAAACCATCATTAGCAAATGTAAATTTAATTTCATTGGGTCCATTGATGCCATTGGCAATAATTCAATAATCTGAATCTCTTGAGAATGTTTGCGCAAGTAAAGATGGATGGTTTTAATACAGCCTTTTCACCAGGACCCATTACCAGGCATGTTGCTGCTCGAGACTGCCTATTGAATAAAAGCAGAGGCCCATAGAGAGAGCCCTACCCAGGAAAGCCATCCAGTTGGTTGCATTTTCCCTTTTTACGTATGAAGCTGATTTTTAAATTTAACCAAAGTTTCCTTAGATGTCTTCCCACTTGCAGTTAATTATGCAGATATATCAAATATGCATTTTCTTTAAAAGCATATTACTGTTTTGTCTTTATCCACCAATGATTCTTGGATAAAAGGTGGTAATAAAATGGTAATGTATACTTAGTTATATGAGAGAAAGTAATAGAGAAATTTGTGAGGTGTAAAATGAGATGCATAATTGCTTCTAAAAACATAGGAAAAGGAAACAGAATGACAAGCCCACAGCAAGCAAACCTTGATCACCTGTGGCTATCCTGCTCTGTCATTCCGGCTTGAAGAAAAGACTTTCTTTTTGATTCTGTTTTTCTCTCATGGACCGGTAGTATTTGTGCTAGGAGTTGAAGCAGAGCCTCACTTGCCTTGTATCTCTCAGCTGTGTCCCCAGGCCTCCTTCAACATTCCTCGGGTCTTGGGACTGGAAGGTTGGGCATTTCATGAAGCACATCTTCCTAGCACGTTAACAGAGTGTGAAATGAAGAGTCTGAGAACAAACAGAAATCAGTCTATCCTTGATTCTCTTTATTTTGGAGCTGACTTCACCAAAGCCAATTTATAGGTGTCACCAGTTGTGATTTCATTTAATTTCATAGTTCCTTTAACACTGAATGAAGTGTGCCCAAGGTCAGAGAGTACATAGAGGATCCCCCTACCCCAATAAAAAAGATAGGCATATTCTCTATAGACCAGGCACTGTGATTTGGAAGGAGATCTTCCTCCTCTTTCAGAGAGTGCCATACTTTGGGGATTGCCATTTTAAGGGGACCACTAAGCTTTTATAAATATTTCCAGAAATCTCATGTTAAAGGCTTGATTTCCAGTTTGTGATATTACTGGAATGCAGTAGAAGCTTAAAAAGGTGTGGTGCCATGGGAAATCTTGTTAAACTGAAGGTCCTGACCCTTTCTCTTATGCACTTGCTTCCTCTCCTTGAAGTAAATGATCTTCCTGGGATACATTTTTACCCCATGATGTACTTTGCCATGAAAGATCTAAAGGACTCAGGCCAGTCATTATAGTCCAAAACAACTAAAACCATGAAGCTTAACTAAACCTTTCCTCATTTTCCTTCTATGTGCAACTGAAATTTGCTTATGAATGAGAGGCTGAACAATGCATGAGCGATAATATTCATGGACCAGAGACAGCAGTTAATAGATGAGACTGAAGACTTGGGTCCTCCAAGCCCAAGACATTTACTTTTGGTTGATTCATTCATGTATTTGAAAACCTACAGTGATGGCTCTGTCAATATAAGGGTCTCAAGACTTAGTAGAAACATTTAAAATTTATGTGTTCTGTTTCATGCCATGAGGTCATGATGCTCCTAGGTTTTGCACTACCAATAAGGTAGGCAGAAGCCAAACTTATTTACATTGACTATACTCTGAGCAGTAAGGATACAGAGGATTTAGCTTTGTGAAATATCAGAAGTGATACGTATGTGTGTCACATCTGCTAAAGCTGTGGCACTGTTTACAATGAAAGTAATACTTTTCCGAATTTTAGTTGGTCACGTGGTCAAAGAACTTTCCATATTTTACATATTGTCCATCACTTGAGAAAAAATATTCAGCTGTATTTTATTGGTGAGAAAACTTATTTTGGAAGTGACTATGATATTGTGTAAGTTCAAGATATGTAATGTAAATAGGGGATGCTTAGACTTTGGAGTGCAGATGTAGGATGTATCATTGAAACCACATGATTTACCACCTTAAAGCTCACCACCTTCAGTGGGAAATCTATTAAAGGTATCCTTGTGGATACCGAGAAGGAGGCCTTGTGAGGATCCAGTATTGATTGTGTCATAGAAGCCAGAGAGCTTGAAGCCACCAGGGACTCATTGCAGTCAACATTTGAAAGTGAAGATGTTTGGACAGAGGGATGTAATGTGGGACACACTGGGACACCACAGCTTCTATGACAAGATGTTTTCTTGGGTTGTGTGTGTGTGTGTGTGTGTGTGTGTGTGTGTGTGTGTGTTCTGTTTTGGTTGGGGGAGATTGCAAGGGCAGAGATCAGATATGCGGGGATAGGGAGATGACTGAGTGGAGTGCATGATGTGAAATTCACAAATATTCAATAAATAGTTCAAAAAGGCATCTTTGTAAGAAAAGTCTTCTGCAGTATATTATGTGCTTTAGAAATGATAAGCTATTGTATTAGGTCAGACTTGTTGGAACTGCCTTTTAATGCAAAGATCACAACACAAACATTTTATTAATTCATATTATCATATTTTATTAATTATTAATCATTTTACTAACTTATATTTATTATTATTTAATTTATTATTTTATTTATTATTAAACAATGTATCAATTTGTATAGCACCAATTTTAATTGTGGACATTTCAATTTTCTGCCTAGCAATTTAATTTTTGTTCTTTAATGGTCTAGCCTGCTGATCACATACTAAAAAAAAATCATCAGTATGGAAGGTTCCAGAAATAATCTCACCAATAAAACCTTCTGATGTCACAGTTCTTGAGGCATAAAATGCCAAAAAACACTTGTGGCAGCAAGTGCTTCAAGAAGGCCTACTCTGCCTCCCTCTATCTGAACATCATGAAGGCCGCTATCCCATGGCTCATTGATAGCCTTTGCAAACCAATCACAGGGCTGATGGCAGCTAAGAAACTCAAGTCACCATAGCATGTTGTCTCCAGCAGAGCACAGGAACTCATTTGAGGGTCAGATGGCTCTTCTTTTACTCTGTAAGCATATCTTGTGACAAGCATGGAAGCATATCTCTGCATTTCAGAGTAGCACTTAACATCCAGAGGGCAGATGTTTGTTTGGCGAGCTGGAATTTTAAATATACAGTTTGACACAAGTATACCTAATCAGTACCACATGTGGAGAGGCAAATACATTAGAATATTCATACTCAGAAGCCTTCTATGTTCTCCTTAAAATAGTATAGTACCAACTCTACTTGACTTTTGTAGTTTTCATTTTTTCTACTATGACGCATAAAATTACTGAAATGTATCTAGTGTAAAAGTGTGTATGAAGTGGGGGTGGAAATAACATTTAGTAGAGTTTCTCTACCTTGCTTGATTGTATATTTATTTTTATTACAATTTCCAATACTTTATTCTGTCTTTCTGTTGAAACTATCTCCCTGATTAAGCTGTAGGAAATTACTCTTATCAGTAACATCTCTAAATCTGTAAAGTTAGATTTTAAAGTTTTGTTGTTTTTGTTGTTGTTGCTTAGATAAGAAAGTTTTTATTAATAATAACTGCTAATATTGCTTTATTGTTATTTATTATCTCTAAGATTTGCATTTTATTATATACTATTGTTATATGTTTGAATGTATTTCTTGTGTTTACTTTAACAAATTTGGTATTAAAAATCTATTCAATCACTTATTTTTTGGAGTCCATGGTAACAATGTATTGTCATTTTTTTTTCAGCTAACAACACAAATATGTAAAAAGTTATCTGACTAAACCATATTTGTTTTAGTTTAATGGCATTTATTATTGATTCTGTAGCATTTGTGTTTCCAGCATTTGCTTGTTTGATGGAACCTGGAGAGCTCAAAATGTATATTGAAACTAGCATACTCTCTAGACCAACTCATGTTTAGGTGGTATGCAACAATCATCATTCCTGAAATGCTTATTATGTTACAGGACTTTTAGGAATTTAAAGATGAGTAAGACTTTCTGGCTTGGGGTAATATAAATATCATTTACTGTTTAGATCATGTTATTCTTCTGGATAGCTGCAGGACCACAGGCTATCTATTCTCTATTTTACATGAGCCATATCGAACCACAGTAGGCATTATGGGATTTGGTATCTTGGCCCCAGGAGCTACCCAGTGCATGTGCTAAGCTCAGATCTCAGTGATGCAGAACTGAATTTTAAAGAATTATAAAATACTTAAATGAGAATTTATTTATTTACTGATATTTCATGGGTCAGGAATTGTTCTGAGGATTTTTTTGAGTTATCTCAGCTAGTCACCAATAAATCAATATAGACTATTGAGTATCTTACCCAGCACTAAATATCAAGACAGATTGCTTTTGAATTGAAGCATTGGCATTGTTTATAAAAGTGAGTATTTTGGATTATAGATGACCATTTGTGTAGGGTGGTCTATCTTTGTCAACCTGAAGGAAGCACTGTGGAACTACAATGACCAAGCCTGCAATGAGCTGATGTCCCTGTTGGACCAAAGCAAAGAAAGTGGTGACAGGCTCTCATGAAGAAAAACCTAGAAAGAACAGGCTGGACAGACGAAAAGCATTCTGGGAAGGCTCTTGGGACCCCAGATGGGTCAAATGTCCAGCAAGGAAGGGAGACAGAATAAGAGAAGGTGAGGAGTGGAGTCTTCACTCGTAAGGAAGCATGAGCTGCTTTCTGATACTTTCTGAGATAGAAAGAGGAAATGTAGGGATGTTCCACGTCTATTAATTTTATCTTTCTCAAGGTTTTAGCCAAAGTCTTACAATCTGGACTTGAATGATTATAAACTCGTAGATGCTTCCAGGTGGGGGGCAACAGTGCTATAATTAGCACAGACTCAAATTCTGAAAAATGCAAATATAAAATCCCCACTTGGATTTTCTAGAGAAGACATAATAATTGATTAATGTGCTACCAGATAAGTCTGCCACCAAATTATGAATGCAATGCTTTGAAACATGTCATGTACTTTAAAAGACTTTTCTAGATTTTTCCCATAGTAAAATCTTAGTAAGATAATCATTTTCATTTCACCACCAAATTTGAGAATAACCATTTCTAGAACCATCAAACAATTCTGCAAACAATTCTTGTTTCTACTTTCTTCTAACTATATGGCATCAAATACACAATTGAGTTTCATTGAACCTCTATTTTGTAAATCTATGCAAAAGGATTATAATAACGTATCTTCTGGAGAGGTAAGTGGATTAAAAAAGCAATTCATGTATGGTGATTAACATCTGTCTGTCACTTCTTGACCTTGCATACTTAGTCACCCTTCCACTCTCACCTGTGCTCCTGCAGACTTATTTATGTATATATGGGCAGGCAAACTTCTACCTTAGATGAAAATGAGAGTTGTCAGGAACTTAGAACCTTTTATTCAGAGACACTCTCCTTATCAGTAATATTAATATGTAAGTTTACATTTCCAGTAACAGTGCACATAATAAATGCAGAACAAATAGGTCAGATGTGTTCTCAGAAGACTTGTAGATCAGTATGAAGAAGGACAATGGTGAACCTTGTTCATGTAGTGAAAATTTCGTGATTATATGTAAATATCATGTAAGTACCAAGTAGGGATGTTCTCTCAATAATGATCTGAGTGACTGGTTGATAGGTAATGTTGTCAGGGTAATATTTTAGTTGAGTATCTATGAATATCTAAGAGTCCACATAAAAAATTAGAGGCTTCAGGTGTTGCAGGCAGATCCCCCTCTCCTTACTCTAAGCTTGAATAAGCAAAGAACATGATGAATACTAGCATATGTTAACTGTCTGGGATAATGGAAAGGATGTGAACTCAAGCCAGACTAGGAAGAACATTTGCTTTCCTTCACTTAGAGTCACATGATTTTATATATATATATACACACACACACACACACACACACATATATATATATGAGTGTGTGTGTGTGTGTGTGTGTGTGTGTGAGAGAGAGAGAGAGAGAGAGAGAGAGAGAGAGAGAGAGAGAGAGAGCTTAAGACAATCTTGAAATGTTAAATAGGAAAGTCAAATGAACAAAAGTGTAGTGGGCCCATTTTATGTTATACCTGAAACTAATGAAGATGAATACTGTCCATAGGTACAAATGACAAGTGGTGGAAAACACACCTAAGAAGGTTACAGAGCTTACCAGCAACTGAGTTTTGTAGGGAAATGGGAACCCACAGAGGGTGCATTACAAACCCATCTCTGACAAAGTAATGCTCTATGTCATATATGTAAAGTATATGTCTAGACTTCGTGGTGGGAACATAGGTGCTCATTAATTTTTATGTATTAGCATAATTTCCAAAATTAAAAATGTCATTTAGAGCAATAGTTTTTTTTAGTTAGAATCCAGTGTTGAGTTAGAAAAAAATTCATTTAGAAGCATATAAATTATATTTTTTCTATACTAAATTATTAACATATAGCATATAATTACTTTAACCAATAAAATATGTTTTTGGGTTATTTGCAATTTATCAATTTCCTTCCCATTATATAAATTCCTACTGAGTACGAAAATACCAGGAATTGTTATGATTCGTGGCCCTATCATGTAGCACACATTTTTGGTTTATAATTATTTATAAAAGGAATTCTTCATCTGTCTCATGAGGTGGGTGGTATCAACTTGAAGTAGTTCTGATCACAGTAAAACCCAGGCAACATATTCTAAGATGGGACTTTTATTAGATTTTTCAAAGACTGTAATGACCCATAACTTATCAAGAATGATGAACTTCAAAGCTGAGCCTTTGAGAACCTAATTGACATTCTTGACTTACCAAAATTCAAAGAAGCCCAACAGTGACAACTCATCTGGACCCCCGGGAGCTCCCAACCAAAGAGCATACATGAGTTGGTATGAGACTCCTGACACGCACATAGCCGAGGGCTGCTGCCTTGTCTGACTTCAGTGGGAGAGGTTGCACCGAATCATTTAGAGACATGATGCCCCAGGGTTGAGCGATACCCAGGATGGGGCATCTTGTCAGAGGCAAAAGGGAAAGAGAATTCTGTGAGGGGGAATCAAGAAGGAGGCAAGCTTTGGGATATAAATAAATAAAAGTATAGTAAGTAAGTAAGTAAGTAAATAAATAAATAAATAAATATGTTAAAGTGGAAAAATATTTAAATGTTTTTGTCATTACCAGGTGCCACTCCGTGCCCTTTTGATTCTATTATTCTACTTCTATCTCCAGGAGGTATATATGACTGCCAATTTAAAGTTATTGGCCCTCTGTAATAAGACTCAGGACAATGCATAATAAATGACCATCTCCTGCATTGGGGACCTTGAACCTTCATGGAAAAGAGACTTCATCTTTAAACATTACCATCTTAACATCTAAGCCTTGTAGTAAGGTGATTGCAATCAACATGACTATAGCAAGAGAAATGGCAAACTGGTAGTCTTCTAAAATATGGGAAGCAAGGCTTCTTGGGTCTGAGGAAAGTAGTTGCTCTATGGATTTTTATCTCCTTGTTTTATACATATTCCTAGATTCTGGAGTTAGAATGAAATCAACTCCAAAGAGAAACTGGTGGTTTAAAAAAGTCCAAACAGGCTATATTTAGAAATTATTTTTTAAATAGTATATTTTTCACATACATTCAAGAAATTATTTTTCACTGAAGAAATTATTTGATTTGCTCATGGGGCATTCCCACTTACCCACCTTAGAAGTTAACAGAGGGTTAATATAGTGTTTACTAGAAATTAGATTTAGGATTTATGGCTATGCTTCAGCAGAGATTTTACCACAGTGCCTCTTAATAGTCAGCTCTGGTTCATGAGAACGGTGTCAAAGACCCAATATAATTCAGAGATAATGGAGAATTTCTGGATATTTTGGAATTTCTCAAGAGCTTTACTTCTCTAATTGCTCGATATTGAAGTAACTATTTGTTGATGAGTACAGGTCCTGAAAAATAACTTTGTATCAACCTAATAGAAGGTTTTATTGAAATTCTAATTTATCGGACTGTGCATGTGTGTTCATTTTCCTTAATTAAGTATTATCTTCATTATTTGAAAGGATATTTTCAGATAATTTGCCTGGTCAGCCTGGGCCCTGACACTGTATCTGTTTCTATTTTTCCAAAATTCCAAGTATTTGTGTTTCTGTAGAAACAGAAAAGGTTTGCAATAGGACATTATTTGTCTATACTCATGTAATATCCCCAAAGCATTTTCTAGAAGTCAGTGTGGACTTCTTAATGGATGTCTGTGCTTGGTGAACATCTGGTCTATGCATTATAGTGGACTACTTTCCATTAAGGCAAATTAGATATGTAATAAGGGACCCCATTTTTCAAGGCCAAGGCATAAAATCAACTATACAAGGAAATTGCATGTCAGCTACTAATTACCATAAGAAATGCCTAGAAAGCGTAAGGGAGAGAATCTTGGATGAGAAGATATTATCGCCATAGTAGAGAACATGGCATAAGCCTCTATCTCTCACATGCCTTAATAAACCTTGTGATTGTAGTCTTTCCTAGTTGTGAGAATTTTCACTTTACTCCATGTTCATTCCAAGAACCAGGGTTACTTCATATTAAGAGAATAAGTAGATATTTAATAGTCTCAATCAAATCAGGAAAGGCATTGTCTGTTCCATGATATAGTGCAGTTTTGATTCTTTTCTTTCTTTTTAAAGCCTTCACTCATTGTTACCTTACCTTTTCAGATGAATTATTTACAAATGTTCCCATCACAGAGCAACATTATTATTGAGTATATTTCGCACAACGTTATAAAAATCAACCATTCTATGTATCTGCATTGTCACATATGCGTATTATTAGACACTGTAGTTATTAACCATTTAAAAGTAAATTAAAATTTAAACAAGTATTAAGCTACTCTGAGTCATAAATATGTACTCCTCAAGATAAGAAGATTTAATTTCTCTTTTTATATATACAAAAATGGAGATATTGAAACCTTTATATATTGAGTTACATAGACACTGTGTTTAAAGATTTATTCTAGCCCTCCTTTGATAGCTCCTATCAAAATTTGGGGAAGAGCTATCTTGAATAGTGCTTTCAGATTGATTTTGAAAAGGTTATGCCTAAGCAGGACACCAAGATTATGACCCTGGTTTCATGTACAGAGAGAAAATACCAGACAGGGTTCTGGTGCTTCTAGCTCATGTCACTCTTTGTTCTTTTCTGGATTGTAGTTTTCAAACTGGGTCCCATGGAAATAATTCAAAAACGGATGACTCAAACATATCCCACATTAAATTCACTGTCTTTGGGGGGGTATAATATCAAATTTTATTAGTAACCATTGCAGTGTCTGCACAAGTCCTATCAGACAAAACAGTCCTCCTCATTTCGATTCTTAATTTAGTTAAGAGAGGTTACATTTGTAATTACTGTAATTTGGAGCTTTCTTGAGTTGCCTCAGGCTAGAGCAAGCATCATTCAATCTGTGCTCTGCTAAGCGAAACAACTGAACATGTTGTGATTTATGAGGAGCCAACAAAGATGTTTTGCAAGGAAATTTCCAGCACAATGAAACAACTCAAGGCATGTTTGAAATTAATCACTTTTAGTCTCCATTGGTCTGAATAGTTTCTACCACACCGTTTAAAACAACCAAACTCAGTAACAAATGTATTTTTTTCTTCTTACTTTAAGGTGAATATTGGATAAACTATTTCTAATTTAAGTACAAAAGTTAACATTTGATGACTAATCATATTTTTTTACATTAGAAGTAAAAAGAATTCCTTGTTACTTAACTTCAAATAATACATAAAATATAAGAATCACCATAACCCCATATGCTAATTTTCACATAAACATAGTTGTGAATATAACATTGATTATAAACAGCATTTAATATTATAAGTTTTAACTAACTACTATCCTTTTCTGGTAATAAAAGGCAACTTAGAATATACTGTACATATAAATAAGGGATATAATTATCATGTGATCCCAATTCTTTTAGTGATTACTTAGTGGAGAATGCTAAATAAAACACATCAATATCTTATATCTTTTCTTCTTGTAAATTTTCAGAAAGGTTACATTTTCATTTTTTATTTCTTTTAGCATGGTAAGACTTTCCATTCCCTGCAATTTTCAAAGTTCTAAGTGAAGATTTGAAATACTATTTAGTTGAAATAAAATTTAGTATTTTCTTCTTGTTGCTATTTCTATTTCTCATGTTAGTAGGGAAATAAGAACTGTTACTATGAGTTTATTGCCAGTTTATAATCAATTCTTATAGAGAGCTTGTTCCTGGGTTCCTTTTGTTCAAGGTAATTCTTCTCAAGATCGGACTGGCTTGTGCATTCAGGCATTTCCATCTTTCTTTTTGTTTCAAATCTTACTTTATCACAGATAGCAGCATTTGATACTTTTCTGTAGCTGTAACTACAATCCTAACAAATACAACTTGATAGATTCATGGTGGGTCAGAGTTTTGAAAGATTTCAGCCTATCATGGCTGGCAAGGCAAGGAAAGGTTCATGGCATCCAAAAAGTGTGGTAACAGATGCTGTCATCACATATAAGAAGAGCTCAGAGTGAAACTTCTCACGTTTCCTTTCTAGGGACCTACTTCTGTTAGGTTCTCATCCCCCAAGGCCTCATAGACTTTCAGACTAGCGCCACAAGCTGAGTTTGTTACAGAAACAGTAGAACATATAGAAAAAATCATGTTGCTATTATGTTAAAAGGTGAAACTTACTTGAATTATTTCTTAACCTCATTTTCAGGTATGTTTGTTATTTAATTAGGACATTTCTCTAATCTAGGTAGTGGTCTCTTAGTTCGTGTCTTTGTATTTGCTAGGCAATAAAAATTTGTTCCCACAAGAGAAAGTAGTGTACATGAGACTCATTTGTAAATATCAACCAAACTAATGGATGTCCTTTGAGACTATTTAGTGGTATAGTACTGGAGGGAATTTATAAATCATAGCAGTTAGAAATAACTCAAAGCGATTTTTGTGTACAGGTTCTAGAATTTTAAATTGAGCTATGATTTTAAAGTTAAGCAAGATATAAATGAGGGCTATTATTACTAGTAGTTAATATTTATTGGGTGTTCTCTTCAAATAATGTGCTTTAATTTCCACATCTTTTTACAATAAAGGAAGTCAGCTGAGAGATATGTGAACACTGGGTGGGGCTGATTGCATGGAGTAGCATAGCCTCTTATCATATTGAAGGTGTTTTTCCTCTGGGAAATATTTTTAAATATGTTTAAAGAATCCATTTACAAATTCTTAACTCTTCTTTAAAAATTTAGAAGTTTGTAATTTTTAAATTAGACGGTTTTCTTCCTGTGCATTAAACAATAGTATCAAGAAATTTTTTGACCACCATAGTTCTTATTGCTTAGATATGGGCATTACTTGCTTATTTTTCTTTCAGTGCTTTTCATTTCATAACCCAGTATTATTTGGGTTATAAGACAGTGCCATCATGTCTCTCCATCAAGGTGAAATGTAACTGGTACTTTCTTCAAGATTTTTGTGTGAGTGAGGCATCACAGATTCCTTTCTATGGGAGAATTTAAAAAGAATTAAATAAAGAGACAAAGTGCCTACCCAAAGTTATGCTTTTCCACAATAAAGATGATGGATTGGGGTGTACAAGAGGAGAATGTAAGAGGAAAGTCTGGATCTCATTTTAATGTCAGACTTTACTCAGTTCAGAATTGTACAAATAATGTGTGCTTAATTATCCAGTCTAGTACTTAGTATTAACTTTTATTTATTTTGTTTTATTTCTGTTATGCCATGAGGAAAATATTTTTCTCAACTCCCATTGGAATGAAAATTCTCAGAGGAAGAATGTTTAATAATTTACAGAAGACTGCTTTTCTTTTCTTCTTTGCTTAAGTGCTTATAGGTTATCTATAGTAGTCATCTTGTAAACAAAAAATATAGATCATGTCCTCATGAAATAGTGAATTTCTGACTACCCTTGATATCTGCTAATCTGAGGAGAAGATGGAGGGGAAAAAAGAGGAAGGGAGGAAGCAAGTAGGATTGAAAGACGAAGACGTCCGATTGTGTGTGTGTGTGTGTGTGTGTGTGTGTGTCCTGCTTGCACTAAAGTGAATTTCTAGCTTCCTAAACTTGGTTTCATTGGGTCACAAAGGCATTTGTCTTCTTCATTACATAGTAATTACACTTTCAAGTTCACTTATGAGAATGTAAAAAACTGCACTGTAGAATGGGTATGCAACATGGAAAATCCACACACATATCCTGGTTAAAATTCTTTAGAATTATCCCACACAGCCATTCCATGTATTACAAAACAATATCCTGCACTAACATCAGCTCTTGTTGTACAGACCTTCATTGCACTGATACACATAACACACAAATACAGTATTTGTGGTTTTCATTCATTTCTGATTAGTGTAAAGAGTTCATATTGTCCAAATCTCAACAATGGTTATCAGTAGCACAGTATAAACTAAGAGAGTATGTGGTTGGTGTCTGTATACTCCATCCATCAATACAATGCATAGGTACAAGGAAGGGATCAGCTTCATTAAATCACAGTGACAGAAGATTTAGTTGTAAAACAATGTGAATTGAGGGTTGGAGGTACAGACCTTCATATTCTTGTTCAAGTATGTTAGAAATATATGGATCGAGAACCTTAGGTCGTCAAAATTATCCCAAAGAAGGCCAATAATTATCCAAATTCATATTAGTCTGTGTTTTGGCATCATATTATGGGCAGAGTCTTGCTGGATGAAATGCACACACAGGAATTTTCTGCTTTGTTCAGATGGTCTTCAGTATAACTACAAAGCCATGTGGCTTCCAGCCTAGACATTAGGGTCAGGAGTCTCTAGTACTGTACCTGAGGGTATCATAGGAACCATGGGTATGGTTCTTTTTTAATACTCTTAGGAGTAAGAGTAGGGATGGCAGAATGCCACTAAAAGTTAGTGTGAACTATGGTGATCTTATTGGCATGTTTTCTCACAAGGATCCTGTGTTCTGCTAACATGTCTAGAACAGGATACCGTTGCAGTCTTCCCCAGACTATGGCAGAGAAATGTATACATCACCATTTGACCAAAGCCTATATTTCATTTTATGCTTTCTAGAAAGTATATTATTTTTACAAGAAAAAATAATTTCCAGTTAACTAACCAAAAAGTATGTGCAAGTTTCACATTATTGTCTTGTGTGTCAAGCAGGAAAAGGGGTAAATGACAGTGCACTAGCACTATGGTTCTCATGACATCAGAAGTTCACATTCATGGGATATTCATTTATCCTGGATGAACTCTTATTCACTATTAGTTATTGGTCACTGGAGTGTGCTGTCCTCTTTCAAATAAATCATTGTTAGCTGTGTCTGAATTAGAAGTAGAAGACTCAGGATAAACAAAGAGAAAGTCAAATTTCAGTAGTGCATTATAGAGTCCTGGTGGCTCTTAAACTATTATGATCTTCTGAACACATGGGACACCATAGGTGGAAATGTATTTAGTAGCCCCACGTCTGGGGTGGGATGGAGATGGATCTGTGTTCAAAGGAGGTAAATTGGTCAAATGTATTTGAACTTCATCACTAAAAATTAATAAATTGCCAATTGTACTATGTCATCAAATGAAGGAAGGAAGCACTTCAAGCAATACAAGGTTTCAACTTGAAATTTTATTTTATTATACTCAAAGTCTAATAGGATTACATTTAACATTGGTATAAAAAGAGAAAGAAATAAGAAAATCAGAAATCAACTCTAAAGTAAACAAATAAGAAATGGTTGCCATCTAAGAATTTATATGGTATTGAACCATAAATGCCCTCACATCTTCTTAGATTCAGCATGTATTGATGCTTACCAGAAAGGTTATTGAGTTAAAATAGAGTGATACTTGATAGACTTCAGTGGCATTGTGATAAAAAACTTTAATTTTCTAAGTAAGCTTCCATTTTCTCTCTGCAAAAACATATATAAAAATGACAGTGCCTGGCCTGGTTATAAATATAATATATATACATATATATGTATATATACACACACATATATACATACACATATATGTATATATACACACAAATATATATAATTATGATATATGTATATATGTGCACATACACATATATGTATAATGTATACATATATACACATATATATTGTATTTATATATATATATTTGTATTTATATATTGCCTGTTATTTAGTAACCTATTATTACTAAATGATGGTTGTTATATTAATGTTTATCCCATACCTTGTCCTTGGAAGATGTGATTTTGTCAGACCAAATTAAAAAATATAATCATTTTGCCTGTACCAAAATATTTGAATAGAAGACCTGATCTGCTTTATAACCCTTTTTTATCCCTGCGATCTTTTATTCATTGGACGTCACTGAAAGATGTAAGCCCAATACTTTGCTGTGATCTCTACCAGCCTTGCAATGCAGTCTGCTAGAGACCATATAGGTCACCAACTTCAGGGATGTCATTGAGTGTAATTAATAGAATATTTTTAAATTAAAGAAAAAATTAAGTACAGTTCTTTAGCTCAGTAGTTAGGTTTTGAAGTATTGATTGACTTATGGGTAGATAGTTGGAGTTCATTGAGAATGTTTTGATTTGTAAATTAATGCCTTCTCATGCTGGGGCTTCCCAGGAACCTTCAAGTGAAGATGGTAACCTTTACAGTGACTCCACAAAAATGATTAATTAATGTTCACCTCTAATGAGCTAATTAGGACTTTGGGTGCATTTTGTTACTTTTAATAGCTCATTTAATTATCTGAAGGGGGCTTTATACCCTCTCAAGAGTTATTTTAATGAGTTGGCCTTTGAGAATTAAAAAATCATTTAAAAAATAACAGAGTATCTCAGTATTGGCAACCAACTGCCTTGGCAAGACATCCTCCAAAGAAACGAGCCTTAGATACAATACCTGGTTGTGGATATCATAGTAAGGAACACTGACACAGCTATTACACCCATTGTTCTTCCGTAATCCAGCACAGGTATTCAGAGGTCAGTGGGGATTGAGCACATCTTTTCTCAAGTCTTTGCCTTGAGGTTGATTGTTTCCAGTGACTAAAGGCATCGTTGGGAAGGCAGCCAAATGTATCTTGTAGAAAAAGATCAGGAATCGGGCTTATTCAGTGAGATATAACAGAGCTGTTTGCTTCAAGAGACCTTTGCTTGTTTCCTTAATAGAAAATAACCACATAAAGTGGAAGTGGTGATAATATTAACAGAACAGTGATCGGGTTCAAGAATGGCTGAGTTGGAAGAATGCTCACCAAGCAGGTGCAACAGGAACATCTTTACAATCCTCTTGTCTCAATTATGTGGCTGCACCCATGGTGAGTTTCATCTAAGAGGTGGGATATTGGTTACTTGCATGATGTTCTACACTTAAGGTGGAGAAATATGTGTAAGAATGTGATATGGGCAAGAAGAGTAAAAGGAAGATGAGACCCAGCTCCAAAGGATATTTTGTTGCCTAGCTGAATTTCTATAAAACAAGAAAAGTAATATCTGCCCAGTATAGAATGCCATCAATAATCAGCTTTCAATATTGGAAGTGAAAATCATTTTCATTTAAAAACAAATGATATTCAATTTGTTATATGCCTAAAGTGAAGCAGTAATATTGGCTTGATGGAAAACAAGTTTTACGCAAATACTTTTAAAATGCCATGGAATGTGTTATAATTGAATCTCTCATCTAATGGATAAAAGGTATAGGAAAGAATATTGAATCAGAGTATACTCAGTGGGATAACCTGCTGAGTGATATGAATGAGAAACCAGATGACAAAATAAATATGCAAGAAATAAAGGAAGACAAGCTTATAAATATAGGCTCTGTATGCACTAAGAAGGTTTGAACACACCCTTTACATTTTGTGGTCAGCACACATAAGAGAGATGTCCTTGGTAGCTTTTACTTAGGAAAGTAATGTGATTAAAAATACATTATATTTTAAATAAAAGTACAAATAATTCTGGAAATTTGCAAAGCTCTCAATAAACATAAACAAAATCTAAGATAATATGCAGATATTCTAATGTTTTTACAGAATTTGAAACAGGGGTGACTACCAGTATGAAGAACCAGTTGAATTTTTCTATACATATATACTATCTATAAAACCTTTCCAAGTGTCTATCATGGAAAACCTATTTCGTTTTTAAATGAAGCTTTTTATCTGTCCTCTTTAATACTGTATTATTTTAGGTAAAATTGTTCCAACTCAGTGCACGCATCTATTAGTGCTAAGTTGTGTTGGATAATGAAGTCCTGTTATTCCCATGGACCTGTGTTAGGTGGACCAGGGATTTTAATTAAATATTTGAATGGGTATCTCAGAAAATACTCTCTAGAAAGCATCTGTCAGGGTTAATATTTTACATGTTAGCTATGCCTCTTTCAACCTTTAATTATAATATCCTAAGTCTTTATTCTTAGTTACTGCTAATAATTTCAAGGTGATACAGATAGAAATTACTTGATTATCCAAGTGACTGCACACATCAAATGAAATAGAAAGCAGTTTTACTTTCTATACATGTTTTATAAGTCAGCATTGCTAATGTGCTATGGTGTTTAAAATATATTTTTTTCTCAAGAGAAATTGAAAAGGACCTGATGCCCTTTAGTTGTAAGTATCAATTACCTAAAATGTATATGATTATATCACTTCATTAAATATTCTTATATTGAGTTATTTGGTGGTGGGGGGGTGGTGGTGGTGGTGGTGGTGGTGGTGGTGGTGGTGGTGGTGGTGGTGTGTGTGTGAGAGAGAGAGAGAGATAACATGCATATTGAGGTCAGAGGATAGCTTGCAAGAAGTTGCCAATTATGGGTTCCAGGAATGCAACTCAGGTCATCAAGTCTCGTTGCAAATACCTTTATCTGCCAAGCTAGCTATCTTCGCTTAATCTCACTTCTTTAGAATAGCATTGATAGTTCTCTAGCACAAAATAAACTGCCTTCTCCTTGCCAAGTCTCTTGCTCTTTGTCTGTGTTCACCTGTGGACTTTCTTTGAACTCACAATATTCTGCTTAAAATGTCTGAGGCCTATGTAAACTCATGACCTTGCCTTTTGATTCTTCCAGCTTGTCTTTGGTTCTCCTTGTAGATGAAACATTTCAAAAGAATGTGATTTGTCTTAAAATGGCCAGGAACATAAAGTGCAGCTGTAGTTGCCTCATGTCTACAACTGCCCCTTGGAACCTGATACTGCCTTTTCAAACTCTATGGTATTGAAGTCACTGATTTGATTCGGAGAAGTTGATACAATCCATCACCTTGGGAGTATATGGTTGAAATTCTCTCATTGGTGTTTCCATTTGATTATTATATATTTCCAACCACTTCTCTTAAGAATAGCAATTATATTCTAAGTATGATACCATGTCATTATTATTCTGTTGCTAAATTTACAAAATAGATTAATTATTCCAAGGGAAGTGATGATGGTGTCTAAGAAAAAATTATATTACATTTTAAGAATACTACAAGGAATAATACTTACTCCAAATACCACAAGCTGTGAGGTGAAAAGTTTAGGACTTATCGCTTTTTTGAGTTGTTGGTCAGTGAATTTGAAAAGGACTCCAACCCAACATTTCCATTTATTTCCATTGTTTTTGTTTATCCTCTAGCACTTGATGGTAAAGGTCTTGCTGCTGAAGATACTACATACTCAAGGCATAGTATGTGGACAAATCATCACTTCTTGGCCTTTTGGCTAAGATCAAGTATAGTAAGTGGACAAATCAATCTGGTAGCAGCCTCAATAGTTCATTCCTTTTAGCTAAGTTTCAAAGTTATGAAACATCTACACATGCTAACAAAAGAGAACAGTTATGAACAGTCTTACCCACTTATGAATCATGTGATCTACAATAAAAATGTACTTGCTAAAATATGTTCAGTGCTATAATATTTGAATGGAAGCTGTGGGGTTAACTAACAACATTTCATTGGATGTATGTATTACTGAGAGGGAAAAAAACATGCCTTTAACTGAGTCAAAAACCTCTGCCTATGAAAGTAATAGTTTCTAGGCTGGGACCTAGTGTTATTCTTCCACTTAATGAACATAGTAATCACCTATGTTGTTACATTTTCTACCCATAGTTTACTGCATCTCTCAACCATTGCCCAAAAAGCTTCTTTTTCTAGGAGATGATAATTACTACCAAGACTTACAACCAGTCAATATTCAAATAATAAGACACTGTAGAGTCTTAGCTTGAAATCTCTCATTGATACTATTGATCCCCCAAACCTTCCACAGATGAGGGATCACCATGATAGAAGAAGCAGAATGATTGTAAGAACCATAGAGAGAGGCTGTATGAAATGAAATAATATAAGCTGACCATGATAATACAACAATACACAGGGACTCACACTGGTTGTGACTACAGATACAAAATCAAGCCTGTAAAAAATCCTAGTATAGGTAGGGAAAATTAAAAAATGTCCTACTCTTAACTGAGGAACTCTTGGGATTAAGGCTGCTGGAATAGGTAAAGTTGACTTTCTTTAGGGATGGTAACCCGAAGAGGGTCTCCATGTTGCTCCATACCTATGCATATGAGAGCAACAGTAAGTGGACTTGGGGGATATTTATCAAAGATGTGGAAACATACACACACATACACACACACACACACAGAGAGAGAGAGAGAGAGAGAGAGAGAGAGAGAGAGAGAGAGAGACAGAGAGAGACAGAGAGAGACAGAGACAGAGACAGAGACAGAGAGACTGAGACAGAGACAGAAACAGAGACACAGATTCACATACACACACATATACAAACATACATAGGCAAAGAAACAGTGCAGTGAATTTGAAAATAAGTTGTGGTGAGTATAGAGGAGAAATAGGAAGGGAACGAAGAGTGGATGCATTGGATCCAAATATATTACTGCATGTATGAATATTAAATAAAATATTTTTAAGATGATTCTATAGAAAATGTCGGTGCTACCTAGAAAAGACAGTCTAAAATATTTTAAATACTGAAGGATATTTTCCTCACCAGGGTCCTTCCTATTCCCTTTTCACAGTGCTCGTGCTGTTAGGGATGTGTTTCCACTGCAGTGCTATTTTTTAGATGTGGTGGAGAGAACAGTGAGGTTTTCAGTCTTCCCAAGAGTAGAAAATTCTCATTACAGATACTCAGAATCTTCAATATTTGAAGGCTATATTCCCAGCAGATTAGAATAATGACAATTTAAGCAGAATTGAAACATGTTGAAATCATGCTTGACACAGGCAATTCTTTAGTTCTAGAAGGCTTCTATCATTATGGCTCTCATTTCAAGTAAGAAAAATAGGAGATATTTAATGTATTTTAAGGATGATAACAGCACATTGTGCTTTAATTTTGATGTGTCTCTCATTGACAGAAAGAAGACAACACTGGCTGGCAGTGGAGAATAAAATTTCAATCTTATTAACAGGATCATCTTTTATTCTCTGAGACCCAAGTCTCTGCAGTTTACATGACATGTGACACTTGTTATAGATGATCATATGTCCTTCATTATACTCCTTCTGGAGTCTCTGTTAAGTAATATATTTAAAGCAGACAAAATCCTGCCTACCATACAGGTATACAGTAAGCACATATAAGAATTTAATTTAAATCATTAGAGAGGAATCGGAAATGAAGAACAAGTTCAAAGAAGGGGGTCGAAGTTAAAAGATACAAATCTACAGATGTGAAATATTAATGATGTTCAAGTGGAGATGGAGCTAGCCTCTGTTTATCACAAAAGTTGACTATGGAAACACAACTGGATAGAACACTGCATGTATGTGGGCAGAAATTATTTTTTATAAATAACATTTACTGATGACTTACAGATGCTAACTGAGCATCTGTACAAAATTCTAAAATAGCAAAGCCAAAGTCAGATAATGCAGAAAGATGTACTCTGTATAGTGTGGTTTTTCCTTTGAACAGAGTTCGTTCTCGAGAACTCTGCTCCCTGTTCCATGGCCCTCCAGGAGGTGCCTGTGAAGATACAACAGATGGATATGTGTATCTTCCAAAGTCCTCCTGATCCTATCTAGCTGATTTTCTAGTTCCCTATGCCTTTCTGAGTATCTTATAAATAGCAACTACCATTTTTTACTCCAAGAGTTGATAATTCCAAATTCCATATCTTTCTTTCTGAGCATTTGTGATAAGCAAGCCTTTGTTATCATCTATGATACTCTGGTAAATTGGGCCAGGCCCTTTAACTTTCAAATTATTGTGCAGTTAAACTTTATATTTACCTGACCTTGCTATTAACATACTATTTATGTAATCTTACTTGTCAACATTTATTTACATCTATAAAATATATGCTATTTATTATTGCATAACTGCCAATAGGTCATAGAAAATCATAGGTAAATTAAAATTTTAGTAATTTGTTTGCAAAAGTAGGTAGATAATCTTACATAAGGCAAAGCAATATTTTGTATGATTTCAATATAATTTGAGGTAAGCAATCAGGGACACTGAATTCTTTATAGTGTGTATGGCAATGTAGGGAAATTATGGAAAATGAAGTCTTTTCCTGTTATTTACCATGTCTTATTTATAAATCCCCTCTGTGGTCATTTGAATGTGCTTGGCACATAGGGAGTAGTACTGTTAGGGGAGGTGGCCTTGTTGGAGGAAGTGTGTCACTGTGGGACTGGGCTCTGGAGATCTCCTTCTATGCTTAGACTCTACCCATTGTGGAAGAGAGATTTCTCCTAGCTGTCTGTTCCTGGCTTCCTTTGGATCAAGATGTAGAACTCTCGGGGTCCTCCCGCACAATGTCTTTCTACACAGTGCCATGCTTCCCACCATGATGACAATGAACTGAATCTCTAAAACTGTAAGCCAACCCATACAGTTGGAAAAATGATTTCCTTTATAAGAGCTGCTTTGGGCATGGTGTGTCTTCACAGCAATGGAAAATTTAAAACAACTTTCTTAGCCGAAACAATAAGCTGGACTTAGTCAAGGAAATTGTATCCATTATGATTATTATTAAAAGTACTATAAATTTCAGATATACACATGAAAACCGTAAGATTTCTGTAGGATATTGATATCCTTATTTGAATATAAGTTTTTCCATGCATTGGAAAGTTGAAAGAGTGTGTTACAAACCTCAAAAACCACACTGCAAAGGCTATACAAGGTTCTTCCCAAGGAACTAGAACTCTTAATTCTGGACTCCATGGGCACCAGCACTCATATCCACCCACGTGCGCTCTCTCTCTCTCTCTCTCTCTCTCTCTCTTTCTCTCTCTCTCTCTCTCTCTCTCTCTCTCTCTCACACACACACACACACACACACACACACACATACACACACACACACACAAACACACACACACGCTGAAATGTAAATCAAAATAAAAAAAATCTAGTTTAGCACTGTCCATTGTTCTAAATACAACCTGGTCTCCCTATAATGGGTTAATATCCTCCTTCAAATTCTCTATTGTTTAAGTCTTCTTAGCATTTTTTGATCCAACTGTGTCTGTATTCCCCAAAGCTATAAGAAAGGAATGAGCAGATGTGTAACAATACCTGTGGCATTCAAGACAACATAGTAAAATATGGATTTATTTTAACTCCCTATGAGTTGAGGCTATAAGGCAGACAGATAAAAATATGTACTTCATGATTTTCTTGCTTTTTCTTTTCTTTTCAGGGTATTTATTTCCTCTGAGCATCTTTGTACATGCTTTATAAAAGTAAAAAATGGCCGGGCGTGGTGGCGCACGCCTGTAATTCCAGCACTTGGAAGGCAGAGGCAGGTAGATTTCTGAGTTCGAGGCCAGACTGGTCTACAGAGTGAGTTCTAGGACAGCCAGAACTACACAGAGAAACTCTGTTTGGAAAACCAAATAAATAAATAAACAAACAAAAAACAAACAAACAAACAAATAAGTAAGTAAAAAATGTTCCTATTGTTTAATTTTAGCTTTGTTGCTATGTTAAACTGTAGCCTAGGCATCTCATCAAAATTAGGTCAGGGTCTAAATTTTCACTTTCATTAATATGGTTACGTTAAAACTTTCTGAAAATATTTCAGCATGCATAATCCTCTCTCTCTCTCTCTCTCTCTCTCTCTATATATATATATATATATATATATATATATATATATGAATTATGGGAAATATATTGTCCTCTAGTTAAGGATATATAAGACTAACTATATTGGTGCACACCTGCTCATAGAAGTAAAAATTCCATGAGATTTAATGTAGCTTTGGCTATGGTTGAGTTTAAGGCCAGCCTAAATGGTGAGATTCTGTGCTAAAATACAACCATTACCACTTCCATCTCCATCATCACCAACACCAACACCATAACAACAGTGATGGTAAGCAGAAAATGGTAGATGGAGATTGGAAGTAAAAGCTGACTTTTAGCCCAAATGAGACCTCTGGATTCCTGTGTAAATTGGAGTGTGGGAAGTTATGGTTTAAGTACACTGGTGATGGTTCCATTGTATAAAATTTACTTTATGAATAAATTAATTAACAATTATGCTTTTATGTACTACATACTACAGTTAGAATACTTCTTAGGTTGATTGACCTGATTTTTCCTACATAAAAATTGAGCTCTAATGGCATTAGAAACAATGAATTCATGAAATTCTTAGAGAAATGGATGGAGCTGGAGAACATCATACTAAGTGAGGTAACCCAGTCTCAAAAGAATACCCATGGTATGCACTCACTGATAAGTGGATATTAGCTTAGAATCTTAGGACACTAAAGACACAATTCACATACCAAATGATGTCTGAGAAGAAGAAAGGAGTGGACACTGGTACTAGGAAGGATCAAAGTATCAGTGTAGGGGAATACCAGAACAGGGATGTGGGAAGGGGTGGATGAGGGAGCAGGGGGAGGGAAAAGGGCATGTGGGACCTTTGGGGGCTGGGAAACCAGAAAAGTGGAAATGAAATGTAAATATAGAATATATCCAATAAAAAATTGAGCTCTTCCAACAGTTAACATTAAAGCCATGTACGCTTTCCAGTGCTGTCTGTGCCACTGCACATATAGTGTTGTGACACATGTCACCATGGACCATCTATTGTCTCTGCTCTTGAGTATAGAGGGGATTTATGCTCTTTACCTTTGGCTTTTGGCACTAGAACAACTGAAACAAATGGAGCTTTGAGGGACTTATACCTCTCACCATGAAGAAGGAGAAATAGCAAGAAGGCAAAACTGTATCAAGCTGTGCCTCTTTAGATAAACCCTGCTGTCATTCAAAGGATGCTATTAGGAAAAGGGGAAGCATTAAACATGTCACATTCTTGCTAAGGATTGAATAAGCTCTTTTCTTTCATAATTCCAGTCTTAACTAATATTCCTTACATCTTACATGGCACATATGATTGTCTCCATTTTAAAGGTGATGAAATTAGCCTTAGAAGGGCAATTCTCCATCGGTAAGCTGCTAAGCTTGCCCTGTCTGAACCACATGTTTAGATTGTATTATATATGCCACTGAAATTGAGACATGCCTTCTTTTTAAGCTGGGGAAGAGCTGTGACAAGTCCACCCAATGTAAGATCTAACATTTGAATTCATGCCAGTGTTGTGTTCTTCAAAACCAGGTGCGATAAATGTAGATTTTTCAACAAGAATAACTTTGTCTATGTCCAAGCCCCTCTCAAAGTAGGTTTTCTTTTTTTTTTCTTTTTTTTTTTTTTTTTTTTTGGTTTTTCGAGACAGAGTTTCTCTGTGTAGCTCCGGCTGTCCTGGAACTCACTCGGTAGACCAGGCTGGCCTCGAACTCAGAAATCCGCCTGCCTCTGCCTCCCAAGTGCTGGGATTAAAGGTGTGCGCCACCACGCCCGGAAGGTTTTCTTTTTTAATAACTAAAACCTGTCCTCCATTTCTTCCATTTTAATAGTTGTAGTTTACAATCTTATTTTACATAAAAGGTCACTAGCATCATAGCAATCCAGGGTCACTGTTTTATCCTCCAGTTCTTGGGAAGTACATGCTGTAACATGCCAAAGCCAGCGTTGCTCTCAAGGTGATCAAACTATTAACAAGCTGTTTGTGAGTCAGTTCAAGTTAGGTGGTGTGAACACTGGTTCTTTTCTGTGTATGCTGCTGACTTCCCTTACTTTGAACTCCACGATGACCCTGTCCCTGTTCCCAGCAGAATATAATTTAGTCACAAGCATCCCTCCAATTAGACCATAGTCCATAGGAGTCTCTCTGTCCTGTTTAGAAGACCTTGTGTGGAATCAGACTGCCTGGCAGGCCTTTGCTGTGCTCTACAGAACTTGGACTGGATCCAGTACTGCCAGACAGCCCCTTGGCACACAAGCTGGCCAAACAGTCATGGCACAGAGATCCTCTGTACTTTCACTGGGCACCGTGCCCAGCACCATCAGGAGAGAGCAAGGAGCTCTGCAGATCGATTATGGTCTCCTTGGCACTAGGGCCACAGGAAAGCTGCAATCCTAGGTTTCTCATTCTTTCTGATGGAAACCAGGAGTCATTCTACCAAAATATAATTCATAGGAAGACCCATGTCAGGAAAAACCTTTCTTTATTCAAATTATCTAGTTTTCAAGGGACTTACTTCAGATTCTTCTAAACTCATGGTTGTTTATAGACAAGTGTAGTACCAGATGACATCATCATGTGGAAGTATTGTTCTAGACCTACCCTAAGTCTTTACAGAGCACTGAATTTTGATTCTTTCTTTAGTTGGAATATCAACAGCATCTGCTTCAGAAGAAAGAAAGCTAATTAGTTCAAAATCTGAAAAATGTTAAAAGTTGATTTTGATATGTTAGCTTTCAAATACTTGTTACACTTAAAATCATGATTTTATTGTATAGTGGGGCGACTTTAAAGTAAATTTCTATGGCATAATCATGAACCAATACATTCATAGTTCTGTACTTTCTATGTTATAGTTATATATTACCATCAACAGGGAACTGTCTTGTGGACCTCTCACTATTTCAGATATAAAATTGGTATGATCACTAAGCTTGACTGTCTATCAGGTGTACATTGGAAGGAACAGCCCCAGTTGAGGACCTGTCTCCATCTTTGTGGCCAGTGGCAATGTATGTGGGGCATTTAATTATTGTTAACTGATATAAAAGGGCCTTGACCACTGTAGATGGTACTATTATTATTGAAAATGTGGGACTAGGTTGTATGCGACTCCTAGCTGAGCACAGATAGAGAGATGGAGCAAGCCAATAGACAGCATTCTTCAATGCTCCTGCTTTAGTTACTGCCTTCACATTCCTCCTATAATCCATATTTCCTCAGTGAGAAACTATTACCTGGAGGTATAAGACAATCAACTCTTTCCTCCCGGTGTTGCTTTTGGTCATGGTGTTTAGCACAGAATCAGAGAATACACTATAGTACTTAGCTATGCTACGTCTCTCATATAAAATGGTGTATAGAGTCTGCATTTAACTTGCATGCATTTTCCCATATGCTTTGAGTCTTTTCTAGAGTCCTTATAATACCTAATAGAATGTAAGTGTTTTCTAAATAGCTGTTATGCTGTATTATTTAGGGAATAAAAACAACAAACGAGCTTGTACTTGCTCAACACAGATCCGGTTTTTAAAGATCAGATTTTATTGCATAGTTGGTTGAATCTGCAGATGCAGAGTCCACAGGTATAGAGAGTGGCTTCTACTTTCGTCTGTGAAATTTCCTTTAAAGTGCACAAGCTGAGCTCCATTCATAACTGTTTACTTAAGTTCATCATTTTTCTGAGTTGTTTTAGTGGCCCTCAATAAGTCCACACAATACCATTAAGCATAATGATACTTTCCCAAGCCATAGCAAAACTCAAATAATTATTTTAACCTTTAAGTTTGTGTTGTCTCATCTCCTCTTTTCAGAACTGTTAAGTTTGACCTTATGGTGTCTGGAATCGTTGTATAACTCAATAGAGTTAGATCTGTGTATGAACAAACATGAAGTCTCTGTCTTAGACTCCTATTTCCTAGAACCAATGACCTTTATCTGGTTTCACCTAAGCAACCACCGAGTGTTCATTTGCTGGCTATAGAAGGGTTCTTTGTGGACTTAATCTGGCTCTCGCTGACAACTCATGTACTGTGTTGAAGGAATTTCTTGTCAGATGCCTTGCTGTGGCAGAGCACTGACTCACCTTCCCTCACTTGCTTTGGAAGCCCCACCCACTGTCTTTTCTTTGCTTGTTTTCTCCATTTTTGCTTGCTTTTTAATCTCATTTCCTCTTGTACTCCCACCAGTCAACACTTTTCACAGGCACACCCTCTTCAGCTCCTCTTTTATAGTCTTCTGGTCTAATAGAATGACAAAGTTCTAGAGGACGTATTGCAAAGTAGTTTCACACTTAGGTCCTGCTGCGCTGAGAGGATCTTGTGAAGCCACTGGTGGATAGTTTTATAACTACTTGAGAGAAGCTAAAGTCATTTGAGAGTAAAGAGCCTCAATCGACAAGATGCCCCATAGAATCTGGCTGTGGACAATCTTGAAGGACATGATCTCAGTTGTTGATTGATGTGTGAGGGTCTAGCCCATTGTGTGTGGTACCACACTTCTTGTTGTGAATGCTATAAGAAATCAGGCTGAAAAAAATGATAGAGAGGAAGCAGCACTCCTCCATTGCCTCTGAATCACTTCACACTTGCAGGTTCTTATCTTGAGATCTTGCCCTGAATTCCTTCTGTGAAGTACCACGATGGAGAAGTACAGGGCAAATAAAATCCTTTTCACGTCAGCTTGCTGTGTTGGTCGTGGTGTTTATCACAGCAACGGAAACCTTGACTAAGGTGCAGATCCATGGAAATGCTACACCTATTTTGCTTTAAAATATCAGTTACTACTGATTTCAAAAAAAGAATTTCCTTAGTCTTAAAATGAATATAGGCTATAGTATAATGTGCTGTTCATCTAAACATTTTGGGAAATTTTTCACTACTTATGTTGTTCAAACACTCTCCTGTCCAGCCTTGCTTATTTGTGAGTGTTCTTTCATCCTGCCAATGCCCCAAAGCAGCAGGGAGGAATGTTATGACATATCCAACTTCCACTAGAGAGTAATGGCTGATTTGGCTGAACAATATTCTTTGTAAAGATTAACTAGTAATAATTTCTTGTAATTGGAGTGACTGTTAACAACAAAATTTTATCCCAGTATCAGAAATTATTCACTTATCAAGTGGATGCCAAATAATTGTGGGGGGAATTCACAGTCCCACATCAGGGATCAAATTAAATATTTTGGATGTGAGAATGAGGTTTAGCTCCAGCTCTGGAGACTGTGGTATTTTATAACTCCAGTACCAAGCTATATTGTAGTTATTGAAAGTGATCTTAATTTTTGAGGCATGATAGTTTCATCTTTATTCACTTGGAAACTCAGAATGTTGTAGGGCTATGATTATCTTGAATTAATGTAATTGATCTTTTCTAAGTGTCAATCAGGTTTTCTAAGTTAGAGTCAGAAGTCCTTGTAATAGAATTAGCTTTAGTTTAAGCAGAAAAACATTCCTGAATGAAGAGGAAACCCTTAGGGCACCAGGAAAACACCAGGAGCCTGTCCTTTCATTGGTCTTACCTCCAATGTTTCTGTCTTCTGCCCTGGCATATATCTTCCTATGTCACCTAAGTACTGTGGCCACAATTTCTTCAAGTTTCACAATCTCCATTCAGGAAGTTGGGAAGCAAGTATTCACCAACTCTGAATATTGCCTGAATATCATTTGGAAAACTAGACACAGATTTTGGAAGTAGGTACTTGCAAAGTAGACCAGTGAGATTGCAAAGCATCATCTAGAAAACAACTAGGCTTGTGTATGCTCAGATACTCATCTTTTCATCTTTTTTATTATCTCCACTGGAAAATAAATGCTGATAGCATTTTAGGTACACAAGCTGGTCTGCCACAAATATTTTTAATTCCATTTCTTTCAGTACAATTTAAGGTATACCAAACTCTGAAATAAATTCATATTTTCCACAGAAAGTACCTGATATTTATCCAGTGATCTACATGCAACATAGTATTCAATGTCTCCAAGTGTACATATCAGCAGATGTAGAGAAAAATATACACACGTTGACATTTATACTTGCACAATATACCACACTTATTCAATCTTTGTAGATAGTTATTCTTTTTCTTTCTTTGTACTGAATTTTGACCTAGTTAAAAGTCTCTTGGCTAACTCTCAAGTATCTGTCCCAGAAGAGTCTTCTTTGCAAAACCACGTTCCATTGGTGTGTTCATGCCGAAGCCCAAGTAGAGGAGGGGGTGGCGCAACCAGTGGAATTTCAGAGGCAGGAGCTAAAAAGTAAGGCCGTTGAAGATTGTCACACAGGTCCATGTAGTGTTAAGCAGTTTTTCTACCCCTAGACACCAGAAGATAGCAAATGAGACAGCCAATCGAAATTCAGCCCCACCAAAGCCTATATCCTGTTGCCATTCAAACATACTTCTGTTATGAAAAGAAAGTGATAAATTTGCAATTGTTCTCTCCATGCCCTGATGTGTCTTAGATGGAATGTATTTGAGTGATGGTGTCCATGCAAATAAATGTTCTTGTGAAGACTTTCTGAGAGAGCCCTTTTTTTTTTTAAAGAATTGCCCTGTAATGAATAAGTTGTTTGGAAACTCAGTATGATGGTGTATTACATAAAACCAGTGGTGAGTCACTAACTTTTGGGTAAACAAATGTCATCTTTTGAGTGACTACTGCTTTCTGCCAAGTGGAGTGCCACATGTAATTAGCTAGATTATTTGCAAATAACCTCATTCCTGATATCCATGTCTACCATAAAAGTTTAGGAGTTTATATCTTTTCTCTTATCATAGAGTCATTCTTACTTATGGATACATTTTCTATATTATTGGTTATATATACTATTTTTATTTTGTATCTAGTTCTATGTACATGTGGATATGGTATATGTATATGTGTTTGTGCAGATACACTTTTCTATGTATGGAAAAGTAGATGGTAGAGGAAAACCCTGGCTAGCTTCTATTTTCATCCCCACCTTGCTTTCTGTGGTAGTACATTTTGTTAGTTTAGATGGTTTGTGAGGTGTTGGATTTGCCTGTGTCTCAGTGCTGGGTTACAGGACACGCAGCCATGCCTAGATCTTATGTGGGTATTGGCAACTTTAACTCAGATTCTCATACTTGTCATAAATACTCTTGTCCACTTTTTGATGCATGAATGGAATCCTTGTCACTAGAAGACCAGGCTTGTGGAGTATAGGGTTTTGTGGAATCGGTAACTTAACCTGCTGTCAGTTCTAGATCTGTCTGTGAGTTAAGATCTTCAGCAGGGATGTTTTTCCTTCAGAAGAGAAAATAGCTAATATTATACATATATCCTGTTGCAGTTGCCCTTTTCTGTAAATCTGCCTCATCTCTTGGATCTGACTCCAAAGCTAATTGAGTACATACTGCACCCGATCACCTTTTGGAGATACTCATGAACGTGTTCTCTCATTTACAAGCTACAGCTGCTCGAAAACACATCTGTGTGATCAGAAACAGAGGGGGGTTTTACTTTTGTCTGGTGTTACATTCCTCAAAATACCAATAAGAGACTAACACATCACATACTGCCCCTGGATAGGAAGGAAGATATTTGACAAAGACAGCATTCCTTCTATCCCTCCTCACATTCTCATTCTCTCACTCCTTCCCCTATTGGCTTTAAATACAAGGCAATTCTTTGACCTAGGGATTCATTAAATTACATTATATGGTAACAATACCAATAGTAACACTAGAGCTGAGGATTATCTCTTCCAACTTTATTTTATTGTCAAGAGAATCATCTCAGGAATGAACTGACTTGATTAAGTTACAAAGGATCAGAAATTATACTAGAAACCTAAATGTCTAAGGAAATTTTTAAATTATTTTATTTTATGTGTATGAATCATCTACCTACATGTATACCACATACTATGTTTATACCTGGTCCTCTCAGAGGACAGTGGAAGGTGTCAGATAAACAAGCAGTACAGTTACAAACAGTTGTGTGCCAACACACAAATGCTAGAAACTAAGCTCAGGTCCTCTGTACAGTGACAAGTTTTCTTAACCACTGAGAACACTTTCTAGACTCTATTCTGAGGATATTTTACTTTGAAGTCAATGTGCCAAGGTGACCAGCCAGGGATAGATGGAAGATGGGATTTTGGAAGTTGCATGTATTACCTGCCCAAAATAATATCAGCGACAATTTGAGGAAATATGTTGATATTGTAGATAAGGGTTAAGTTATGAACACATGGATGAATTGTTTTGAAAGAAATGTCTTTATTTTAATAAGAATAATTTGAAATTGACATTTGTTGTCATTGTTTTTATTTCTAGTGGAAGTGAAAATAGAAAGTAGAATACTAAAGGTAGAATTATATTTATTGACTAGTTTGATCTTAACACATATTCATGAAATTCAGCAGACTTTCCTTTATATTATCAGTTAGAAGACTTGAGTGCAAAATTGAAAATACATAACTAAAATTAACATTTTAAAGTGTTATATTCAATGGGTGTAGCTTAGTGGTGAAGAAGCTCTGGGTTTGTTCCCCAGCACTGCAAACAGATTTCACAAACTGCACACAATTGTATGTTATATGTGGTCAAGGTATAACCTAGAATATAAAAACTAAAATTGTAAATACTTGAAGTTCCCATTTTCTCCACTATTTACTATTCTTATTCTTAAATTTAATGTGCTCCCCTGTGAGAGAAAGTGTACTTTTAAATATAGAAGAAACTTAGATGTTAGTAGGAACCTGACTTGTCCTTACAGGAAGTTCTGTTATGGTTGGGAATTCATTAGCATCTGTAATGTGTGGGAAGCTTAACCTCTCATTTCCAAATGATAAATGCTCACAACTTTTCAGCTAGTATTTTATTAAACTGTTTAAAGTAGATGGGTAAGACATTTCTCATAATAATTTTGCCATTTCTTTGTATTTGTTGATAATATCCAGGGATAGAGAATTTCAACTCAAAATATTTTGATTAGAATTATAACTGGGATATTTTGAAAAAGAATTACATAATAGAATGAAAGCTTTCATGCAAAGGTAATATTTGTGAAATATTTTATTAAGAAAATTGTTCCTTAGAGAACATAAAGTTTTGCTGTTTATTTTATTATATGATGTAATTGTTAGATATGTAGATAGTTCATTGCTTGCTTATTTAAAATGTGTGAGAATCTCTGGAATTCTCAGTGGTCTCCGGGAAATAAATGATGTCATTAAAATAACATTAGGACTTTGAGATTTTCAAATGCAGAATTATTAACAGAGAGAAGCATAGCAAAACATCTTAATGATTCTTTTAATGCTTAATTTGACTGTTGTATGATGGTTCTTCTGGAAAAATGTACACTCTATTGATTGTACCTGCGGGAGAAGAAATAAAGTAAGCAAACCTGGCTTCTAAAATTGTGTGTTTCCTTACATTTAAATGTTTTTATTCTTATCTTAGTCAAATATTATTCAACTTATAGTAGAATCTCAGAGAAAGTGAAAGATGATGGCCTGTTTGTGCTTTGTATAGTGCAGACTCATAAAGACATGCTTTAATGGTAAATATCTTTATCTTTAGGGCTGTCATTTTGAGTTAGATGAGTAAATGGAAATTCTCACCCTATAGTCACCATCCTTCCTCACATGGTTAATTTTGTTGTATTCCTCTTAGAATATGGCATATCTTTATGTAACTTTCACAAAGTTGCAAATAGCATGCAGTTAACCTACATTTGAATCCCTGGAATTATAAGATGCCATTCTCTTTCTTTGATTTATGAAACATTTTGAATTTCAAATTCTTATAACAGCATGTTTAAAAAAAGGCATAGGTGCTGAAAATTGACATACCTTCTCGTGGATTCTTTACACTTCGCATATTGTGTTTAAGGTTGTTCAGCTTTAGGAAAGTTTTGTGTCACATCAAGTTTTGTTAGTTGCTTCTATTTTAAGATTTCTGCTTATCTCTGAGTTCTTTAAAGTGTTGTGTGCCTCAGTATCATCAGTTATAAGAGATCCCTTTATCATATTACCCAGTGAGTTTTGCCTTTTTCATTTTCTCAGGTGCTTGGATGTTCTCTGTATCAAACTTTATAATTCATTAAGCAAAGTATCCTTTAATGTATCCAATGGATCTTTTTTTTTCTGTATTATAATTTATAGAACTTCCCCTGTTTATATAATGAGGGTATGGGGTGTGTGTGTGTGTGTGTGTGTGTGTGTGTGTGTGTTTGTGTGTGCGTGTGTGCATGTGAAAGGTGGATACCAAATAACTTTTCAAAGACCATTATTCAACCTCTAAGTCACTATTAGGTTTCATATGCTATTCTGTGTATATTTGGATGACGTTCTCATATCTATTCTACGCTCGATGGTTTCCAAGACAGTGTTTTTTTTATTTAATTTTTATTTTCTATATTCTATGTTTACATTCCAAAGGCTTTCCCCTTTCCCAGTCCCCCCCACCATATGTCCCATAATTTCTCTCCCCCCAACTATTCCCCAATCATTCCCCCGCCCCCACACACGATTTCTCTGTTCTGGGTCTACAAAACTGGATCCAACCTTTACAGGCCCAGGGTCCTCTCCTTTCTTCTTCTTGGGAGTCATTTGACTTGCTAATTGTACCTTGAGTATTTAGGGCTTCTGGGCTCATTAATATCCACTTATCAGTGATTGCATTTCATGTGTATTCTTTTGTGATTGGGTTAGCTCACTTAGGATGATATTTTTTGGATCTAACCATTTACCTACAAATTGCATGAGTTCATTATTTTTAATTGCTGAGTAGTACTCCATTGTATAAATATACCACATTTTCTGTATCCATTCCTCTTTTGAGGGATATCTGGGCTCCTTCCAATTTCTGGCTATTATAAACAAGGCTGCTATAAACATAATGGAGCATGTGCCAAGACAGTGTTTTTGAGAAATCACTTATCCCTTTCTCCATCCACAAGAGTACTGACTGAATAACTTTCTCAAACCAGTAGTTAAATGTTAGGTGGGTTTGAGAAACCACTGAACAGTTCCAAATCTCCAAGATTACACTGATCAATCGAACCGTGCTGGTTTGAGATGTTTGTTTTGTTTTTAACCATCTGGATACCAGACATTTTAAAATCCATAAATTTAAAAGCATAAGTATAGTAATCAGAGTTCTCAGAAAGTCTACTAGTTCTTTTTCCCTACTAAGTCTACACTATTAGTCTGTAAAAATGGTTAGTTTTAAAATGAAATGTCTTCTCATTTTCTCTAAAATCCACCATTCTTCAGCACCACAACACATACTTGTGAGTATTATTACAGTGTAGTTTTCAAGTCCTTTCATTAGAGATACCATTTGTGCCCGGATGCAAAAATATGAAGGTCATTGATAGGGCTAAAGCAGCATTTTGGGTTGCCTAGTGATGGTCAGACATTGGGTCGTTCAGGCGAGTTCTTGGACAAGATGTTCTTAGTTACTCTAGCGCCATGCTTAATATAAAATTCTTATTTAATATCCTAGATAATAATTTTATTATGTCAACACATAGTAATTATTTTCAACAACTTCTGGGTGGGGAATGTCTGGGTAGATGTATGGATGAGGAAATGGATGAATGGGTCATTTACAGGTCATTTGGTGTGGGCTTTATGTTTCTGTTATATAAGACAAATAAGAACAAGAGGACAAAATGACATTCTATGTGATATTATCTTGGCTTGACACATGGAATCTCACAACATAGATTAGGGCTGTAAAGATTCCTCTCTGCTTTCATAAATGGTAACAGACTGCCACCCTACCAAAAAAGACACCATGTGAACCATTGAGGCTCAGTTGGTTGCTTCTTCTTGTTTCTTTCTCTGTTCTCTTCCCACTTCTCTCAAATTGTTCCGGGTATGTTTCCTGTCCAGCCAGGATTCCTCCTGATTGATTCCCTTCTCTGCTCTCCTCCATGTTATCCCCAATCATTTCCTTAGCCACTAAACCATTCCTTGATAATATTACTATTTAGCTCTTTCAAATAGGAGACATGGTTCTTTAAATTTGTCACCTGTATTTTTCTGGAATTGCAAGGAAGCTTAGGCTACGATCAATTTGAGACCTATTAGTGGCAGTAAAATGAGTAAAGCAGTATATCCTGAATCCTTCAAATTTATATTTATCTGTTCCCATCCACTCTCAGCCATTTTAACACAGATGTAAGTTTTATTACCAGAAACTATACATAGTAATTGATTTTTAGCTTCCTATTTCAGAAGCAACCAATCAAAGGATATTAATTTTTAAGAGGCCACTCAATCAAACAGTACATGCCTCCCTCATGGTGGTTAGGTGAGTTGGGGGCAGGGAGTGGATATCTTAAGAAACCAGAGGCCCAGCTCCATTCTCCTCTTCCTACCCTCTGTGGTGATCCTCATAACAGGTCTTAAAGGATTTTATTCCATAACAACCAAGTTCTCCATTGTCTACAAGTGCTGAGTGATGCTGTAAAATTGTTTCCTTTCCTTCCTGGTGCTGAGAAAGGATCTCATTACAGCTCAGGATCATCCCAGATGCTCATCTTATGTTTGAAAAGCTGTCTCTTGACAAGTTCTGGTCCTAGGCCTTATTCCTGAGCCAGTGTGGGTAAACATGGACTCAGTATTTACTCCAAAGTGATAGCTTAGTTTGCAGATCAATACTGCCAAGTTTATTTTTCAATAATTTTTTCCTTTCTAATTTTTAATTTTTTTTTAATATTACTTGCTTACAAAGGAATCAGTTTCAACATTGGGGTTTTCAAAAATGTTGTATTTTGGATGATTTTCTTCCTTACTCGTGTTTTCATTTTCTCCTTTCTGGCTGTATTTACTCTCTCCATATTTGTCGTTCTACTTTTCTCTGCTGTCTTCCACACAGCATGCCATGAAAGCCTTCTTTCTAGTTTCATGGACCTTTCTCTAGTTTCCTGACTTATTTATACGTTCTCACATTTGCACTCCCATATCTAACAATTAGAGCCTCAGATTCGATCTGTATATAGTTTTGTCTTTCTAAGCTTGGGTTCTTTTTCTTACAATTGTGTTTTTGAGTCCTGTCCATTTTCTTGCAAAAGTTCTTCATAAATATATTCTCTGTGGCTGAGTAAAATTCCATTGTAAATAGTACCACAATTTCATTATCCATCCATCTTGTTGATGAACATCTAGGATGAATCCATTTTTTGCTGTTCTTAATAGAATGGGCATGAACATGGTTTTACATGGGTATCTGAAGTAGGATGTGGAGCTGCCCATTGCAATCCTTTCAAACAAGGAATTAAATTGAGTATTCCTATTTTGAATTAGATAATTTTATATATATATATATATATATATATATATGACATCTGTTTATTCTTAATGAGGATCATCATTGTAAGTTGGAAGTGTATCATGCACATTACTACTAAATATGATAATTGAATTCCATGTATCCCATCTTCCTGGATGCTATTGACTTAGGACCACTAACTCAATATAAGCTTCTCACCCACATTGGACAATATTGTTCTCCCTTGACCAATGTCTTCTGTGACCTTCATACAGAAGGTAGTCTGCTCTACTTTGGATAAATTATGTTATTTCTGAAGTACATTATTTCTCTACATTTATGACAACATTCACACTTGGACACCTACCCAGAGTCCTCTTCTTTTCTGCTCAATATGGTTTTTGTACTTTGAGCATTTTAAATAGATCTTCAGAAGATTGATGGTCCTCTGATTTGTCTTTCAACTCTGAAGAGTTTTCTCACATAATTTCCTTGTTTCTACATCTATGTTAGTATCTCATAAAAATGACAGTTATAAGTAAAAAAGATGGCATAAGTTGTTACCCTGTGTACTTGTTTCCTCATTTCCCCTCTCCTCACTAAGTTCTACTAGAAGTTATCAAATGCATCATTGCATTACCATTTGAGTTTCTTTTTAATTCATTCAGTAATCAGGATTCCCAATTCAGTGTGTCAAGAGTTCAGATAATCTACCAAACATGTCACGTGCTGGGACTGTCATTATAACCACAGCACCACCTGTTTCAAAAGTGACTCTGAACACTTTAAACTGTCATCTAATGAAACTCACAGTTATACAATTGTCCAGTATAATCCAGAAAAATCTATAGTTCTTCAAAACTGAAGTTCATGTATTTTCATTTAAATTTATGTTTTTGCTTCCAATGCAAAAAATCAACATGGTTTAGTGTATTTAAGTAATAAAATATTACTCATGGTCATGTATCATTGGCAATGTAAAATTCTCTGTTAGGTGACATAGGTTTCTGTTAAGAGAGAAAGAAAAAAAATGTTGAATTACAGTTTTCTCATTCAGAGCTTATAAAAGAAAGGGGAAGAGATGGTAAAAAGCATTTCATAAAATCTCTGTCCTGAATTTTGAAAAGTCACCAACTAAGTGATAACCTTTTTAGATGTATGGATATCAAATAAGAAAAATGTACGTTTACATGATGATTGTTTGACCCTTTAGGTGACTAGGAACCAAATGTATTTGCTACCTCTACTTCAATCTGAATGACCATGCTGATGCATATCTCTCTTGTGTTTCTTCTGTGATCTAGATAATACGTGGAGGATATTCTTTTCATTTTTAAAGACTTGTTATTTTATTTTAATTATATGTATGTATGCGTAAATTTATATGTGTGCATACATATTTTTGTGCATGTGTATTTGTGTGGGGGAGAAGTATTTTTCAGCTCTCCTGGAACTGGAATTACAGGCGATTGTGAGCTACTACTGGATAAGGGGTGCTGGTCCTTTTCAAGAACATTTAGATCTCTTAACTGTAGATTCACCTCTCCGTTCTGGGACTGTTTTTGAACTGAAACTAGTACCTAGGACTTTGCACCCAGTAGGCAAGCATTCTACAACTTAGCTACACCTATAAGTCAGCTACATTTTCTTCCTTCCTTCCTTCCTTCCTTCCTTCCTTCCTTCCTTCCTTCCTTCCTTCCTTCCTCTCTTCCTTCTCTCTCTCTCTCTCTCTCTCTCTCTCTCTCTCACACACACACACACACACACACACACATTATTTTTGCTTGATGTGCTGGGGTATTGCTCAGTTTTCAGGCTGACTTTTAATGTATTCTACAACTCAGAGGCAAACTTTGAACTTCGAATCTTCCATCAGCTTTCATTCTGAGCAGCGAGGATTGCAGAGATAACTACTAGGCACCAATGCATTTCTGGATTGTAGAAAAATAGTGATTCCAATTCATTCACTGAAAATGACTGATAGAGTTTTTACTGTGTCTTTCATGAGAAATATGTAATTAAGGCCATTATCACAACTGCATATAATGAATATTTATTCTCGTATTATCACAGAAATTAAAGAATTTGCTTGCCTGCCTGCCCAGAGATTAAAACTTTGCTCTTTTTTCTGAAGATACCTCAGCTTGACCAATATTAGCAATCTTCTTTCATGTAAGAGAATACTGAGTTAAACCTGAGGAATCTACACAGATTCCAGTTGTATCTGGGTATATCAAGGCCAAAATAAAAGTAGAATTTTGGTCTCATTTTTCTCAATATCTACAATGCTATAATAAGTTTATTTTAGTGCTTATTATTAAGATAGATATCATGACATACCATGCACATGTAAGATATTGGAGAAAAATGATTAAGAGAATTGCTAACACTTATAACAAGGTTACAAGTGATTCTCTCTGAATAATAGTAGCTAGAGCTAGTGGTACTACACGTAATTTAAAAGTATAAACAGGAAACAATGTCTTTCTTTTTTTTTCTTTTTAGAAACATCTTTATTTCTTTTTTTTTTATTTTCTATATTCTATGTTTACATTCCAAAGGTTTTCCCCTTTCCCAATTACCCCCCCACCATATGTCCCATAATTCCTCTCCCCCCTGCTATTCCCCACTCATTTCCTCCCCCCCCCCACGATTTCTCTGTTCTGGGTCTACAATACTGGATCCAATCTTTACAGGCCCAGGGTCCTCTCCATTCTTCTTCTTGGAAGTCATTTGACTTGCTAATTGTGTCTTGAGTATTTAGGGCTTCTGGGCTCATTAATATCCACTTATCAGTGATTGCATTTCATGTGTATTCTTTTGTGATTGGGTTAGCTCACTTAGGATGATATTTTCCAGATCTCAGGCAGGTAGATCAATGGAATAGGATTGAAGACCCAGAAATGAACCCACAGACTTATGGTCACTTGATCTTTGATAAAGGAGCCACAACCATCCAGTGGAAAAAAGATAGCCTTTTCAACAAATGGTGCTGGTTCAACTGGAGGTCAACATGCAGAAGAATGCGAATTGACCCACTCTTATCTCCTTGTACTAAGATCAACTCCAAGTGGATTAAGGTCCTCCACATAAAACCAGACACACTGAAACTATTAGAAAAGAAACTTGGGAAGACCCTGGAGGACATGGGCACAGGGAGAAAGTTCCTGAACAGAACACCAATAGCTTATGCTGTAAGATCAAGAATTGACAAATGGGACCTCATAAAATTACAAAGTTTCTGTAAGGCAAAGGACACTGTCAGAAGGACAAAACGGCAACCAACAAAGTGGGAAATGATCTTCACCAACCCCACATCCGACAGAGGGCTAATATCCAATATATACAAAGAACTCAAGAAGTTAGACCCCAAAGAACCAAATAACCCTATCAAAAAATGGGGTACAGAGCTAAACAATGTCTTTCTTAAATGGTCTGCAGATGAAAGTATCTATGGACAATGAAAGATACTTATGTAAGGAAAATTAAGATTGACAACAGGTAATGGTTCACATAAGTTTTCTAAAGGAAATCTGTTTATATTATAGAATATTATTTACAACTACCAAAGAAAATATGTGGGGATTTGAAAATGAACTAATTTCATAAATGTGACTGTGATTTGCATTTTAATGTATTTAACACTTTCTTCCCTCTCCCCCATCTCTTCATCTACTTATTCAACATATATTTTTTGAGCATCTTAGTGTTTTGTGCATTCAGAGTCCTGGGCGTTAGCATACTGCTTGGGTTGTAGTATTTAAATTGACATTTTAGTAATACAACATAATGAAAGTACAGCTTTATTCAAAGGAAATCCATATAATGTGGTTCTTATTGACAGGAAGATTAAAAATGATGAAGAGAGTCCATAGTTAAAGAGGAGATGCCCAGATCCTCACAAGCACTCAGAGACCTGGGCTGAGGACACTCCTGAAGTCTTTTTAGTCTCAAATTCCAGCAGAAAGTAAGAAGTAGAGAGATAGTGAAGGAGAAATTTGTTCATCTTAAAGTAATTCACCCATATACCCCTGAGAGTATCTTAAATGATACTGTACACATATATACATAGATGATAGGAGCTAGCAGAAGTACCCTCCTCCTCAATAACACCCTGGTAAAAGGACTGTAAAGCTTTTATTATTTTTTATGTTTTTTAACTTCTTTAAATAAATGGTGGTTGACTGAGGTAAACTGAACAGAATATTTCATTTTGGGGACTCATTTGTAGTTGGAGGAGACTGACATTAACAATTTGACAGAATAATTAGAATTAGAATTATGTTTCTAAGAGATAAATATGAAAATATACAAATCTTAGAACTAGATAGAATGGGAGGTGCCCAGTTTAAACTGTGGGTTTGGAAATGTCTCATGGTGAAATAAGCATTGTAGCCATTATCTGGATAAGGTGGGTATATGAACTGCATGCTATCTCAGGGGAGGGCTTGTAAAAAACCACATGGGAATCATGCTGAGTAGAGTTGTGCCTGGAATGATGGAGTATAATCTGGCCCTCGTACAACAGGAAGAAAGCAAGTGAAAGAGGTGATTGGGTGTCACATCTGGAGAGTGATCTGGCCTGCCCTCTCGAGAGCCTATGAGTGCATGAAGAACTTAGATTTTAGGGTGAGGTATAGGGGAAGTCATTAGAGGGATTTTAGCAGAGGAATGAAAGGTTTTGATTTATGTTCTAAAAGGATCACTCTAGCTGTTGGACTTAAAATAGACTGTGGTAAAATAGGACAGAAGCAGGGAGACCGTTAAAAAGCTTTTCTCAATAATTGAGGTGAGAAACCATAGCAGCTTAGACACGGGATAGTAAGAAGTATCAGTTCCTGGGCATAATTAGAAGGTAGAGTCACCAGAATTGGCAGATGGAGAGGCAAGGGGTGTGCGGGAAGAGGGCAGTCAAAGGTGATGCCAAGCTTTGAGGTGGCAAAGACTGATTAAAAAAATAGATTTTCCATTATTTGATATGAGCAAGGCAGTAGTGGAACCGCAGTTAGATGTGAGTAGAGCCTGTTGTGATTTTGATTTTGGATGGCATTAACATCTAAGAAGAAAGCCAGAGGACTGGCATGAGGTAGATAAGGAATAATTGTAAACTTGAGTGAGCCACTGACCTGATACTTGGGTGAGTGAGGAGACAGGGTGTGGAAGTCCCAGCCTTTGAGTCTTTGAGCCTTTGGAGATCTAATAGTTAAGATGATGGGGGTATGCATACTTGCCAGATAATAAGAATGGAAAGACAGGGCAGTGAAAACAGGTCAGGAGACTCTGGTGTCAAAAAGAGTGTTATCCAGAAGGAACAAGGGAGCCCCAATGTCAGTTACTGAAAATTAGTGTGATAGAATATGACCTGATGATTATCTACACACTGAGCTGTGGAGAGTCTGAAATAGAGAGGCCTTCAGTTATCTTGACAAGCAATTTAAGAATAGTGATGTACAGGAAAACTCGGCCAGCAATGGACATGTGTGAGTTCCTATAATGCAAAGCAATAGGGTGTGAATTGGGACAGAAGTAGACAATGAAGGCCAATTTTGCAATCAGTAAGTGAGGAAAGTTATGACATTCATGAAGAGACTAGCAGTGATTTTATGCTATAAGGAGAAAGGGGTTATTGCAGTCTCAAGGAAACCTTCATTGAGAAAGTTTCACGAGGAAGAAATTTTGGAACAGCTCAGGCTGAGTGGGGTATGGGTATGCAAAGTGATTTTGTAGGAGGGTCTATGATTTGTCCCTTCACATTATAAGAAAAAAAATAAATTATTCAGAAGAGGAAAAGGTGCAACGTTTCCATTTCATAGAATGAACAAGTGAATGGAAAAGGGAAATTGTGTGAGGGAGTTCCAAGAACCCACGTTAAGAGCTAGCCCATTCACCCAGCTGTCATTCTCTCATCTGGTTCTATTACTAGTATGGCTGTGGCCAAGATTCGTGTAGAGGAACATGCTTAGCAAAGTGGGCAGTTTTTATTGGTCAGGTGAACAGCATAAGAAGCAGCTAAGAGAATTCAATATACTAGCCAGTCATAATTAAATAAACATATCACAGTGGGAATGATGACATCAGAAGCTGAAGTGGGGAATTCTGAAGGTTAAGAGATTTATATATTTGCAGAAATTTTACCATCATATTCTTAATAAGGAAAGAATGAAAATTCTGGGGTTGATATAGTTAAAGACTAGAATTCTTGAAACTAAGAGGATTCAGTGATTATCACTGTTTCAAATGCAGAGTTCTAGAAATAACAATGGAAATGGATGGCTAAGGTGGCTGCAGAACAAAATCTTTGGTAGAAAGAAAAACAAAGAATGAAGAGGCTGAGATTTGAAAAGTACCCTCCAACTCATTTAAATCCTGAGCATTTTGACATGAGCAGAGCTGGATGACACTGAGCAGGGAAGTAAAAATCTCAGAGCTTTGACCTTCTTTCTGTCTTAGATTTTGCAAATGCCTCATTTAAAAGCTCCCTCTCAAAAGCCTAGTCGAAGTTACCTCTGAATTATTGTTCAAATGGAAGTGTTTCCATTTTGACCTCACTTTTCAAAGATGCTTTTATAGCATAGAATTCTTATTTGATAATTATTTTCTCTTAGTGTTTGGCATCATTGTTCCGTGGCCCTCTGACTTTGGTGTTTGCTACTGAGAAAGCAATAGTCTTATTATTGTTTAAAATAAATAATGTTATTATAGTACAGCCATTTTTCAAAATTATATTCCTTTGTGATCCATAGTTTTGTAGGATTTATCACATTATAAATTTCATAATTTCCTGACTTTGAGCATTGATTCATTTATTCCTTATTTTTTCAATGTTTAACAATTTCATAAGTATATTTAATATAGTTTAGCATATAAATCCAATTTACCCTGATCTTTTTCCTTTCTACTGCTGCTGAAATCATTTCTCTTCACATATATTTCTTTCTTATGTGTGCATGTGTGTGTACCTTTGAGTTTAGAGATATTGGATTTGAGCATGTCTATACCATGATTACTGCAATGTGAACTACTCACTAGAGACTGTACCACTTTCTGCTATACTGAGAAACCCTATGAGCAATGTATGCTTCCAAGTCATCCCCTTTGCCTTCCTGCCTATGGTCTGTTTGTGCTCTCATCCTTTCATGTTTAATAATAATATTGATGTTAGTGATCATTCTTTAAATCATATTCTCTTTTCTATTACTGTCAGCATTTAAACTTTATTGCCTGTATTTGTCTCAATTTGTTTTTGTTTTGAATTTTCCAACTTGATTTTCATCCTTGCCTAATAAATACTTTTTTTTATTGGATCATGATTGTTTGCTTTATTGGTTTGAGTTTTATTATGGTATGGTATAAGTGATCCCAAATAAATACAAGGTCAAATTTATTTATGTTGCATTATGATAATGGCAAAGCACATCTGAAATTTTTATTATTTTTCTATATTCCTTGTTTACATTCCAAAGGCTTTCCCCTTTCCCAGTTCCGCCCTCACCATATGTCCCATAAGTCTTCTTATTTATAATAGCCAGAAGTTGGAAGGAGTCCAGATGTCCCTCAAATGAGGAATAGATACAGAAAATGTGGTATATATATATATATATATATATATATATATATATATATATATATATACATACAATAGAATACTACCCAGCAGTTAAAAATAATGAATTCATGCAATTTGTAGGCAAATGGTTGGATCTGGAAAATATCATCCTAAGTGAGTTAACCCAATCACAAAGGAATACACATGAAATGCAATCACTGATAAGTGGATATTAATGAGCCCAGAAGCTCTGAATACTCAAGGCACAATTAGCAAGTCAAAAGATTCCCTAGAAGAAGGAAGGAGAGGACCCTGGTCCTGAAAAGACTGGATCCAGTTTTGTAGGAGAGTATCAGAACAGAAAAATGGGGTGGGGGTGATTGGGGAATAGGTGGGGGAGGGGAGAGGACTAATAAATTCTTTAAAATTATTTTATTTTAAAGAATATATATTTTGTTTATAAGTTATTTCATCCAGTCATTTAGTTCATTGTCCAGTATCTGTGGTCAGTTTTGTTCAACTCTTCTCATTCAAGTCGCCAATCGTTTCAATCGACTCTATAAGCATATGAGGCAAGTATCATTCACAAGTTCTTGCCACGATCTAAATATTTGCAGTGACTGGAAGAGTCCGATGATGCAGTATAGCACGTTTTGCTTGTGCTTGAGCATACCAGATAATTTCTTCAGTCAGGAAATTATTTCTGATATTATCAGTTCATGTTTCCTTAATATCTTGTCATTTGTTTATATTGTGGCAATTTCAGGACAAATATAAGTGGTCTGTATAAAGGTTTTTTTAATCACATTTTCAGTTTCTCAGAGGATGGATAATTCCTAGCCAACTTTAGTCTTTCTAATTTTTGATTGTGTTTTTGGGGAGAAGCCATATACACATCAGAAGTTCAGTTTTCAGCCATGAGTGTAAGCTGCAATTCTAATATTCAAGAGGATAAACTCAAGCATGAAAATATTTTCATCATTTATCTTCTCCCTGTGGGTAGGAATTCTGGTAGTTATCCACAAATCAACCATTTGATAGGGAACATTTTAATTAGTATTATAAATAATGATTTTAGGAAGGCATTAATTTTATTGACTATCATCTAGTTATCAGTTCTGTTTTCATATTATCCTTGTGAATATGTATCATAACAAATCCAATTATAATAATTCTGACAAAAATGTCATGTACCTGAATTTCCTAGTATCAGGATGAATAATAAGACTAGTACTTTCTTAGAAGACTTATTGGTTGTCTTTTGATTGGAAAAATGTTTACATTGGCCCATCTATATTATTACACGGTATGTTGCTTGAAGGGAAATTCATGCATGATATCTACCCAGCATCCTTCCACAAAGACTAAGCTAAGGACACTTGGTCTATGCAGATTGGTAGAATCAACTCTTGCTAATTCTGGTATTTTAATCCAAGTAAGTTTTGAAAAAATAAAATTGGAAAGAGTTTAGCTTCATGTCATGCCAGTCTGAGTTATCTGTCATTTTTAAAGTCCTACACTTGCCATTCTATAGATTGTTCAACTCAAGCTATTATTGCTTAATTTGTGTGTGGGGGCAGGGTGTTTTTCATTCATGTATGTGTTCATCATTTCATCCTTGGTACATGAAGAGGCCAGAGTAGACTATGAGATTCACGGGAACTGGAGATATAGATGAGTCACCATGTAAATGGTGAAAATAGAAATAAACCTTCTGCAAGAGCAGCTGCTGTTCTTAACCACCAAGCCATCTTTTCAGCTCTTGCTTCTTCTTTTCTTAGTTTACAAGGAGTTGAATTATTTATTATTCTTGTATATTTAAGCATTCGTGTATATTTAAGCATTCTAGCCACAGTGCTCAGGTGGAGGCCAGATGGAAATTCTCTCTGGAGTTTTTGCTTCCCTTCTGTCCATACATGTCCCATATATGGCTTAAGAGATTTATTTTAAAATACCTAATGTAATGTGTGTTCCATGTATTCCTTGAGGATGGGGCAGGATCTTTGTTGGTTCTCCAGTTATTTTTGTTTTTGAGATTTCAAATCTCACCTGTAGATTTCTACAATGTATCTATTTGTGTGAAGAATAAATTAAGCAATTTCTTGAATAATTTGAACTAACTGTCACTTTTTTGCATTTTTATTAGATATATATTCCTTTTATTTTCTATATTCTTTGTTTACATTCCAAAGACTTTCCCCTTTCCCAGTTCCCCCGTCACCATATGTCCCATAAGTCCTCTTCCCCCTGCCCATTCCACAATCACCCCCCAACCCTTTCTCTGTTGTGGTACTCTCCTGCAAAACTGGAACCAGTCTTTTCAGGACCAGTGTCCTCTCCTTCCTTCTTCTTGGGAATCTTTTGATCTGCTAAACTTTTTATCGGTTTTTGCCTGGACATCCTCTGTCTTTTCTCTGATTTTGGATTGAACACATTTTCCCTTTCCCTTTGCACAAATCCTACCCATTCTGTCTCCTTTTCCTTCCTCCTCTCTCTCCTTTCATGTTCCTACAGACAAAGGTACCTATATATCTCTTAGGAAGAGGGTAACTTTTCATTATGTTAGTATGTTACTTGATACCAATTCACATCGTTCTTTCCTCTTCTTTGCTTAGATGGCTAAAGACTATATATATCCAAGAAGAGCTCTGGGTTTCAGCTGTAGTTGGTACTCTAAACACATTATGCCAAAAGATCATGGGTTTATTAAGCAAACAAAAACTGTCCTCTTATCTTTAAAGTTTATTCTATATACTCTGTCTTCTCCAATAGCATCCAATTATGGAGAGCTCAGAATGGCTGTTCTTCTGGTATCTACTACAGATATCAATCCTTTCTGTATCAGGGAAAGAGGTTGTACTGCTAGGAGAGACATTAAAAAGTGAGTTATAATCAAGTCCACAGCTGCCAATGAGTTAGACCAGAAAGAAAGGTGACATGGCACAGCAAGGTTTTGCTTACTTTTTCTTCTCTGCTGTTTCTTCTGTGGAGAAACAGAATCATCAAAATGTGGAAGGGGAAACAAAACTAGAAGAATGTGCTAAAAGTGTACTGAGGAGAAAGAAGGACCATTTCATCCTTTGTAGTAGTGTGCAGTGTGTGTGTGTGTGTGTGTGTGTGTGTGTGTGTGTGTGTGTGTTTACTGCTACAACTGCTAGAACAGATTTCTGATGAATGTGGTAGTGTGGGCTGGCCATCTTCAGCTTCCTCCCCAGAGAGCTAATATTACCATTCAGCCACTTTAGGCCTTCAGTACCATGATGATTACCTATTGTAATAGGTCGACAAACAACACCTACATTAAGTCCTTTCCTTCCACTGAGAAGTACACAGGTTTTCTGCATCTTAGTTTCTTACAAAATTTTAAGTAGAAAGCACTTTGTAGACAGTCCCAAAGCCCCTTCCACCTCAATCACATCATTCTTTTGCAGCTTACTATTCCTTTTATAGATTCCTCCTTGGAAATATCTGTGGGTACTTTGTGTCAGTTTTCTGTTGCTACTTTTTGAAGTACATTTAGATTTTATTATTTTACGTTCCTAAGTTCCTGAATTTTCTTTACTCCATACTATGGTAAAGTTATAAGTAAGTTGCAATATTACAAAAGTGTTTGGTCAGAATATCAGGAGAAAGTAATTGGAAGAAATATGGTGAGAAAGTTTTCACGTGGTTCTAACAGAAATTGTGGTAAGCAGTAGCTGCCATAAGAGTCAAGGAATGAGTTTCTTAAAATTTTATTTGTTTACCATTTGTAATGTACTCATTAAATAAATCCGTAACACCCTTTATAAATCCATTGGTGTGTGTGTGTAGCATCCTTGTTGGAGATAATTTTCAGAGTTCAGGGATATAGCTCACCCTCTGAGTGTAAGGAGATTGTTCTAAGCATCTTGTGGGTACCCAAGCCAGCACTTACTCCATCAAAGTGTTCTAGTGACATTTTGGTGCTGTGACAAAACATACTGACCAAAAGAATCTCCAAGAACAAACCTTTTCTTTCTTCCATTATTACAAGTTATACTCCATCAATAAAGGAAGTCTGGGAATGAACTGACCCAGGAGCTTGAAGCAGATTCCATGGAGGAATGCTGATTGCTGTCTAGCTCTCATGCTTAACAAGGGTGCTTAGATATTTTGCTGAACACAGTGAGTGGAGGGCAGCAGCCAAGACCCCACTCCCTCCCCATCCCCTTAGACATGCCTATCAGGCTGATCTAATCTAGGCTATTCTTCAATCTAGGCTTTCCTCTGATAACCCTAGGCTTTGTCAAGTTGACAATTGAAACTTACAAGAAAAATAATATAGTATTTCTCTGTAGCCAGAATAAGCCTGTGTCAATACTTTGAAACACTGAGAGCTGAGCATGATGGCACCTGCCTTTAATCACAGCACACCAAAGGCAAAACAGGGGGATTTCTATGTTTGAGAGCTACCTGGTTTACTAGTTCCAAGACAGCAAGGGCTGCATGGAGAAACTCTGTCTTAAGCAAACATCTATGGCTATGTCAGGGTACCCACTTGCTACCATGCTACACAAAAGTTCTATATTTTTGATTTGGGAGTGATGACAAGGAAAGAGCTTAGTAAATGTTTAAACACCTTTACAGATATTTCCCTGAATATGTCTGAATCAAAAGCCTTTGGATCAGATGCAGAAGTTAGGGCTTCAGGGAACTAGCAATATGTGAGGATTAAAGAGGATCCCTAAGCTGTGATCATCTTTCTGGATTATATCATGAAAGTTTCATCTCTGTTTTCCAGTAACATCACTGAGAGACTCCTAACTGGTGGTGATAGTTCCTGAGAGCAGTGTTTTGTCTGATGAAGGATGACTCTGGATTTCTAGAGGAAAAACCTTTGTTTCCTGTTCTGATCCATGTGATATTTCTATCACATTAGCTTAAAAATAAATGTATCTCTTGCAAACACAAAGCATGATCTTGCTCAGCCAACCAAGCTTTGTACAAGAAAACAATATTGGCATATTCCAAGAGACAACTCCATCAGTAAATGAAGAATGTTTCAAAGGAAATAAATCAAAATAACTTTATATTGCTTATTACATTCATATTTTATTGCTTTGTGAATATAAGGTATTCACCTAATCAAATCACTTTTGAAAGAGGTGTTTTATATAGTCCACCTCAGGGGACTCTGTGGTGGGGGCTTATTTTAATGAATTATTTTTCAAAAAAATATGTACAGTCAATAAAATATAGTATAAATCATCTTACTGAAAATGTCAAATACGTATACAATCATATATGGCAAGGCATACAATTATTCACTATTAATATATTATTTAGAATCATGATTTCCTTGGTAAATATAAAATAAACAAAAGTAGGAGGTTATGGCTGGTTAAGAACCTCCAGGCTTGATGAGAAAAATTAAAGGAGAACAGTTTATCTATGTGAGTAGAATGCAGTCTTTTATATGTAAATGTTACAACCCTTTGACCTGTATTCAGAGTATCCTTGGACAACTGTAGGAGGCAAGGATCAGACACTGAGGACTACTGCTTTGTTGCAAGATGAATCTGGGTAAGGAAAAAGCCTCAAGATTCGCTAAGCTTTGGGGCGCATTAACTACAGCGCCACCTGGAATCTATACATCTCCATTAGCTGGGTGTTCTCCGCCTATGACAGTGTGATGAATAGTGATTTTGGGGAGAGCGAGAATCTGTATCTTTTCTGTTTCAAAGAAAATGCAATCATGTGTTCCCATTTCATTCATAAGCCCCAACCTCAATATGATTAAAAAACTCTCCAACAACACCATAACAACTCGGCAAGGATTCATGCAATGAATTTAGTACATCAGCTGCCCCATTATTTAACACATAATGAACTCATTCCTGGAAATCTTTTGTGTGCAGAAGCTGAACAGTTTCATAGACAAATTAAATTTTCATTTCAAAATAATCACTTATTTCAATATACATTATTATTCCAATTTTTCTTCTAAAATATTGGATTTTCAAGGTCTGTTAGATATGCTGCCTTTCTTCAAAATAATTTACACTTCTGTATGAAATATATTTACCTGATTCTTTGCAGGGAGGGACAGATAGGGGTAATGAGAAAACATTTGGAAAACACAACTAGGAAATTGCTGTCAAAAGGTGTGTGTGAACAGTTACCATCCTTTAACTAAGGCATCCTTAGATATTACATTTTTTTCTTCTGATATGTATGAGTTCACTGAAAACTAAAGTGTGGGTTTATGATAAGGACTTTTTGGTAAAAAGCAATACATATCACCAAATGGAATATTTGTCAACCAATACAGCAAAAATACACTCCGTATTTGCATTTGGACTATATGCTCAAGTCAGACAAAATCTCAACATGAAAGTGGGTGGGCACAAAACCCCAAGATTAACTGAGGAATTAATTAGAATTTGGAGGTTGTTAGGAAGGGCACTTAATTTTCTTTAATGTTGTTAACCTGTAGTATGTCAAACACAGTTCAGTCTAGGAACTACTTCCAAAGGAAATTGAGCAACACAAACCAAATTGCATGAGGGAGAGATAGAAGAAAAAAATCTCAAGATGGCTCAGTAGAGAGGAGAAGGGAGTTATATGAGGAATAGGGGGTAAAAGGTGAGTATGATCAAAATTCTCTATATGAAAATAAAAATGATATTTAAAAAAGAATATACATATATATGTATATATTGTTTATTTACTATATCTTCCCAGAGATAACGTGGGTATTCATAATTGAAATATAATTTCAAATTTTATGTATTTTCCCAATACCTAAGAATAGCTGTCATGTGGAATGAGTATTTTTTTTACTTTACCCATTTTGCAAATATACTTGCCTTAAGAGCATATATTATAATATATATATAATTTACATATAAATATAATTTACTCAATGAGAAATAGATCTATATCGTCACATATGTGCATATATCTTCATGTTAAAGCCACAATCTATGTAAAAGCTTTTCTCTAACATACAAATGTACATGAATTTTATATAGAATATATATATATATATATATATATATATATATATATATATATGGGATGTGTACTTGATCATTGAAATTCTAGTTGCTCAAGTCATTGGGATTGAAGTGGGTAAGTTAGAATCACATGATCTTTTCTGAATTCTCCAGTTGGAGATTGTTTTTATACCCTGTGACAGACATACTGAACTATCTGAATTAAACCAAAGCCTATAAGCACACCCTCAGTCCTATGAAGGCTCCCTGCCCCAGTGTAGGGGAATGTGAGGATAGGGAGGCAGGAGAGGGTAGGTGGGAGGGTGGGGACCACCCTCATAGAAGCAGGAGGAGGAGAGATGATATAGGAGGTTTCTGAGGGGGGAGGGACAGGAAAAGGGGAAAACATTTAAAATGTAAATAAACATATCGAAGAAAAAAAGAAAAAAAGAAAAAAAACTTCTTTAAAATCGTGTATTTACTAAAGGCGTGCTACAAGCCAATATTTCCATAGTGATTTTTCATTAAAAGTATTTGCATATCACAATGTTAAACTCTCTTTGAGGGGAATAGCTCTTTTGATTTCACATCAGGATCTGTAAGTGTCTTAGATCCTTAAACCTTTCAGAAGAGGCATTTCAGTGGTGTAAACAGCAAACAGTTCTCACCCTAAACTATACATTGTTAGTGTAAGCTCATGATCAGTGACACCTTCCCAATTGGCTCTCTGAGGTCTTTTGATACAATTTGTTATATATTTGTGCCTAAGACTCATCAATACAATTTCCAATTATCACTGTTAATCAATAGCCTAAGGAATGATAAATGGAAGGCCCTGACACTTATCCACTTGCATCTTTTAAGGACTGAAAATGGTATTATAAAAGTAATACATTTGCATTTTATTTCTCACATATTTTCTTCAGTTTTTCTCAACTACAAAATTAAAAATACCATGTTTAACAAGCCTGCACTGCAGACACAGAAGCATTCCTGCTTCATTATTAGCTCTGCAAGATGAGTAGCTGCCTGATAATTTGGTAGTAGTGGTATATTTTATATAAACATTTATTCTTGACGACATCAACTATCGTGATTCTAATCTTTGGAGTTTTCAGACTCAAAAAAAAAATATATATATATATATATATATATGACATTTGAATTAGCATATATATATATGAAATATGTGTGTGTATTTTTTTCATTTTAAAAATAGCCTGAAGTTTTTAACACATGTCTGTTTCTCTGCCTTCTGCTCCTCCCCTTCACGGTTGTACATAGCCACATGACATCTATGGACTGCCGTTTGCTTTTCAGTAGGTGCCAACAGGTGTGAACTAGAAGATTCCACACAAAGTTGCTTGTAATGTGGAATAGTGAAAGGGAATTAACCCCTCCAGAAGCCTTGCTCATTGGTTTTCCAATTACACAAACAATCCTCATTGTTTCCTTTGAATTGCACTTCCCAAAATGATTTCTTATAGATCAAGGCTTTTGGATATAAGATTGTGAGATGTAATCCAAAAGGATATCACAATATTTTTGTTTTGAAATAAGTGTGGTCAATATTTATTCCCCACAAAATAAGCATATGCCTTTTCCTGTTTTGATTATGTCCCTCGCCTGAACTTCAAGAACAATAAGTATCTGGTGCACATTTCAGGTATGGAAGAGCAGTTGAATGAGTGAGTACAAATAACATATTGCAGTTTCTAAATTCAAAGACTATAAGACTTATTTTTATAAGGAGAATCCATTTGTTTATGGCTTTGAAGAAGTGACAGTTGAATCTAATGCTGTTCTAGAAAGCAACTTTCTTAAAGGCTTTTTAGCAGCCAGTGTCTAGGATTTCATTTGTTTTCCACTATTCTATTATACACCAAAATATAGTAAGAACAATATAAATACCCCTTTGAATGAGAACAATAAGGCCCCAAATATTCACTGTAACAGAACATTATATAAATTCTCCCCTTCATTCATTCAGTAAAATTTGTTGAATACAGCTATGATAAAGTCTACGGTAGGGATTTTTGTGTAAACTTTCCTTTTCCTGCCCTCCTGAAGCTAATATCTTAGTAAAGAAATTTTCATATCACATGAATTCAGATAGATGATCCATGAGATGTGCCACTGCTGCAAAGAGGAAGCCTGAAGTTCTATGGGGAAGAAGAAATCAACTGGGTAGTAGTGAGACATTCCCAAGGGGTCCTAGTTTCATTTATGTCACTATAACAAATTATCCACACATAAAGCAATTTGGGGGAGAAAAGAGTTTATTTGGCTTAGATCTCAGGCTACCATGTCTCACTACGGGGGAGACAAAACATTAACTCTCATTCAGACTCTAAACTAGACCTCTAGGCCTCTAGGCTACCTTGTCACAACACTGAAAAAAGGGAAGGATTTATATAATATTAGCATGGTTCCTTGCTCACTCACTTTTAGCTAGACTTCTCTATTATACGATTTGGTGCTCTATTCTCAAGAAATGGTACTGTCTAATATGGGCCAGGTATTTCGAAGCCTGTTACCAGTCAAGAAAATATCGATAGTCATACACAGAGACCAATATCATCTGGATAAATTACTAGTGATTCTCTTCCCGAGTGACTCTATGCTATCAGGTTGACAGTAAAAAGAAACCAGCACACTGTGAAACTGTAAAAGCTCAGACATTGACAGGACAGAACTGGAATTATTTGGTGGAGAACATGGCCTCAGGGGGCAGGGAACAAAATGTATGTCCCAGGAATGCCAAAGAAGCATGAGGCTTATGCTGGGTCATGCTGGTCTTTTTAGTCAAACAACAGATTTTGGTCTTTGTCCTCAGACATAACTGTATGGAATACAAGAGATTTATATATTTAAAATTCAAGCTTTATGCTATAAATATACAGTAAGATGGAGAGCTACTTTCACAAAATCACAATAGAATCCTATAAATATTTTAAAAATGTCAACCAACCAGGCAAGACTACTTGAGTATTAGTGTGTTCAAACAAGGGTCTAATTGCATTGAGGTTTTGAGTATTATTAGTATAAATACCTATTGCTTCGAACATTTTGTGATGCTGGGTTTGTATTTTCTTTGCCCAAAGGAAAAAATACATTTTCCTCATGCTGTTGTTCAAACTACAGATTATGACTCTAAATTATCAGTCGTGATGGTCAATGCAGCTAACTATGATGTGGACAAGTTAGTCAGACTTAGATGCAATAGCCATTAATTTAGATTCATGCAGCACTGGGAGAGCAGTTGGAGCTCCAAAAACATGCCATGAAAGATAGATGTCCATAAATAAACAAACCAACAAAACCAAACATGTGGCGCTCTCTCAGAACTTACAAGGTGGTACTTGGTTACTACGGAAGGCTCCCCTCATAGGATACCCTCTTTCCCAATAATCCTGCTTATTGCTTTTATTCCTACTGCAGTTTGGTTTTGGTCTTACCAGGTTTTTTTCTATGACCTTGGTTTTAGCTTTGTATAGTTACTTGATAGAAATGTAGATAATCACACTGGACAGAATTTTTCAGTAATAAAGTTATTAATGTAGATGCCTAATGAGAAGAAAGAGTAAGACTGGAAGAAACATTTGAAAATATAAAGAGCTAAAGATCGCCAGTTTCCCGCATCCAGTGTCTTATTAAATGAAGCCATGCTGTCCTTCAGAACAGTTTACAAGTTTCCATTCATATTAGATGTTGATTCAATTCTCCTTTACAAATTTCAGTGAATTTTGATAAAGTTTCTGTGTTATTATCTCTGCTATACAGCTGGTATTTGACAACTGTCTTTTGAATCAGTTCTCAAGTTTATAATTTTATACTAATGGATGAATGTACCTACTTATATCACCTTTGTTGTTTTGATTTATATTGTGTGGACTTTAGGATATTCCAAAAGTTTATTAGAAATTGGTAGATTTTTTTCCGAAAGCACTTGCTCATATTATTTATTCCTTTTGCTGCTGGATTGTTTAAGCTCTTGTTCTTATAGGATTGAATGAGTTCTTCATAGTTTGAAGGAATGTATTTGGGTATATATGTGCATTGTGTTCTGTTTAAATGTTCCTTTTTAATGTTTATATTTTAGAGATGAGATATTGCTATTTGCCTATGATGGCTGGTAACACACACTTTCTTTACTTCAGCCACTGTACAGATTTCAGGCATGCACCATTGCACACAGCTTTGAGGGCTATTTTGATTGCTTTTACTTTATTTTCATATTTTAAATTCCATTAGGATATGTAAGTGTTACACATTTTAGATTAGCTGTCCATTAACTTTAGGGAAATTGTCTTTCATACCTATGATGTTGTTCTACTGTAAAGGATAAGAAGATGTACAGGTAGAAACCCAAGACTTAAGTGATGTAACTAAGTAGGAACTGATTCCCTGAATCTCAGTGGGTAGCTCTTTCCATGAGGAGTTGTTAGATTCTGCACATGTGGCTCATCATGTAAAGGAAAAATGAGGAGAACAAAGGGTTAGACGGGAGAGACAATGTCGGGATCCGATACAAAGTATGGCCATAATTTTCCTATAGGTTAAAATCTATCATATAGTATGTTAAGCAGATGGTTCAACAGGTAAAATCTTATTCCACTCTTGCAACAGATTTAACTCTGGTTCCCAGCACCCATCTTGGGTGACTTCAGTTGTAAGGAATCTGATGCCTCTGGCCTCTGCAGGCTCCTCACTCACATGAACATAAAGACCCGCACATAAGTAAAATTCAATCTTATACATGTCATATAGATGTATAGATGATTTTTTCCTTTTTTTACATCTTGTGTAATTTTACAGTTTTCTGTTAGTATGTGTGTATGTGTGTGAGTGTGTGTGCTTGTTGTGTGTCTGTGTGGTGTGTGTGTGTGACATATGTGTGTGCATAAGTATGTACCTTAAGACATTTAAAAAGCCATCGTCCAGCAGAAAATAGCAGATATCTAGGACACTACTGTATCAACATGTCCCCTACAGGGCATTTGAAGTGCAGGATGCCCTGACCTAGGAAGAAAAGTAGAATTAAGTGCTCTTCAGTAGGAATGTAGAAGGTTGAGAGTTCTCAAAGTTAGAATGGAACTGGAAAGAAAAGAACCCCCCAAAATACTGAAGATGGAGCATTTAAGGAGAAGAAGCTAGGAAGCAGGGCTCAGGGGAGGAGGAAAGCTTGCAAGAGCAGGACATACAAGTATCCCATTGTATTACAAGAAACCATATCATGCTATTTCCTTCTTGGTCCAGAAAATACTGAAGATAGAGAAAATTGGGGCACAGTTGAGTCAGAATGGTAATGCATGCCAGAGTCACTACTTGATCAGATTGCTCATTTACCTCCTCTCTGCCTTCACAGTGATTCTTTTGTGTACTTTCAACGTTGATGTTGATGCCAACAATTAACTACACTCAACATAATGTACCTCTATCTTTTGTAGGAATGACATCTCAACATAGAAAGATGTGACTAGATATCTGTTCTCATATATCTATTTCATAAAAGTAGATATATCATGTATGTTACAATGACTCCTTGGTCTCCCATTAGCCAATGAGAATCCAGAATGATTACTTTATGGAACAATAGACAGAATATTTATAGGGTGACTTGGGAATAAACCTGTATTGCAGTGTCGCTAAGAATCACTGGCTCACAGAATGCTTAATTTTCTCTTTTGCCAGCAAGTATATTGACAAGTAGTTTATTTTGATTGCAATGATGATAAGATTGGCTTACACCATCTTTTTGTTGTTTGAGTCTGATGCTTATGATACATAGCAAGCCTAGGATAATACAGTTTTGGCAGAGTATTATCAAATATTGAGGCTGTTTAGAATGGAAAAACAGAAAGATGGTCATGTATTAGATGAGAGTGTGATTTTAGAAACAGTAACACATGTCAAGCAGTTTAGTTTTCTGTCATGTAAATTCCTACATTTAATAACTCCATAGAAAATATTGCACATCACACATTAGTGTTTGAAATTCAGACTAAATAAAGCCTCAGAATTCCATGACATTTAATCCATCTCCAGTCACCATCTCTTTGAATTTAGTTATTAATTATCCTTAATTAAACTCATTTAATTGATACAATTTCCATTTCTAAATGCTTATTTCATAATTTCTAGATGAGTATAAATTCCACTCAATTTAACAAATATTTGTTAAGGTTATTTTTATAAGATCTAGGTTTGCATATTTTAAATAATTGCTTATCTCGTATCCTTTCCAAGAAATTAAACACATCCATCTCTTATAACTATGAATGTTGTTTGAACTTGAGGTTTAGGCATTTTTCTAAGAGAATTGGGTGTGGGGATCAGTGGTCTCAATAGCTGTGAGAAAAAGGAATTTGACTAATTTCTAAAGACAACCAACTGCATGTGTACGTGTATGTGTGTGTGTGTGTGTGTGTGTGTGTGTGTGTGTGTTATGCACATACACAAACATAGAGTTTCTATTCATTTGAATGTTGCCTTGGCACCAAATGTATGCCCAGTTGGTGACCATAGGTGGCACAAGAGAGTATTGGATCCTCTAAAACTAGTTATGGGTTGCTGGGAGCTGTTATGTGGGCTCTAGGCTTTGAAGCTGGGTTCTTTAAAATATCAACATGTGCCTTTAACAACTAAGATATCTCTCTAGACCTTGAACAAAGAAATACATAATGTTAAAAAAAATTCACTTCTTTACAGTGTATTTGGTGCTGGATATTTGGCTATATTCTCAAGAAAATTTTATAATAGTTTACATGATTTTGTGTATCATAATTTCACATGTATAATGTCAGGATACTGTTTGCAGGAAGGGAGGGTTATTTTGGAGGAGCAACAAAAAGTGCTCAGTAGTAAAATTAAGCAGGCCTACTCATCTAAGCTTGGTACCTGGTGGTCTGGATTCCCTTAGCTCATCTGGTAGAGAGATTAATTTTTAAAGGCCCTGCAACAACTTATAAATCCTCAGGACACTTCTCTGACTTCACCAGCATTCGGGACAGATCAGTAATCATGAGCTGGGTCTGAGAAATAGGGCACGGTAATAAATATGCTAGGCAATCTGATTTAAGCATCCCACATTTTTCTCCACAAGAATTTTATTTTTTAGCTGTTTCTCACTTATGACTTATGCTACTATTGTTGCTTCAATATGTGTGTTTCATCCCTTGTTCTCACTTCTGGTCCAGAGACAAAAGTGCTGTTCAATCCCTTGACAAGCGGAAAGCAAGCAGACAGCATCACTCTCACAACATGCCCTTTTATTGTTTGAAATGGAAATGCACCTTTGACACCTCCAAAGTAAGGATCACATATCCTTGAGTGTTCTGTTGTCTTTACACGAGTCTTTCATTTTCCAAATTTCTGGACTATAGCTCTGTGTGGTTATCCACACGCACCTGCCTAATCCAAATTTATTAATAAAATAATATGTCTAATCCCATAATTGTATACAAGAACAGTGTCTGTGGGTGCTATAATTGGAAAAAATAGGAGAGGGAGAGAGAGGAGAGGAAAAGAGAAGAGAGGAGGGGAGCAGGAGTGGGGAACATAGGAAAGGGGAGGGGAGCAGGGACAGAAAAAGAAACAAAGACAGGAGACAGAAGGACAGAACGACCCTGGAATGAGGGGAGGCAAATCCACCAGGTTTCTTCAGCTTAGGTAGATTATTTGTGTATGGAAAATGAAAAATAACAGGAGATAGAGGTGGCTATTCCCCGACTGCTCTCTAGAGATGTGCTCTAAGCCATATCTAATGCCTCAGAAAATGAAAAAGAGCTAAAGGTCTGTCACCAAGGCCATGACAATTATTTTCTCTGAAAACATAATGCATCTTTAAGTGGTAAAAATTTTAAACCAAGGAAGGAGTGTAACAGAAAGCAAATGTTATCCAGTAGTGTGTGACTTCAAGGTTTTTGTAGGAATTAGTTTGCCCAGAACACCCCAAGCATTTCCTGCATGTGCAAGAGATTCATAGCCAAGGCTCCTCTGCTGCCCACAGACAGGTTTGATTAGATTGGCAGGGTTAGAGATCCAGAGCAAAGCCTTGGTTCTTGATTTTATTTGAGTTGTCTAGATTTTGAAAATAGGTGACCGAGTAGCTGTTTTCAACATAGATATGTGTGCATTTGTTTGCTATAAGATATTGTGTGGATGAATTGTGCCTAATAATATACTATTTTAGATATGCGGTAAAATTGAGGTGAGGTACTGGAATACTCATGGATATCTTCACCAATAAAAGCACTGCCATTTCCATCATAAACATCTCCCAAAGGATGGAACACTTTAATTAATGAATCTAGATTGACACATCACTGTCACACAGATTGCATAGCTGTCACTCTGGACCACTCTTGGTGGTGTGCATTTTATGGGCTTTGAACAATGCACAAAGGCAATTGTCAAACATGATAGCCTGCTCCACTTCTTCACTCTCCTGTGCCGCTAGTGTTGCAATGCAGAATCTGCTTTTGCTTTCCCAGGACAGCATGTGATTAAAATTGTATAGTGTATGATGTTGTTTTATTTTAGGTTTTTGTACTTAATGATATGCATTTAGGCTAGATGTGGTAGGTCACATCTATAATTCAATAGTTAGAAGGCTGCTTGTGCCATAATCACCAAAAAAGGCTGCACACCTATTAGGGGCTGTACACTCTATGGCTCTTCCTCCCAACCTGGTTCTTGTAACTTTATCCTACTTTGTGTCTTTATGAAGTAGGATGTGTTGAGTAGTATGGAATCTTGTCCTCACTGGAATTCAACTATCCTTGAAACTGGGGTATCTTCATATACCATTCAAGTCTTCATCTTTGTGTGAATATCTGTTATATCACTTCAAGAGGACAGCAACATGAAGTCCAGAAACTTCCGGTATCCAAATTCACTGCTGGTTATGTTTGCACCAGCATGAGCACCAGCCTTGCTAGAGTCTCCTTTTCACCCATCTACCTTTCCTCCTCCTAATACCTACCCATGACAGAGGTCTGACTTCAAAAGATATTGAAGAGCTCAGTCTTACAACCCATAGCACCTAACATATATATGCCTGATTTTCCAAAAAGCTCCCCTTAACTCCTTGAAGATCATCCCACATACACTGATCCCCATTTAACAAAGAACAGGACTTGGAGGCTCAGTGACAAACAGTCACATTACGTCCCTCTTGGTGTGCACATACGAACATCATTTACCTTAGCCATGTTTGGTAGTTGTATTGTTTGGAGTTAGTCAAGTTAACTAGTTAGAACTTCCAAAAGGGAATTCTATTTATGCTTGACTTCTTAGGTGAGAAACACAAAATATTTTTATAAAATAAATATTATTTCTTTTTTATATATTTTTTCTTTATTTTCTAAATTCTTTGTTTACATTCCAAAGGCTTTCCCCTTTCCCAGTTCCCCCCTCACCATATGTCCCATCTTTTATCAGTTATCAAATCTAAGCTTACCTCTTCTATTTGAATGGTCGAGATAAAAAGTAGAAAATATTAAACCTCTTAAAATCTCAAAATTACTGATGATCACAAAAATTAAAATGCTCAACATAGAATTTGTTTGCTGATGTCAGAGAAACATAATTGATTGGTTTTCATTTCCTCTTTGGAAATTTCCCATGGAATTTGAAAAGCCTCAAGTGTTAAGAACTTTGATAATGACATTCTCAGCCTGCCCCCGAAATGAAAACAAGGTCCCCAATGGAGGAGCTAGAGAAAGAACCCAAGGAGCTGAAGAGATTTGCAGTGCCATGGGAGGAACAATGATATGAGCCACCCAGGACTCCCAGAGCTCCCAGGGACAAAAACATCAGCCAGTGAGTACACATGGTGTAACCCATGGCTCCAGACACATAGGCAGTAGAGGATGGCCTTGTTGGACATCAAAGGGCAGAGAGAAACCCTGCTCCAGGAAAGGCTCCATGAAACAGTGTAGGGGACTACCAGGACAGGGAAGTGGGAGGAGTTTGATTGGGGAATGAGGGAGGGGAGATGGCTTATGGGAATTTCAGGGGGGGAGGAGCCAGGAAAGGGGAAATCATTTGAAAAGTAAATAAATATAGCTAATAGAATTAAGAATTTTGATAATAGTATATTCCTTGTAGTATAATCCTAGATTGTGCTTTCAGTTGAAACCCATCTTTACACAAGTAATGAAATTAAAGCCACCTGGGGTTTAGTCATTTATTCATTCAGTGATTCCAGGGAAGGTTCAAGCCAATCCTCTTGTATACACAGAGACACTTCATGAGTGGGGAACCCTGCAAGTCATTGAAACAATGATTGCCAGAGTTCAGAGTTGAGGTGCATGGCTACTGACTTGGGACTGGAACAATCTATCTAAAACCTGAGCCTGATACAGAAATAAACACACAAAAATCAGGAAAGTCTAGGTGACCAGCCCTGTTTAAAAAAAAAAAAACAACTTTTTAGGCTCTGAACCTTGATAATTCACTGCTTCCTACAGAGGTTGGAGAATCCCTTAGAAATATTATGAAAATTGTCCCTCTAAATGATCACTTAATGTAGAGGTTCAGATTCTCAAACCAGTTCTTCTTCTGAGTAGAAAGAAAATATACTATTTTATAATTAAAGATATTTAAAAATTACATAAGAATCAATATAATAGTTCAACTTACTATGATGTTCTTCAGTAATGCCTGAACAGTTAAGTTGAAGAGCAATAGTCTTCAGAAGCTTTATAACCATTCCTGGACACCTTGTCATATGTCAATAGAAATGCACATCTTCAAATGATACCTGCATTCTGGAACTAATGTCAGGAGGATGTGTCACTTTGTCGCCACATGAGGATATGCTTGCACATGCTCACACAAGTCCTAATTAATGAGTGTACATATTTAGTGAGACAGATAAGATTTGCCTATAGGGAGCTGAAAACTTCTCTTTGCTTAGGTACCAAGTACAGTTAATTCTAGTACCTAGTTAATGACTGTCAGCAACTTTCTCTTGTAACCACTCTTCTGAAACATTTATATTATTTGATAAGGATAATATATAATATTATTCGATGATAACGTATAAGGATATTAATTGGTTAATTCTAAACATCTCACAGATTTGTCTCTTTTGCAAATTTCTCTTTGCATGCATTCATTGATATCTAAAGTATATACTCTTTTGCAGTGTGCTCCTTTGAATTTATAACAGGATCATTTAGAACTGGCTCCTGTTAATATAATCCTGGTTTCCAATGTCTTTATTATAATCTTGTGGGCTCTAGGAATATAATTTAATTATTTTGCCTCCTAATTTGGGCAAATGCATGCAAATCTTGTCTCTGTTTCTGTTCTTAGTATTATAAGCATAAGTCTGTAGAAGTCAACCTTTCCTTTTACCCCCTTTCCCTGAAAAACTGTTGTATCATATTTATTTTGTGGAATGCCTTAATGAGAAAGTAGAATTATCCTTTTTATTATAACTTTCTACATCTCCCTGAATCTTTGCAATCCTTTATATCCATATGAAAATATTCTCAGTCCCATCCACATGTGCAAAGTCATTTTTCTTCTTTTCCTTTCTAGTGGGAATTTGTTTCTGTATTGGGTACTTTCCTTTTGCTATGATAAAACACTATAGCCAAAAGCAACTTAAGAAAAGGAAGGGTTTATTTGGACTTCTGGTTCTGGAGTGTTAGAAATTCATTGTGTAAGGCAGGCCTGGAAATAAGCCACAGGCATGGTGGCAGGAAGGCTGGAGTGTTTATACTTTGAACAGCAAGCACAAAGCAGAGAATGCAAACTGGAAGTAGGATTAAATCTTTAGCTTTTAATTCCTGCCCCCTAGTGATGTATATCCCCCAGTAAGGCAGCACTTCCTAAACCTTCCCTAGAGCAACAATAACTGGGACCCAATGTTCAAATACATGAGCTTTTAGGGCAAATTCTCAGCCAAATCACTGTTACAGAGCATGTTTGCTTCCTTGTGAACTCTGTTAGCTGTACTCATTGTCGGTGCTGCTTCAGAGCAGTGAATGTCACCACCATCTTATGCTGCATGTCCTCTTTATGGAATGAATGGTCCTACCACTTCCATTTGGAGAAATCATTTGGAAGCATGAGTATGAGGTATCCCGGGCAAAAATCTCATCTGATTGTTTTGGGCAAAAACCTCTAGGGGCAGCTATTTCAATGAGTTTCTTACATACCAGGCAACCATAGATCCAGGGAAGGATCTTGGCAGTTACACATCCGCCATAAACTACATTTTCTTATGCTCTTCTTCACTCTCTGCCCTAGGAGAATCCTATTTCAGAATGATAGAGGGCAAAGAGCCTTTTGGGAAATTCCTGCTGTCCCAGTGTGCAATATGTCATCACATGAGGCAAATATATTACACTTAAAATTGAATTATATACATATAGATTAATGATTAAGGAGGTATCTTTCCAGTTTTTCAAGGCAGGTGGTGGATCTGCAAACCAGGTTCCATTTATGATTGAACAGTGTTGCTAAGCAGAGGTTTATAATTTGATGTAGCAGTATAAAACTTAACACGGGCCTGGGAGAGTTGGGAGTAAGATAGTCAGAAGTAAGATAGTTATGATAGTCAAGGCAATAGAATTGTACTCTTAAGATCATAGAGCATCTAAAATGGGCTTTTATGTACATAGTTTATGCTTTTCTTTCCTTGAGACACTAAAAGAAGATATTTATATTTCTCAACAAATCAAACTCCAGGAGAAAAAAAAGAAATAATCATCTAAGCATCAAATCCTATGTTATCTCAGTCTGAAATGACAAAATGAGATCACAATTCACTTATAAAAAGAAAAAAGTCCATTCCTTTTCTCTGCTGAAGCTCACACAAAACCAGAAAAACAAAAATTGATTTTTAGCTTTTTTGGCTCCTTCAGTCATATTTGGATGTTCGTGAGTGTTGAAATCAGATGCACTTTGTATCGATCTGGGTCTTGAACCAGCATAATCTCTGATTAACACAACTGAAAGAACCATCATTATAGTGAATCTAAAGAGAGTAGGGAAACTCTATAGATTTAATGCATTTTTGGTTTGTGGTGGCTTCCCAGGTCTCTGAATTATGCATTGGGTGCTACAGGAAAAGACAGAGCCATCCCCTTGTATGGTTTTGTGAATTCAGGATAAGGCATTGGTAGTGGCTTACCCATCAATGTGGGGTCGGGTCAGTCCATTTGAGTCTGGTAAATTTAGGCACAATTGCCTGATGGTATCATTATCTACCAACTTCCTGCATCAGTGTTAATGTTGGCATTCGTAAGTGAAGGCTAGAGCTTCTGAAAGGATAGTGATGGCTTAGCACACATAAAAGTATTTATACTCCCGGAGATGCAGGGCTATAAAATCCTCTGTGCAAATAGATGTGTCTTGTCCCTCTTTGAACACAGAGGACCCATATAAGGAAAAGGGTTTCTCAGATAAGATCTAACCACCATGGTTTTATGAAGGGCAATTCTGATAGATAGATTTAATAATTAAGGAAAGACAGGTTGGTGGTTTGAAGGGAAAGTAATAAATCCATTCGTTTATTTGGGGAAAGATATTAGGACATATGCCAGTTAGACTTTTAAATAAATGGTTATAAGAGTCTCTCTTTAGTTTTATACATCATTTTAATCTGCTGAATTTTTAGGATAGTGACGTTCCTGTTCTTCAGAGTTCTGCTGCTTTTGTGAAACCTTCTTTGATTGCTGCTTTCTGTATCTCCTACCTAACATTGTACTTACTAAGTTATCATGCTGTCAGCCATGAGAAAGGGCTGTATATGAGCTCCAACCTTGCTTTGCCTTCTGTGTCATTTGTGAAGTCTATTTCACACTTACTTTCCACCTAGCAATACAAAGCTACTACCCCATGTAACTTTCTCCTTGGCCTTCTTCTGAAATTTGTAGCTCATCTGTAATGTACATTGTTTAGTAGCATGCTGTATTTCACTCGTAGTACTATTTAAGGCATGCAATTGTTGTCAGCACATTACAGATGAGTTTTAAACAATAATATAACCCTCATCAGGGAAATTATAATATGGGAGAAGAAATAAGAAATGATTAGAGCAGAGAACATTTCTTTCTAAGGTTTAAGACTTCATTGTGTCCTAGTCACACGCTGTGATCCCAGCTACTCTCTAATTGTCTTACCATCCAAATCTATGGAAGCAAGCATGCCATATCCCCTTGACTAACTATATTAGCTTCTTTCAGAACTTGTTAGGGAACCCAGGGAGAAACAAGGAGAAACAAAGAGAATTGTCACATTTGTATGTGAGAGCAAAAATCTCAGAATTGATGGGATGAGGTGAGCCTGTCCTTGTATGGTTCTTGTTACAATGTCTGTGATGGAAACAACAGAATCAGTGAAGCCCGATTCACAACCTCTCAGACTCCGTTTAGCTTTACCTTCCTAGAGCTCACTGCTTCCCATTTCCTCCTTGCTAAGTTTGTTGAGTCACTATGCTCTTTCCCCTCCTCTCTTATCTTCCTCCCTCTTTCCTAGTCTTCTTCCCTTCCTTCACCTCTTTCCTTCCTGTTTCCTTCCTCTCTTACTTCCATATTACTTGGAATGTGGTTTTTGTTACTTATCACCTAAAATACTCTAGTCAATATGTCAATATGCTGCATGAGTTTATCTCTTTTCCCTTTAAGTAACACAGTTGTTCTTTATTCATGGATTACTATTTTGATTAATCAATGTTTTACAACCCAATGGAAAACTATTGATATAGACAATGTATTTAGGTTTTCTAAATATCTGTCCATATTTGTAGAGATACATTTGTCTTCTGTGAGAAATGAAACAATTCATGTATAACGTGAGTTCTCAGTTTATGGAACTAATTTAGTATTCCTTCTCAAAGCCAAGTGACTGGTGATTTTGAATTCATAGGCTGTGTCAATAGGCAGAGATGAGAGACAGACAAGGAAAGAACAAATCTCCTTCTTATGTATATATTCAAACTTAAGAAACATTGTCTCCCTCAACTTGCTGTTGAATTGAAGAGATATTGCAAGATACTTCGACTGGCTATACTCAAGCCTTCCCCAGTGTATTAGACAGTTTCTATGTATTCTGTCCTGATAGCATCATTTCAATTTTAGTCAAAACAAGATTTACTTTTTCTTGCAATGGTCTTGAATCACAGTGTCAGCACTTTGCTTTATCAAACGCCCTTAACAGTCTTTATACCTTTCCCATGATCAGCCAGAGTCATTGCTAATTTTCCCTTCCCAGTGGGAGTTTAATTTAAAAATCAGCAGAAATTATTTTTGAAGGATCAATAAAGCCAGAAAATAAAATGTCAAATGTTTGAAATTATAAAAGTCATAGTTGTGATGATGGATTTTTATTTCTAGAGATTTGTACTAAATCCAGGTACAAGGACAAAATTAATGCTTAAGGACTTGGAGTGATCATGTTCAACTAAGTTAAGGCTTTAAAATGGAATTTAATTTCCTTTATTATTTTATAATAATAGTAAGTATTAGTAGCATGTGAGTCAAGGCTAGACACAGTTTCTAGCATCTAGTTTCTTTCTTACATTATATGATTGAGGTTAGTGCACAGACTTCTACATTTAGTCCTAGAGAAAAATTCAATGCAGCTTTTTGCCTAAGTACACATAGTTATTATAAATAATTCTTGGCATAAGGCAGCATATGATCCCCAGGCTTTCTGCCCAATAGAGCTAATGCCATGTGGGATTCTATCACATGACTTTAGAAGGTTCTGAAAGAGTCTCTAGTCATTAGAAGGAATTGAGAGCAGGATAGAATAAGCAGACTTGTGTGTGCCCTGCTCACAATTGATAGGCATGAGATAGGTAGGGCAAACCTCTGCCCTGTGCCTCTCAGTTGTCATGGCAACTCTCAAGCAACATACCTCTTGGATCTCTAATAAACCAGTTGAACCATTTGCTTGGTTTTTGGTTTGGTTTTCATTTGTTTAGACTATGTGATCTCTTTAGATGTTTGTGTAAATTGATTCCATTACATATTGATTCAGACTTTGTAATAAAGTCTTCAAAGCCAAAGATGTGGAATTAACCACTCTTCTTTTCCTATTAGAAGAATTTTCTTCATGGGAATAAAGGTGTAGACGTCCCTTTTTGGGTATACCTATTATAAAAGCCACACTTTGGGGATTGAACAATACTTGTTATACTTTCTCCAGTGGGGTGTCCACGGGTCTGTGATCATGGGAATGGCCTCTCCATTCTGTGTGCCTCTTTGTTATATCCCAATGGATGGTGAGTTGAAATTGACAGTGCAATATTTCCCATATGAATTCAAGCTCTGTAACTTAAAACATATGAAATCTATATTAATATCTGTATTATTTTGATAGAGAACCAATGAATGAGGCTTTAGACCATAGCCATAGCCCAGGGTAATGCAGAATTGAGTTGAATACCTAATAATGTTAAATCTGGGCATTTCAAGACTCATTACCATTTGACCCCTGTATAAATCTGAAATAAGAATTGTGTAAAGCTTCAAAACAATCTTTGCTCTGGGATTTTAAGCGTCCTGAGGTACATCTCAATGGTGATGCTTATTCTTTGCTGAATTTTGTTTATGCACATACATTGTATGTTGAATTATAAAAGTAATGTTGTGTAGATCTTATTGGTTGTTGGGACTCTGATGTCTTTCCACTTAAAAGAGTATTTAAGAGGGGTACAGTCATGTAGTACAAAATATCTATAGCAAAGGGGTTTAAAAGATTTATTTTTGCAAGCATCACCCGGAACTTGACTTAGAGGAGGTTGTGAGCTGCCCAGTATGAGTCCTGGGGGTCTGAACACCAGTCCTTTAGAAAATTAGTACACTGTCTTAACTACTGAATCTTCCCCTTAATCCCATACAATGGGTTTTGGAATCAGCCTTCAGGGAAAATGGAGCACTGTAACCTCAGATTCTTCTTTGATATTCCATCAAATACAGTATACATGCTGCCTCTTCTTATATGTTTTTCTGTCTCTCTATTTCTTTCCATTTTAACTGTGATCTATTGTAGTATAAAGGAACTAAAATGTATCACTTAAGGAGTCCTCCATGGACTTTAATGAGTAGGCAGTTCCATTCTACCCATTTACAATTTTGTGCAATCCCTATTTTATGTATACCTACAATATCCAGAACTTTGTCAAAATCATCCACAAAACCTCTGGGCCATTAAACAATATTTCTGTACTCCCTCTTCCTCAACTCCCCCAGACCCCAGCCATATCTCTTCCCTCTTCTGCTTCTGAATTGGCTTATTCTACATGTCAGAGAAGTAACATGATGCAGTAATATTAATCTCTCAAGTATGGCTTATTTCACTCAGCATATCTTCAAGGTCCATCTGTACTGCATCATTTATGAATAGTTTACTTCTTCAAAAAGACTGAGTCATACTCCATTGTAATCATAAACCACCCTTTGCTAATCATTTCATCCACAAAGCGATTGACTCAGTGGCCTTCATCTTTGTGCGACAATGCTTATTGTATGAGAAGCATGAGTGTAAAGAAGGTTCAAGTCTCTGTTCTCATTTTCTGTGCCTGTACCATCAAATGAGGAATTGATGGGTCATTGGGTGACTATCCTTGCATTCGGCTTTTGATACTATTTCCACAGTAATGGCACTATTTTACTTTCTGGATAAAAATCCACAAAGACCTTGTCCTCAGTATACACTCACCAACATTTTTCTAGTTTAAAAATTAATCAGTTGTAATAAATGGGAGGTAGTACATACAGTCTCCAGGAACCAATGATGTTGCCTGTCACCTCACATATCTTTTACCATCTATACATTTACTCTGAGGAAATGGTCAAAGTAGTAGAGTATTTCAGGTAAAATCGGAATCATTACCATCATGTTTTGGTGAAGAAAAGTAAGTTACTGCAATAGTCAACACTTATTTATTTGGCATGTACTCTGTGCCAGGCTATGAGAGTGTTCACAGTGTGTGATCTCATTCAGCACCTGCTTTGTCTAGATGAATACTATGAAGGTGATTTCATTATTAATTCTATTGTTCACTTGAGTATGTGGGATCTCAGTCATCAAGTCTACCTGGTGCTACAGAGCTCATGAATAGCAGAAGCCTAATGTAAATTAAGTCCCCTTGACCTCAAAGCTATTGATTGTTAAATCTTATGCAATATTACCTTTTTCAGTGCCTGTTATTTAACACTTTTGTTGTTTATAACTCATATTCCATCTTCAATCTAACACACACAAAGTCAGACCTCCCTCCTCTCCCACTCATCCCCATACTCCTACACCTCAAGTTTCAGTCATCATCTGCTCCATTCTGACATAAAATGTCAAAATTAATCCACCCAGAATTCCCAGCAAGCAGTCATTCATCACCCAGTCATTCATAATGCACTTCTAAGAAGATGCCTCTCTCTTTTATTTTTCTACATAGAAACATGCCATTATGCCCATTTAGAAATAACTTTGCATAGACCTCTTGTGTGTTTGTTTCTCACCTGTAGAAATGCTAATGCCCATTGTCCTGGACCATATTTTCAAAGGTACATAAAAGATCCTTCTTCATCCTCCTCTGTGTCTACCCTCAGCATATCTGTCTGTTTGTAACTCTATCCATGTTTGTGGGGGGGGGCGTGCATTTCACTATGAGCACCTCGGTCCCTATGTTCATCTCAGTCTTGGTCCCTTGTCCACAATCAAATTCCTTCTTTAGCTTCTCTCTACATTCCTACCCCATATCCCCAACTCCTTGTATATCTCAAAGAAGACTTGAGAAGAAATAGTGCCTCTCTTCAGGGCAGATTCCACTTCTCTTGATGTCCATAATATTTAAAATAGTGTCTTAATTGAGGGGACATGTTAGACAAGCCTTGAATTTAATTTAGAAGACTCAAGTTTCCTAAGACTGGAGTTCCTCAGATTTGGCTCAACTCACTGCCACAGGCATCAGCTGCTGTTGTGACTTGAGGTTGGTGCTATAGAACATAGCACATGAGAGATTGTGTGCAGTGGAAGTTCATGCCACTTATTGTGCTTTGTGTAACAAATATTCTAAAAGTTGTTGATCAGCTGCCTACACCCATGGGTTCTTATCATGCTACCCTGCTAGCATCCAATCACAGATCCAGACTGTCTATGAATAGGTCCAGCACTGACCAGTTTTTATGGTTAAGAGACAGCAGGCATTTCTTATATGATTTCACTGATATAATAAATATTTCTTAATATGATCACTATTATTCTGAAAAAAATTGTAAGGCTAAGATAATTCATGTATTATGATCCCTGACACAGTGTTTATGTACTTGATTAAATGTGGTAACATAAAAATGCTATATTTTGCATTAAAGAACTTGGGCCAAATGTGTTATTTATAAGTATTTATGTCATTAATGCCTAGTGTCTGTGAAGCTGTGCATTCAAGTGTAAATTCTTCACCTAATGTTCTACTGTTGTTAACCTTACACCTGGGTTGCCAGGCTCTTTAATTTGTGTTATTTGTCAATTATAACTAAATTGCAGAGCCTATGAAAAGTCTTGAGTTTGGTCTCCAGCAGTTCCAAAGAAAATAAAGAATATTGGATTTACAGTTGAAGAAAGTAACTTAATAAGTTTAAAGTTATTTCAATTTAATCACACACACACAAATATGTGTACATTGTAATGAAAGTATTTTTTATATTAAGTTTTTTTATTTTTATTTTCTATATTCTATGTTTACATTCCAAAGGCTTTCCCCTTTCCCAATTACCCCCCACCAATTAAAGTATTTTAAAAGCCTGCTGACATATATACTTGATTCTCCCTTCATTATTCTCTGTGCTTTAGTTCTGTGTGTGGTATCCTACTGTAGTTCACAGCTTGTATCAAAGGTTTTCTAAGGTAGTGATTCAAAATATGAACTATTGATATTAAAATCATCTGGACTATGTTTTAGGGTTTAAATTACTATCTTTTAAAAGAGTTTATTCTTTTACTTTATTCATTCTCTGAGAATTTAATACAATATGTTTTGATTATATTCATCTCAACTTCCTCCCATGATGCCTCTCAGACCTATCTCCAACTATGTGTTTTCTTTTTAATTTAATAACTCATTGACTCCAACTTGTATTGCTCTTATACTTCTGGGTATAGGGACAGTTCATGGAACCTTTTGGTTTTTTTTTCCCTTTGGGGGTTGATACAAGATACAGAGCCCTGGCTGGAGAGGAGTATCTTATGTAGTCTGGACTAGCCTTGAACTCACGGTGCTCCTGCCTACATCTTCCAGGAACTAGGGTTCTAGACAAGCACTGCCATGGAACCTTCAGTAGAATATTTTAACCCTCTCCCAAAAGGGGAAATATGAATATTCCACAATAATATTCAGTGAAAGAATATGTCAGGGAAATATTTTAGAAGTGAAAAACCAAAATGTCTTAGCACTTGTTTTTGCCCTGTTTCTGTAACAATATAATATGACAAAAGCCACTTTAAGTAGACAGGATTTATTTTGCTTTACGTTTCAAAGGTTCATCCCACTTTGTTACATGCACCTCAACAGAGAAAATTTGGTGTGCCTAATCAAATACACCTGGAAGCAGAGAGGGACGAACACTGGTACCTGGCTTTTTATCCATTTTCTATTTAGTTTAGTTTATTTAGTTATTTATTTAGTTATTAGTTACTTAGTTATTTATTTAGTTCCATGGAACAGTTAAGCTCTATCTTCATCTCTAAATTATACTACCCTAAATAATTTTTATAAGTATGCCATATGACCTGTCTTGTAGGATATTATAGATTCTGGAGAACTGGCTAACAATATTAACTGTCATTCCAAACCCATTACAAACAGGCTCTCAACATGTCTGGTCACAATTTGAGAAAATAAGTTTGTGACGATAGGTTAAATGGTGTTCAAATTCCATAAGACTAAATATTGTTTAGCATGTAAAGCATTTCACAGTTAACAAAGAAACACTAAGCTTCTGCTTTGGAAACTTCATATAAATTCTTCCACAAATGTAAATTATTATCGCTCCATTTTATTAACAATGAAGCATTTTATCATATTGAAGTACTTTGTGAGTTATTAATATATATTAAAGAAATGTCAAAGTAGCTATATCTGTAAAATAAAAACATAGAGTTAGAAAATTACCGTTTACAAGATTTATACATTGTTTTTGATTGTCTTCCATTGAGTAACAATTTAACTGATATTGGATCTTTTTAAGCCACATTTTATTTGTTAAGGTGGTATGGTAAAGACAAAATCCAATATACTTTTTACCAAATCACTGTAATAGAACAAGTGCATGAGAATTAAAATCCCATCTAAATACCGTGAACCTCAACTAAATATTAAGTTGGAGGCAACAGCCAATTCTACGAACTTCAGAAATTGACATCATGAAGCAGAGTAAGACAATGGCTTCATTGTTATTTTACTTGAAGGCTCCTCAAGCTCCCTTTAAACTCTCAGCAGTAGCCTGAAATGTAAAGGCACGTGATGGAATTCTGGCATGGCATCGGAAGATGACTTTAATAATGTACTCCAAAACTAAGCAAACAAGCCAACAACCCAGTGAAATGATAAAGAAAATCCAGAGCTTTCAAATGCAAGATTATTTGTAGTATTTATAGGAAACTGGCTAAGAGGATGGACGAAGTTCCATGCCTGTTGGACAGAGATGCCTCTCATCAATATCCATTGGGAATCAGGCCAGCGCCAGAAACAAATCCAAACAAAGGAGCAGACTGCACACAACTAGCATGCATTATGCTCCTTTAAACTAAACTTGTGACTATGGAGGCTTCTCAAAAATTGCCAGTTCCTCCCCTCAACCTGGTAAGGGAAGGACAACACATGAACCACATGGCCAGAGAAATAGACACAGATGCGAGCTTACCTGAGGCCATCAAGTAGAATGACTACCCAGGTCAATTAAGATGGAAAGGAAAAAAAGAGAGTCATACAATCTCAACCCAACCAGTGAGTAAGCAGAAATATAAAGTATGACAGTATGACATAACCTCTAGAAGCTCATCATCCACAAAGAAAAGGACAATTGCCAATTGCCTCTTTTAACACACACACACACACACACACACACACACACACACAGAGAGAGAGAGAGAGAGAGAGAGAGAGAGAGAGAGAGAGAGAGAGAGAGAGAGAGAGAGAAGTTAAACGAGTGCTTTTCTCAAATACTACAATTCTTAGCTTTGTCAACTTGATCAAACCTAGACTCTTCTTGGGATAATAGTCCACATAAGCTTGGCCTATTGGCCTATGAGTGCCATGTCAGTAGATGATTATCTTAATCATGTTAATTGATGTGAGAAATCCAAGGCACTCTAGTTGGCACCACTAGTTAGGCACAGGTTCCTGAACTAGATAAGAATGAAGAAATTGAGCTGATCAGAAGCAAACAGACAAGCAGGCATATACTTATTACATCCCTATTCTTGACTACAGATATAATGTGACTAAATCTCTCAGTTTCCTAGTGTCTTGACTTTCCATGCAGTGATGAACCATGACATGGGATGTGTGTTAAAATAAACCTTTTTACTCTAATTGTGTTTTTGTCATAACATTTTATCAAAGCAATAGAAATAAAACTAGGATACCCACCAAAAGGGTAATACAACACAAGAAAAAAAAGATTTTTTAAAAAGAGTGAAAAGCTACAGTCCAAACAAGATACCATGATCTAAAATCAAATAAATTGAACAAAAAATGTCAGCTAAACAAATAAAAGGTGACTAAATATTGACTGACTTTACAGAAGTCAGGGATGCATGATCACAGCAAGGAAACACCAGAGGCACAAGGAAGAAAGAGAAGATAATAGAATTCAAGCCATGAAAAAATTATGCCAGTGTAAAGAAGGTGCTCTCTGTGAGGAAGCAAGCTCACACATGATATTAAAAATGGATTAAACGTGAAGTAAAGAAGGTCAGATTTGTAGCAAGCTAAGTCATCATGAGACTTTTCCTGAGACTCTTCAAATAATTATATCCAATAAAATTAGGTTGTTTGATGTGTTTGGCTCAGAGTTTGATAAAAATCTCTTTGGGTAACAACCAACATCACAAGATACAGAAGTATGTACCCACTCCAATATGCACTCATGACATTTCCTTATATCTATTCCTGGTTCCTCTCATCCTCTTGCTTGCTTTATTCTTATAATTTTGTCAGAATGGTTTTAACTTTTACAGATTTATCACAGATGAAAAGTATACTGCCCACATCCTTTTATTTAGTATGATGTACCAGTGAATCACCTTTGAACTTATCAATAATTACTTTTGCTATAACAAAATATACAATTAAAGTACATACTTATTTTAATCCTTTGTTAATTTATTCTCTATTTAAAAGAATTTTGGTTTTGCTTTTCAGATTCTTATATATTTAGCTCCTGGACAATTATTGAAATATTTTTGTGAACATACAGTTTTTTCTTATGATCATGCCCAGGGGTGGAATTGTTGGTTCATGAGCTACATGTGTGTTTACAATAAGAAACTGTCATATTGCTCTCCAGAAGTGCTGATGAAGTTTTCACTGATGATTGTGACTGAGAGTAGTTTTTTCGTGAAAATATTTGGAGTATTGGGTAGTGTGGCATTTTCATGTGTTTGATTCTATTCAATCAAATTGATTTGATTTCTTTTTTGTGGTCTTAATTTGTATTTTATCATGAATAATGCATTATGTTGGGCATATTTTCTTGGGTTAATTTTCCATAACATCATTGGTAAGTTATTTTCCCCTGAACCTCATTCATTTCTTTATCAGTCTGATTTAAAAGATTTCATTGTTAGGTCAGAAAGTATAAAAGTCCTCAGATCTTACCCTATTTGTAAGGTAATATGGAATAAATTTAGTCTAATGGGAGTCATGGAACTCTCTAAATAAAAGCAAAAAACAAAACAAAACAAACAAACAAACAAAACAAAACAACAAAAAAATCTAGAGAACTGATTGCTCTTGGGAAAAACAGCCAACATCATCTCAGTGCTCATCTGTGAGCCTCATTGAGCTAATGTAGCCACCAGGCACTGCTCTGCACTGTTTAGAAGGGTTACAATTCCAGGGAAGTAACAGCAAGTAATAGCTTAGTGTCTATGTAGATGCTTATGATACATAAAGTTCTCGTCCCCATTGTAGGGAAAAATGAATAAGAAGGGGAAGTAAGACTGGTATGATGTGTCAAGTCTTTATGCAGTGACAGATACACTGTGCCTTGTTTATAATGGGTTTGCTATTCAGATTGCATTGCTTTGGAAACCTGTATTCTGCAGAAATTTGAAAAATCATCATGATTTGTTTCTCAATACATATTCTTACATAAGGCCTTTGGGATGTTTATGACTTACAGCTATTTTTCTTCATCTTGCCTTACTTGTTTAGTCATGAACTAAAGCAGAGCAAAGCTAATTCTTTCTTCTCATTTATATTCTGTCTCTCCCCACTCCCACTCTGTGTGTGTGTGTGTGTGTGTGTGTGTGTGTGTGTGTGTGTGTTTATGTGTGTGTATGTGTCTGTGTGTATGTATCGCTCCCTCTTCTGGAGAATATTCTACTCTACTACAACCCCAGATATACATATTGTCTTGATATTATTAGTTGAAATGCATGTTCAGGAAATGTACTTATCCATAGGTATGCAGGTTTATTCCCAGGCTATATTTGGTTTCATTGATATATGTATCAAGAATTTTATTGATGCCACTTCATTGTTATCCAATAATATTTTAGTAATCTTGAAGGACTGTGGTTACAAATTCTGTATATCCACATTCCGCTAATATTTCTGCTCCATTTTTTTCCTTTTCTTTGTGTGTATGTGTATATGTATGGTCCTGTGGGTTGATGTGTAACTGTGTGTGTGTGTGTGAATGTGCTTGTGTGCTTGTGTGCATATGTGTGTGTGTGCATATGTGTGTGTGTGCATATGTGTGTGTGTGCATATGTGTGTGTGTGCATATGTGTGTGTGTGTGTGTGTGTGTGTGTGTGTGTGTGTTTAATCCTGAGTTCAACCTCAGATACGTATTAGCCACTGTCTACCTTGGCTTTTTGAAAGAAGTCTATCAGCCTAGAACTCCCAAGTGCTGAGATTACAGCCAAGAATCAGAACACCTAGTTAATTCATTTTAATTTACCTAGTTAATTTACTTCCTTCAATTTTTTGATAAATTATTGATTTATGAAGATAATTGTTAAGCCATGCACTTAAATACAAAATGTTTTAGGATGAAATATATAAAGTTGATATTCTTCTGCAGATCGTGTAATTATCAGTGATAAATCAAGTTTTGGGGCATTGTTGTTAGAGTTCAACATAGATTTCAGCTTTCTGGTAGATATAGCAATACTCTTGGAGTTCTCACTTAATTCTTTACTGAGATCTTCTAATTTATCTTGTTCTTGGAGGAGCTCCAGTTTATGTACAGGGCCTGCAGTACAGTTTTCTAGTCCTCTATCTATCTCTAGGATCTTTAGCACTGTAGCCTTTGCATCCTCAATATTATCATATACAATTATTTATTTTTGTATTTCATGAGTTTAGCTAGAATTTCAACAACTGAATAATTTTTCAATTAGACTATCTTTATATGATTTGGTATTTCATTTTCAAACTATGATTGGCACATAAGTATAACTGTATTTTCTTCCTCTTGCTTTGAACTTAATTTATTTTGTGTTTTATAGTTATTTATGGTAGTAACATTCATTCTGAATGTTGGGATTTCTTTTTTATTATAGAACATAAGGCCTTAAATATACTTTGAATATTATGACCCACATATTATCATAGATTATCTTTTTATTTTGACTTTTGTAAAAATCTTTTGAAGTTTGCATGTAGATTTCATATATAGCATATGGATTACTTATAGGATGCTACTCTCTAAATATTGGGTACATGTACCAATGATCTTGTCAGTTCAAAATGGGTATCTGACATTCCCAGTGATGTTGCCTGAGGTTGATATCTGGCCTTTTCATATGTGCAGACATGTATATACCCCTCAAATACACACAACACACATACACTTGAATAACAGGATCAAATCTAAGGACGTGTTTTAATAAGATAAGGGCACTCATGTAGTATGATTAAGACTCTGGTTTTAATTCCAAACCTAAGAATGAAAGAAAGAAAGGATGAGGAAGATAGGTAGAGAGAATGAGCTTTGAAAGCAAATCAACTTTGCTGGATTCATTCTGGGTTCAGCCTCACCATATTACAAACAAACAAACCATGGTATATGCTCACTTATTAGTGCATAGTATATGTAAAGGATAATCATGCTACAGTCCACAGACCCACAGAATATAAACAACAAAGGGGAGGTTGAACGGAGACACAAGGGTCTCCTTGGAAAGGGGAGATAGAATAAACATTTCTGTGAACTGTGAATAGGTAGGTTGGGAACAGGAGGTCTCATGTGGCAGGGGGATAAAATACTAAGAGAAATGGCTAGATTTAGGGTGCATTTCAGGAGTGATGTTGAAACCTAATACAATGAAAACTCTAGGGAATCTATGACAGTAAGTCTAGCAAAAAGACTCCTAGGAATAAGGGACATCAAGTCTGAACTGGCCATCTTCTCTAACTAGGAATGGCTTCCTTTAGAGGGATTGGGGCATTAACCCAAACAAACAACAAAACAATTGACCTACATTTTTTCCTGCCTGACTTGTATTCCTGTTCTGGAGCATAGTTTAATCCTCTGCAGTGAGAACAGAGAAAATCTATCCAGCAACTACTGGAAGTAGATGTAGAGTCCCACAATACTAGGCCAAACTCTGAGGCTTGCAGGGATTAGGGATTCTGTAGGGTCCTGTCATATACATTATGGATGTGTAGCTTGGTATTCTTATGGCATTCCTAAGGGTGGAAACAGAGGCTGTTTCTGACTCTTTTGCCTGCTTGCATAACACTGTTCCTCCTTGGTTGCCTTGTCTGTCATTGATATGATATTGATATATATGGTTTTATTGTGGATTGTTAAGCTAAGTATGGTTGATGTCCTAGGAAAGTGGTTCTTTTCTGAGGGGAGGCAAGAGGTAGATCTGGGGTAGATAGGAGGTAGAGAGGAGAAACTGGGGGAGAAAGGGGAGAAGAAACTATAGTCAGGATAAAGTATATAAGATAAGAGTAAAAAAATAAAAATTAAACAAACAAAAATCCTTGGTTATATTGGCTATGGTGGGCAGCATCATGGATTGTAGGTTCTCAGGAAGCTGTAACAGTAATTTAAAGCCTTCCTAATATGTAGGGAAAATATGGAGGCCTTATTTCCTAAAACAAATGTGAAAAGAACAGAAAAACATCCTTGTTATGCTATTAATGTCTGCCCTGTAAATATACTACATAGAATATTTGGGCACTTGGGTTATGCTTTGTCTGATGGTTCTCTGTTTAAGTGCAAAAATACTTCTTTGGGTATTCTATGCACAAGTTTTACAGAGTAATCTGCCTGGAAGTTTCTGCCATTCATCTCCAGACTCTGGAAGATGTCTCTAACTCTGTGAGCTCCACATTCCAGTCACACTCTGAAGGACCCTGGGGCCCACTCATGTCTGAGACCTGAGGAAAGACTGCTCACCCCATCCCTACTACTGCTTCAGTGCATTTTACCACAAGATGTTTCCAGAGACAGAAATGGAAAGTTAAAGGTTGCATTCTTACATGCACAAATGCATCCAGACACACACAGGGATTTTCAGCAGCCTCTCAGTGGCCCTGTTTCCAAATAATATCCTTAGAAAGGCCACACTATTCCTTGTTTGACTTGTTATTCCCATTGCAGAATGTTGCAGTTTAGCTCCTATCTTGTTAAAGGAAAAGGAAGTACCATAGCCACCCCCCCACACACACAGTGTTTGTGCTTCAGGTTTTTTTTTCTTGCTTTACTTTTGTCTTCATAATGCCTGTCAACATTTACCTTTGAGGAATGATTTGCTTTTTATATTATTGTCCAGATATCCTAGCATTCATGAGAGAGATTGGCAACAGTGGGCCTATGGCATATTGCCCAGCAACAAAAGTCTAGAACAGGATATTCAACTTTTAAATTAAATACAGTGGCAGCATCTAGGAATGCCAATAAATAAAAAAATATCTGGCCTCACATACATTTATTTCAGTGTATCTCTCTTAAAAATAGAAATAAATGCAAGAAGTATGAAACAAAGTAGTTTAGATTTGACAATCTAAATTTGGATAGACACAGCATTTAAAATACTAAAACTATTGAATATGTGTCATTATCCTTGAGTAAACTTATACTGAGGTAAGATGAATCATTGTTACAGACCTTGAAATGGTATAGAAATATCACATGCCAGATAAGTTTCAAACCTACTAATTAGATAAAGAAATAAAGATTATATGAGTATGTTGTTTATAGTAACAGAATAGAAATACTACTCATCTTATTGATATGATAGCATATAATCTGCTGTGGCTTTATATAACAGGGTTATCAGCGTATCAGTTAATGAGCCCACTTACATAAAATTGTTTATGTTTTTATACATGTTCATATGTGTTGCACACAGAGAAGGTCAGATGGTGCTTATGATGATGAAACAAGAAGAACTGTGAATTGAAAGCACTTACTTGAGTACAGTTATAAATTGCTATTTATAACTAAGGACTATTATTAGTAATTTATAGTTAAATATGTGTCTACATTCTTTAAAGTGTATGATATTTTGCCCCTGTGTATATGTATGAGGTCCATGCTTATTACTCACACAGGCCAAATGAGAAAGCTAGATTTTTATGAAGCTGGAGTTGTCTGAGTTACAAACCACCATGAGGATACTGAGAACCAAGCTTGGATCCTTTGTAAGACTAGAGAGTGCTTTTAACCACTGAGTCATCTCTCTATCCCACAATTTATATTCATGGTTGTGGTTTTATATCTGAGTTTTTCTAGAAAATATTTATACAAAATTTTATGTTTCAAATTGAAAAATAAGTAGCTTATATGGTAACATGGGAGCATATAATAACATACAATGAGTAATTTCTCTTAGAAATCCTCTAGGAAATGCCTGACTTCATTACAAATATACTTTTATCTTTAGAAAGTTATTTGGGAGACCCTTTATGAAGATTACAATTTACTTCTTTTGCAACTGGTAAATTCAAGTACAGCAAAGTAGAAATATGACTAAAGGCTCCTAACGTTCACCTGACTGCTTCAATGCTTATTTGTGAATCAATTAACTGAGCATGTTATATCCACTTATACCAGGTATGAGGAGAATCATGGATATACCTCCTAATTCTTCTAGCACAAGAAGCAGTATTGATATCACTGGTATATGTATCTGGAGTAAATTGATGGTCAGAAATACAAAGATGTATATTTTGATGGTGTTTGTTTATAGTTATTATATATTAATATATTCCCCCCATTATCCTATGAGGAACTTGAGACATCTATAAGCATACATATACATATTTATTATCACTTTCATACTGTTGCATTTCATGCTGCAAACTAAATCAAATGTCAAAAAATTTTTATAAACATAAAAGAAGACATAAATGATAAGTCAGGGCAACTGAGATTATCAGGAAGGTAGACTCTAAGTAGCAATGATGTTTGGGAAAGAATAAAGCCATCCAGAACCTCAGTGAGTATTTCACCTAACATGGTCAAACCTATCATACATTGCCCCGTAAGCACACTCTCTGGGCATGTTTAATAGGTTTTTGTTAGAAGGCTATAACTAACTTAATGTAGTAAAAAACTGGAAACTATTTGTCCAACACAGCTGGGGTCTGCATGTTAGGGTAAGTAAATCATTTAGTAAGCAATGATCTACTATCTACTGACTTCATGTCAATGTTACTATTTGACCTACTCCATCTGTTGGATATTTAGGTCAACTATTCTGTATAATCATCAGGGATTTTCTAAGACACATAGATGGTAAACAAAGAGATGCTGCCTTTGGTACTATTTGGATGAGATAAAGACACTCAGAAGCCAGCTTTGTCTGTATAGATAAAGGTCCGGGTGAAGCCAGGGTTCCATAAACATAAGCTAAAACAAGGAAGAAGATGCTCAGAGTTATACAGAAGGTCACCAGTAAGACCCCAATTCAATCTCTGATGTAGACTTTCATATAATTTAGGTGCACAAGTCAAGGGTTCCTTTGAGAACCCCATTTTGTACACCTTGGGTAGTTATTGAGCTCATTTATTCAAGAACTTTATTCTAAAATGTCACAAGAAAACATTTATATTCAAGGATCTAAGATATTTCTGAGGGCATAGACCCTGTTATCCAGGATCTGATAAAAAGGAAAAGAAAAGAAAAGAAAAAGAAAAGAAAAGTTGACTTTGCATGAAATGTTGCATATTTAGAATCTGCTGCAGTCCCAGTTTTAGAATCAACCCATTTCCTCCTCAGATCCAATAATCCCTGCCTGCCAGGCAAAATATAACATAGGGCAGGGTGTGCTGAGGTCAACTCATCATGGGGATTTTATTTGAAGTTAGACAGAATGATAATGACAGATTGTCAGAATATGCAGCAAGAGAGCTCAGGATCTCTAACATGATTAATAAACATGATCACAAGGAAAATAAATGGACAGTTTTATGATAAGGAAAATTGGGTAGTTTTAATAAGGCCTAGAAGAGTTGATAGGACTAAATTTAAGCTAACGTACATGTCATTTGGTAAGCATGCATTCTATGGTAACCTAAGTTCTCTGCATATATACTGCTACACATTAAAAATATAGAAGGAAATATTGAGAAAACTTTGTCAATATATAGTTAGTAGGATGGAACACAACTAATTTTTGAGGCTGAGCTTGAGAAAATCCCAGGAAGCATGAAAGTTATTTGAAGAAACTATTCCCAAAGCTCTTTACACAGGGCCCAGAGATAGCCATTTAGTGGGTCCATAATAAATCTTTGATTTTCTCTGTCTGCTGAATAACAATGTCATTCGCTGTGTGGCATCAGAGAGAGAATCAAAGAGACGCAAACCTGTGGTCGCAAAGTAGGAGGACATTCAAGGTTGGAATTTTGCTAAATTCCTTGCAAACAATGGAAATTTCAACATCAGTAATGTGAATAAAAAAGCTAAAACTCACAGACATCAAGCTAAGATAATGGTCAGCTAACCAGCTGCAATAGTGGACCTCAGGCACCTGTTTATTCAACTAAATTGATTAGGTCTGTAGAGATTGTGATTGTACCTATACTGCTTGCCTGAGGCTGGAGCTGTTTTCTTAGCTTTGCCACTTCAAAGCAAAGTCATGCCAGCCAATTTTCTGAGTCCGAGAACAGCACAGGATCTGTGTGAAGCTGCAAACTCAGTGCATGCTATAAAAACATTTAAATCTTAGATATTATTTAGGTGATTCTCCAGTGTTAATACCAATCTTGGTCCACTAATATTTCAGGTACATTCATGGATGTTTTGCAAGCTATTAATAATATATATTCTAATATGTTAACCTTCTTCTTGTGATGCTTTTGGTTTGATTGTAGCATGCAAAATTTATTAACAATGCTGACCTCAGATCCACAATGCCCCAGATAGATCAGGTGAGCCCTAAGTCTATGTCACTGTATTGCAAGGAACTTGCACTGTATTGCACTGTATTGAGAGGAACTCGGGATAAATTGCAGAATCATCATTATCTGTTGTTATTATCCTGTCTCCTACCATCTCAGTCACTCTCCTTAGCTATGGATATTTGCTAACAAAACCACCTATCTATTGTCAACAGTTTGAAAATAAATACAGAATATAATGTCAATATTTTAAGAAGCATCGCAAGTTAGAACGATTCAGGTTCTTCTTGTAATATTAAAGAAGAAAAACCAGAAAAATAATGAATAAAAAAGGAGTAGAACATCAAAATGTGACTACAGCAGTAACAATATACAAACTGAGTAGCAGCAGTTCTCTGGTCTGACTGGTTAGTAAGAAATGAATGTTCAGGTGTTTCTTAATGTGTGATTGCTGTTACTCATGCAGCCTGGAACAAAACTGTGCCAGGTACCTGCCCTACATTTATCCTGAGTAGCCTCTTATCCAAATTATATAGATCCAATTAAACCTTATATTGCCAAGCATTAGATTTCTTACTTTTGAAAATGACATTCTATGTGTGAGGCTGTGAGTGTGCTTGTGTGTGTGTGTGTGTGTGTGTGTGTGTGTGTAGTCTCAGGCATGTCTGGTCAGGTGTGCTCAGTAAGATGACAAACTGATGAACTGGGATGTCAATCATTGCTGCCCACTTTGTCTGATACAGGGTTTATCTTTGGTACTCACTATCATGAATGACAGACTACTACCTCATAAGCTTCTGAAGATGCACTGTCTCTACTTTGCATTCACCATTGAGAAACCAGGATTACAGATGCCCCTACTGTACCTAGCTGTCTGTGCATTCTGAGGATCTGAACTCAAGTGCTCATGGCTTTGCAGTAAGCACTTTACACTCTGAATCATCTCGCTAAGATGGATTCCCACCTTTAGTAATAAATGTGGGGGAGTTAATTTGTTAAACTACTAAACCATATGCAAAATAATGCAAGACTTTGTCACAGTAGTATACCTAGGGAAGGGCCAACAGAGACCTGGCATAGGGGTGTTGCACTATACATTTATTCAACAAATGGATCAATAATATTAGTTGCTCATATCAGTGAATTATAATGCAGTCAATTTATTTTCTAGTAACCAAGGAGTAGGTAGAAGATAGGTGTTCTTCTTGACTTAAGACAAGTATGTTTAGGTTAGAGGTCATGGCTCATCATTCAAGAAGACTATAAAAAAAAGATGAAATGGTAACCAAAGATCTTAATCTTGTGACCAAAGTGTTCTATAATGTCTTCTATTGTTAGTTAATGGATGACAGCATTTATTCTTCAATTTCATGGTTTCAGGATTAATAAAGTTTAGTCATATTGCTTAAGGAAACAGAACTAGATAAGAAAATTAAGATTTATAGCCAGGCCAGTCGATTTTAATGTCTTGCCCTTAAGCCCCAGGTTGCATTGGCTTATGAACTTGTTTTTTATGCATATGGTCTTTGTTGCTTCTGGATTTAAAAAAATCAATAAATGATAGTACATGAGCATTTAATATTTCTAAATAGTGTTATATATAATTTTTATGAACTATCATAATTAATTCTCAGAACAGTCCTATATATTAGGTTTTATACTATCCTTATACCAGATACAGATACTGAGAAATAAAGTTGAATAGATTCAATGGAGATAATGTAGTTTTGCAATCCTCTCATTGCAGTAAGTTCTCTTCTTAATCACTGATTTTACAGTATATTGTCTGCTTAATGGTTTTAATTTTACTGAGACAAAGTTGGGAAAAAGAAAATGGAAGCATTTAAGTAGTCAGCCCAAATATAACCTTAGCTTGCCATGATCAGGTGCTTAGGAATAACTGAGCCAGTTGTCTGAATTGAGTATATAGGTACTGGGAAATCAAATGAGAAGTTTCCGGAAACTGGACTTTGCCTGATTTAAAAAACAAAAAAAAACTTCAGTGAGCAAATTATGTAGTTGTGTAGGGTGACTATAAGCAACCCACTATGAGGTATTGCAGAGACAACAGAAAGATGATAAACTAGACCAAACTTCTAGGGGTGTCAGTGCAGAACATAATCAAAAGCTATGATTTCTAAATAAAAACTCTAATTGGATATGGAAGAAGGAAGAATGAAAGTCAAAGAGTAAGCATAAATTTGGCAAAGCTGCTGGAAGAACAAAATGAAGAAAGGACTTTTTCTTTCAGATATTTTCATGCATATAGCACCATTGTCATGAAGATGTTCAAACGTCTGTCCATGTTAGTCTAGAAAGGGAGAAAGAAAAAAAATGCATTGTCACCATTTCTTATAGACTTTACTCCCAGACTTTTGTAATGGCTCTCTTCTGAATGAAGCATGATTTATTATCATTGATATTAAAATTATATTCTCGAGAAAGAGGACACGTGTAAGAAATAGGGTGAAATATAAAAAGCATGTCTTCAGTGATTGACATTATATCAGGCTAAGGTTTATTTTTAATTACTGTTCTAAGGCTATGTAAGATGTTTATAAATGGACAAATTAGACAGAGGGTTATCTCACTTTTTGTATTAATTTTTAGCATCTCAGAAAGTCTGAAATTTGGTGAGTAAAAAAAATTTAAGATTATGGTTCTACATTTGGACACCCAACTTAAATGAGATCTCCTCAAGAGAAGGAGAATGATAGTTAGTTCTGTGGTGTGAGCATAAAACTAGACTAGTCTACAAAGTCTTTATTTGAGCTGCCTGAATGAACATTTTTTTTAATGTGGTCAACATACAGAATGTACAAACTCAGTTCCAAGGCTTCTTTAGAAGGTCTGCTCATAAACCAAATCTCCCCATTGTTTCACTGCAAATCATGCTTACTCTTTGATCATCTCAAATGCAGGTTCTATATTATTCCTAATAATTTTTTTAAATGTGGTGCAAGTATACTGTAGAAGAGTACACTCAAAGTCAACACTAGAACTAAGATAAACAATGGGGCTTGCAGGCCCAAAGTCAGCACTGTGGAACTATAGATTCAAGATCAACACTATTGAACTGTGGAACCTTGGTCAACACTAATATTACAGACTCAAGATCAAAACTGTTAACTGAAGACCTAACATTGGGCAATTATGGGCCCAAGTTCAACACTGTAGAACTTCAGACCCAAAGTCATCTCTGTGAAACTACAGACCCATGGTGAAGACTGTGCTCTTATAGACCCAAGGTCAAAGATGCAACTGCAGACCCAAAGTCATCATTGTGAAACTGCAGACAAAAGGTCAACATTGTAGAACTGCAGTCCAAAAGTCATTCTTGTGGAACTGCATGCTTGACATGAGTCAACCCTGTGGTATTACAGATCAAGATTCATGCACTGGAACTAAATACCTAAGATGGCTTGAAAATGGAGGGCAAAATTTGAGATGATTCCTTTCTTAGGAAGAGTCTCCAGATAAACCAGAGAATCTTTCTTCCAGGCTTATCCTCTATAGAGGTATTGGGTTCTTCTGATGTAACAGTGCTAGCAGGAGAGAATACATTTTAAAAAGAGGTACTTAAGGCCCTGCCTTTGGCTATCAGGCCACTATAACAATAGACGTCAAAGTGTTAAATTTTTCTCAGAAAGGTTATGTAAGGGAAAATAAAGGCTGGGACCCTATCACTATTAGATGAAGAACTTATCTTCCAGGAGGAGATTCCATACATTTATGACAACTATATGAACTAGTATTATAGGACAGACTAGAGCATAGAAGATGCTGTTAAATAATGTTAAATAATGAGTGGAAACATTTCTTGAGTGGAACTTCTAGAGGTATACATAACTTTTATCTTCTACTTAAACCTAAGTCTCAGTACAGTATCTGCAAGACAGACTTGAGAGTCACTGGTTCCCTCTGCTTTCTTCTTTGATGTTATGGTCACATAGAGTAAATCCTATTTCTCTGCTCTCTACTATGAAAGAAAAGGAAATAAAAACACACGAAGAGACTATTATTGTCTTTGTTTCAGATTTTATAGGCAGTAGTTGTTTTTGATGATGTAGTTAAACTCCACAGGAGGCAGTTTAAATGGCAAAATTAAACGTAACTTGGTAAAGATGTGTATTAAGTAGTTTCGTAAATAGCTGTGAGTTTGCACGTTTCCTTTCTAAATTGTGTTTCTTCATTAGTGAAGACTAGAGTATGTTGCAAAGTATTAATGAATTATGATACATTCAGTTATTTATGGAGCTTAAAGGTTTAAATGACATTATGAAGGGCACAAAATTGTTTCAAATATCAACTGATTATGTACAATTTCAATTTGGCTATACAATGACCCAACCTGTAACTATAGAAACCTGGTATTTGCCCATCTACAACCTGTGCTACAGAGATGCTTTCCAATGCTAGTGGCTTCCTCTTTGAGGGGCGTTTGCAAGACAAGTTTCAATGATTCTTGCTTAGATGTCTGCAGCATCTAGAACAGGATGTGCTCATGGTTGCAAAATTAACACTATGCCTGACTCATAAGCCTTTTCTCATGCTAATCCCTATCTCCCTGTATGTTAGCCTGTGTACAGACTCCCATACAAATCAGTTTTTAATTTCTGATATTTACTAAGGCTCACCATGGATTTAATTAGAATGAGAGGGATTTTGCATTTTCCTGACATAGGCATCACTGAATCATAACTTATAATTTTTTTTGTGATGGTACAAAGCAGCATTTATACAGTAGAAGATATCATTAAGATTTTTTCCAAGACAGTAACATACAACAGAAGAGTCTTACAATGCTGGAGGTCTTCAGTCAGACACTCAGGCACAAGGGGAACAAGCAATGCTCCACAGTTACATTTCTAGAATTACTACATTACTAGAATATAACACCCAGAAGGATATTTGTATTCAATGGATCATCTACTTGGAATCTTTTTTCTTCTTTGTTATGAGGTTTATTAGAATACATAATTAAGATGAAGACTGGGTCTACAGTGAATATAAGATACTAGGTGAAGAAACAGAAATCAATGACTTTCACATACCAGCATTCTCCTTAGTGATTTTATGTACTATTCATTTTGTTCACACAGCAATCCTGGGAGGAGTCACTTCCTTACCAATAGGAGAGTGAGGAGCAGAGATGCTAAACCAGTCCTCCAATGTTAAAGAGACTTGGTGATGGCATTGAACTGTCAGCCCTGCTCTGTTACCACCGCTTGTACCACCATAGAATTATATGTTGCTCAACACTGTACTGAGGGTGTCACAGCAAGCATTAACTGTGGCTTTATTGAAATGAGGATGCACTAAGTGATACCTTGAATATGTTTGTATTTTACATTAAAAATAAGAATGTAATACTGGTTGAGGAGACATATATACCCTGACTTAGTACAAAAATTTCTCAGCTCCAATATTGCAGAAGAAAGGGTCAGTAATGAAAATACTGGAGACAACTGTATAAGATGCACAACTTTGTTATATCCTATTAGTCCATATTAAGGTTCTTAGTTATGGTCATAAATTGCTTGGTGAAATGTTAACCTTAAGGGGAGTGAGGAGAAGTACATGTACAAGTGCCATATCACATATTTGCCTCTAATCTATAGAATTACAATTGCTATAACAATTCAGATTTTATTTTAAATTGTGTTTTTTGTCTAGTTGAAAATCAAAGTTACTTGTATATAGGACTTTAGCATGCACAGAATCTTTTATGTTAATTCTAGAAGTACCTATAATTTTCTTTTGCTTCTCACAAGTCACGGTGGCTTACCACAGTAGGGCCTGCTTGAACAAGTATATTTTTATATAATTAACACTTGACATTCAATTTTAAAACATATTTTCATCCTCGAAAAATAGAGGCTGTAACATCACCCAATTCTACTCTAAAGCCTTAGACCACTGATAGGCCATGCTCTGTTCATCTGACATATTCTAGTATACACATTTTTCTTGTATACATTCATATAGCACATAGTTATTGTAACAGGTTGTTTCCTTTATCATAATGCTTTTAAGGTTCACTAAGCTATCAGAACATTATTTTACATTCAAATAATATTGCACTGTTCAGATCTACCATTTTTTTTTATTATCTAGAAGTCTCTAGATGCAGGAGTTTTCCCATTTCCTAGCTGTCATGGATAATGCTACCATAGATAGCAGAATACTAGTTTCTGTATAGAGCAATGATTTCATTTTTGTTGGCCATATTATTGGTTTAGCCCATTTTTTCTACCTCAAACTTGGAGTTAGTTCTTTCTGAGAGCATGAATCAATGTATATGAACATGCTAAAAAGCTTGATTATGTTCACTGCCCAGTACATTTTAAAACTCCATAAATATTACATACATATGAGCAATGTCTATGAGAGAAGGGAAAGTGTTGAAATATGTAACACACACTTTGTGCAAGAGCATGATCAACTGTGTCATCTTCATTGAAAAAGCTCACTAGATTCCCAACTCCTCTTTAGAAATCTCTTCTGACTGGTAGTTTATGAATTTTAGTAACACAACTAATTTGTCCTAGCTTTGCTGTTAGTGGGAGATCTTATTGAAAGAAAACCACCTCTGGCATTTCTTTCTTCTTTGTATTGGATATCTTATGTATTTATATTTCAAATATTATTCCTTTCCTGCTTTCCCCTCCAGAATCCCCCTATTCTATTGTAGCTCCCTGTGCTTCAATGAGGGTGCTCCCCCTCCCATCCACCAACTCCCATCTCGCCACTCTGGCATTCCCCTATACTGGGGAATCAACCCTTCACAGGACCAAGGACCTCTCTTCCTATAGATACCAGATAATGCTATTCTCTACTATATATTCAGCCAGAGCCATAGGTCCTTCCATGTGTACTCTTTGGTTGGTGGTTTAGTCCCTGGAGCTCTGGGGGTAGGGTCTGGTTCCTTGATATTGTTGTTTTTTCCTATGGGGTTACAAACCCCTTCATCTTATTCAGTCCTTTCTCTAACTCTTCCATTGGGATCACTGTGCTCAGTCCACTGGTTGACTGTGAGCATCTGCCTATTTATTTGTCAGACTGGCAGAGCACATAAGGAGACAGTTATAACAGGCTGCTGTCAGCAAACACTTCTTGGCATCTGTAATAGTGTTTAGGTTTGGTGTCTGTAGGTGGGATGGATACCCAGGTAGGGCAGTCTATGGATGGCCTTTTCTTCAGTCTCTGCTCCACACTTTATCACCATATTTCCACACTTTATCACCATATTTCCACTAAACAGGAGCAATCTCCAATAAAAATTGGAGATGTGTGGGTGGCCCCATCCCCCAAACAAGGGGCCTTGGCTAACCTCTGGATATGGACTCTCTATGGTCTTGCTTTCCTTTGTTGGGAATTTCGGGTAATCTCATCCCTGTTGGGTCCTGGAAGCCTCCTGCTTTCCTGGCATCTGGGACTTGCTGGTGGCTATTACCAGTTCCCCATCCCCCACTGCTACACACCTCTGTTCAAATTCTGGACCTTCTGTATACAATGCCTGCCTCCTTTCATACCTGATCCAGCCTCCCTTTTATCCCCGTCCACTACTCTCTCCCACGAAGTCCCTCCCACCCTCTACCTCCCATGATTCATTTCTCCTCCCTTCTAAGAAGGACTGAAGCATACATATTTTAGTTTTCCTTATTCCTGAACTTCATATAGTCTGTGAATTGTATCTTGGGTATTCCAAGTTTGGGAGCTAATATCCATTTATCTGTGAGTACATAGCATGTGTATTCATTTGCAACTGGGTTACCTCACTCAGGATGATATTTTCTAGTTTCATCAATTTGCCTAGGAATTTTATGAATTCATTGTTCTTAATAGCTGAGTAGTAAGTACTCTATTGTGAAAATGCACCACATTTTCTTTATCTATTCCTATGTTGAGGGATATCTGGGTTCTTTCCCGCTTCTGGCTATTGTAAATAAGGCTGCTATGAACATAGTGGAATACGTATCCTCATTACATGTTGGAGAATCTTCTGGGTATATGCCCAGGAATGGTATAGGTAGGTCCTCTTGTAGTTCTATGTCCAATTTTCTGAGGAACCACCAAACTATTTTCCAGAGTGGTTGTACGAGCTTGCAGTCCCACCAACAATGGAGGAGTCTTCTTTCTCCAATCCTTGCCAGCATCTGCTTTCACCTGAGTTTTTGATCTTAGCCATTCTGACCTGTGTGAGGTGGAATTTCAGGATTGTTTTGATCTGCATTTCTCTAATGACTAATAATGTCAAACATTTCTTTTGGTGCTTATCAGTCATTCAATATTCCTCAGTTGAGAACTCTTTGTTTATCTTTGTACTCCATTTTTACTAGGGTTATTTGGTTCTCTGGAGTCTAACTTAAGTTTTTTTGTATATATTAGATATTAACCCTCTATTAGATGTAGAATTGGTAAAGATCTTTTAACAATCTAATGGTTGCCATTTTGTTCTATTGATAGTTTCCATTGCCTTACAAAAGCTTTGAAACTTTATGAGGTCCAATTTGTCTATTGTTGATATTAGAACATAAGTCATTGGTGGTCTGTTTAGGAAATTTTCCCGTGTACAAATGTGTTTGAAGCTCTTTCCCACTTACTTTTCTATTAGTTTCAGTGTATTTGGGTTTATGTGGATATCCTTGATCCACTTGGACTTGAGCTTTGTACAAGGAGATATGAATGTGTTGATTTGTATTCTTCTTCATGGTGACCTCCAGTTGAACCAGCACCATTTGCTGAAGTCTGTCTTTTTTTACCACTGGATGGTTTTAGTTCCTTTGTCACAAATCACGTGACCATAGGTATGTGGGTTCATTTCTGAGTCTTCAATCCTATTCCATTGACCTACCTGCTTGTCTCTGTACCAAAACCATGCAGCTTTTATCACTATTGCTCTGTATTACAACTTGAGGTCAGGGATGGTGATTCCCCTAGAAGTTCTTTTATTATCGAAAATAGTTTTGGCTATCTTGAGGTTTTGGTTATTCCAAATGTCATTATTGCAAATTGCTCTTTCTAAATCTATGAAGAATTGAGTGGGACTTTTGTTTATGATTGCATTGAATCTGTAGATTGCTTTCAGCAAGATGGCCATTTTTACTATATTAATCCTGACAATCCATGAACATGCAAGATCTTTCCATCTTCTGTGATCTTCAGTTTCTTTCTTCAGAGACTTGCTGTTCTTCTCATACAGATCTTTTGCTTCCTGGGTTAAAGTCAAACCAAGGTATCTTGTATGATTTGTGACTGTAGTGAAGGGAATCATTTCCCTAGTTTCTTTCTTATACTTTGAGTAGAGGAAGCATACTCATTTTTTTAGTTAATTTTAAATCCAGCAACTTTGCTGAAGTTATTTCTCAGGTTTAAGTGTTCTCTGATAGAATTTTGGGGGTAACTTAAGTATGCAATCATATCATCTATAAATAGTGATATTTGGACTTCTTCCTTTCAAATTTATATCCTCTTGACCACCTTTTGTTTTTTAATTGCTCTGTGTAGGACATTGAGTTCTATATAGAATAGGTGTGGATAGAGTGGAAAGCATTGTCTGGTCCCAGATTTTAATGGGGTAGCTTCAATTTTCTCTCCATTTAGTTGGATGTTGGCTATTGGTGTGCTATAAATTGCTTTTGCTGTTTACATATGGGCTTTGAATTCCTGATCTTTCCAAGACTTTAACATGAAGGGGTGTTGAATTTTGTCAAATGCTTTCTCAGTGTCTAATGATGCCTTTCCTTAAGCTTGTTTATATAGTGGATTATGTTAATGGATTTCCATATACTGAATCATCCTTGCATTTCTGGAATGAAGCCTCTTGATCATAGTAAATTATCATTTCGATGTTTTCTTGGATTAGGTTTCCAAGAATTCTATTGAGTATTTTTGCATTGATATTCATAAGGAAAACTGGTCTGAAGTTCTCTTTCTTTGTTGGGTCTTTTTGTGGTTAGATATAAGTGTGATTATAGATTCATAGAATAAATTGGGTAGTGTTGTTTCTGTTTCTATTTTGTGTAATACTTTGAAAAGTATTCATATTAGGTCTTCTTTGAGGTTAGGTTGAACTCTGCACTAAAACCATCTGGTTCTGGGCTTTCTTGGTTGGGAAACTAATAATGATTGCTTCTATTTCTTTAGGGGTTATGGGACTGTTTAGATGCTTTATCTGATCCTAATTTAACTTTGGTACCTTGCAGTTTCTAAAACTCAGTTTATCCTGGAAACTTCCTTCCATAATGATGTTAGAAAACTGGCTGTCATTATGGGTTGGGACACAGAGCACAAAACTCAGTTCTTCTCTCCTTACATTCTTTGACTTGTGATATTACATATGTAATGATAATAGAAAACTGGCTGTCATTATGGGTTGGGCTTACAGAGCACAAAACTCAGTTCTCTCATTACATTCTTTGACTGGTAATATTACATATGTAATATTCTCTCATAGAATATAACAGGTCATCAAAATAATATGTTTGCCTGAGGGATGGAAATTATATCACTGGAAAATATCACCTTTGGGGAGAACTTGTATATTATTGTACTTACTATGTTTTTCTTCAGGGAAAAAAGAATACTAGACAACAACAAAACAACAAGATGATCAAGTAACCCAGTGACCCTCTGAGCCTGCTTTCATACCTTGTAACAAAAGCAAGGAAAGGCCTGATCATCCTCTTCACACAACTCTTGTGTCATTCATGAGGCAGAAGAGGTTATGAGTAGCCTGCAAGATGGTTCCACTTTCCATCCTGCACCACAGTTCTTCACAGCACCATAGGAATCTGATTCCCCTTCGGTACTGCTCTAATATGATGCTTGCTCTGAGAACAAGATCACCCCATCTTACCTTGAACTTCCAGCCCTCTTTTTAAACACTAATTTAGATAAATGAAGAGGAGTCTGTAACATTTTGGTGATGGGGAAGGCTAAATCTATATAATAATATAAAAATGGTCTGGAGAGATGACTCAGTGGTTAAGAGTGCTATCTACTCTTGCAGAGGTCCTGCGTTCAATTCCCAACAATCTCATGACAGAGAACAACCATCTGTAATGACATTTCATGCCCTGTGTGTCTGAAGACAGCTACAGTGTACTCACAGGTTTGTGTGTGTGTGTGTGTGTGTGTGTGTGTGTGTGCTCGTGCGAGAAAGAGAGAGAGAGAGAGAGAGAGAGAGAGAGAGAGAGAGAGAGAGATTTTTTTTGTTTTTGTTTTTTTTTGTTTTGTTATTTTTTTTGATTTTTTTATTGTATATATTCTATATTTACAATTCATTTCCCTTTTTCTGGTTCCCCACCCCCAAATGTCCCACATGTCCTTTTCCCTCCCCCTGCTCCCGCATCCACCCCCTCCCACTTTACTGTTCTTGTACTCTCCCACAATGATGTTTTGGTCCATTCTAGCACCAGTGTCCACTCCTTTCTTCTTGTGAGACATCACTTGATATGTGATTTGTGTCTTTGGTGTTCCAAGCTTCTAGGCTAATATCCACTTATCAGTGACTGTATACCATGGGTATTCTTTTGAGACTGGGTCACCTCACTTAGTATGACATTCTCCAGCTCCATCCATTTCTCTAAGAATTTCATGAATTCATTGTTTCTAATGGCTGAATAGTACTCCATTGTGTATATATACCACATTTTTTGTATCCATTCCTCTGTTGAGGGACATCTGGGTTCTTTCCAGCTTCTGGCTATTATATATAAGGCTGCTATGAACATAGTGGAGCATGTACCCTTATTGCATGCTGGTGAATCTTCTGGGTATATTCCCAGGAGTGGTATGGCTGGGTCCTCCGGAAGTATCACGCCCAGTTTTCTGAGGAACCGCCATACTGATTTCCAGAGTGGTTGTACCAGCTTGCATTCCCACCAGCAGTGGAGGAGTGTTCCTCTTTCTCCACATCCTCGCCAACACCTGATGTCTTCTGAGTTTTTAATCTTAGCCATTCTGACTGGTGTGAGGTGAAATCTCAGGGTTGTTTTAATTTGCATTTCCCTAATGACTAGTGATGTTGAACATTTTTTAAGGTGTTTCTCAGCCATCCGAATTTCTTCAGGTGAAAAGTCTCTGTTTAGCTTTGTACCCCATTTTTGGATAGGGTTATTTGGTTTTCTGGGGTCTAACCTCTTAAGTTCTTTGTATACATTGGAGATTAGCCCTCTGTCGGATGTGGGGTTGGTGAAGATTTTTTCCCAATTTGTTGGTTGCTGATTTATCCTTTTGACAGTGTCTTTTGCCTTACAGAAACTTTGTAGTTTTATGAGGTCCCATTTGTCTATTCTTGCTCTTAGAGCATAAGCAATTGGTGTTCTGTTCAGGAATTTTTCCCCTGAGCCAATGTCCTCAAGGGTCTTCCCCAGTTTCTTTTCTATTAGTTTTTGTGTGTCTGGTTTTATGTGGAGGTCTTTGATCCACATGGAGTTGAGCTTAGTGCAAGGAGATAAGAGTGGGTCAATTCTCATTCTTCTGCATGTTGACCTCCAGTTGAGCCAGCGCCATCTCTTGAAAAGGCTATCTTTTTTCCACTGGATGTTTTCAGCTCCTTTGTCGAAGATCAATTGGCCATAGATGTGTGGGTTCAATTCTGGGTCTTCGATCCTATTCCATTGATCCGCTTCCCTGTCACTGAACCAATACCATGCAGTTTTTAATACCACTGCTCTGTAATATTGCTTGAGGTCCGGGATATTGATTCCCCCAGAAGTTCTTTTGCTGTTGATGATAGTTTTAGCTATCCTGGGTTTTTTGTTATTCCAGATGAATTTGAGAATTGCTCTTTCTAGTTCTATGAAGAACTGAGTTGGGATTTTGATGGGGATTGCATTGAATCTGTATATTGCTTTGGGCAAGATTGCCATTTTGACTATATTAGTCCTGCCAACCCACGAGCATGGAAGATTTTCCCATTTTCTGATGTCTTCTTCAATTTCCCTCTTCAGAGACCTGAAGTTTTTGTCGTATAAATCTTTCACATGTTTGGTTAGCGTCACTCCAAGATACTTTATATCATTTGTGGCTATTGTGAAGGGTGTCATTTCCCTAATTTCTTTCTCGGCCTGCTTATCCTTCGCGTACAGGAAGGCTACTGATTTACTTGAGTTGATTTTATAGCCAGCCACTTTGCTGAAGTTGTTTATCAGTTGCAGGAGTTCTCTGGTGGAGGTTTTTGGGTCACTTAAGTAAACTATCATATCATCTGCAAATAGTGATAGTTTGACTTCTTCCTTTCCGATTTGTATCCCTTTGACTTCCCTCTGTTGTCGAATTGCTCTAGCTAGTACCTTAAGTACTATATTGAAGAGATATGGCTAGAGGGGACAGCCTTGTCTAGTCCCTGATTTTAGAGGGATTGCTTCGAGTTTTTCTCCGTTTACCTTGATGTTGGCTACTGGTCTGCTGTATATTGCTTTTACTATGTTTAGATATGGGCCTTGAATTCCTGTTCTTCCTAGGACCTTTAGCATGATAGGATGCTGAATTTTGTCAAATGCTTTTTCAGAATCCAATGAGATGACCATGTGGTTTTTTTCTTTGAGTTTGTTTATGTAGTGGATTACGTTGATGGATTTCCGTATGTTGAGCCATCCCTGCATCCCTGGGATGAAGCCAACTTGATCATGGTGAATGATCGTTTTGATGTGTTCTTGGATTCGGTTGGCAAGTATTTTGTTTAGTATTTTTGCATCGATATTCATAAGAGAAATTGGCCTGTAGTTCTCTTTCTTAGTTGGATCTTTGTGTGGTTTTGGTATCAGGGTAATTGTGGCTTCATAGAATGAGTTGGGTAGTGTTCCTTCTGTTTCTATTTTGTGAAATAATTTGAAGAGTATCGGTATCAGGACTTCTTTGAAGGTCTGATAGAATTCTGCACTAAAACCATCTGGTCCTGTGCTCTTTTTGGTTGGAAGACTGTCTATGACCCCTTCTATTTCTTTGGGGGTTATGGGTCTGTTTAGACGATCTATTTGATCCTGGTTTAATTTTGGTATTTGGTAACTGTCGAGGAAATTGTCCATTTCCTCCAGATTCTCCAGTTGTGTTGAGTATAGGTTTTTATAGTAGGATCTGATGATTTTTTGAATTTCCTCAGTTTCTGTTGTTATATCTCCCTTTTCATTTCTAATTTTGTTAATTTGAATACTGTCTCTGTGCCCTTTAGTAAGTCTGGCTAGGGGTTTATCTATCTTGTTGATCTTCTCAAAGAACCAGCTCCTGGTTTTGTTGATTCTTTGTATGGTTCTCTTTGTTTCAACTTGATTGATTTCAGCCCTGAGTTTGATGAGAGATCTTAAGAAATAATATAAGAACACAAAAAAATAATTGTAACTTAATGCAAAATGCCTAAGGAAGCTTAGTGGGGAAGTTTCTCACCAAGTAAGCAAAAAGATCAGTTTAGATTCCTTCAACATACATTTAATGTTGAATGAACAAGCCTGTCTGTCTTCTCAGCAGTGGGTACTCAGGGACTTGACATACGACAGAAAACTGTATTCATGGCACCAAAAATGTTGGTCTGTGAGGTTAGCAAGAAACAATTCACTGGTTGGAAGTGGAGAGTGAACATGTAGTAACCCAATGTCGACCTTGTGTGTCCCCACATATGTATATGAACATATGCATTTAGATACATGCACCCATGAACATGTACACACATATATATGCAAACATGCACACCATATATTTACATACAATAAATTTTCATCCCACGAAATACAATAATTCTGTTTGACCTTTGTACTATTTTAGAAATGACAGATTTGCTAGCTCTCTCTGGTTCCTAATACAGGAAATCAGCCCATCTTTGCCACTTTTGGCCTTTGGCTCTGAGGCATTTCAGTTCTACTACTTATTCCAGATGACTGGGGGTTTGAGTGTTCATTTTGCATAATGTCTTAAATGTATAGAAGCAGAAAACCAAGAATATCTCAAAATATCTTAAAATTCAAAAATGAGTGCCCAATGCAACTAAAGAGAAAATGTACCTGTATAGTAGACTCCAGTGATTAAAGGTGACATTTCTTTGAAAGTTAGCCTGGTATAATTCAAATCATTCTGTAGACATACCACTAAGTTCAGATATTCTTCTCTTCTCTTCTCTTCTCTTCTCTTCTCTTCTCTTCTCTTCTCTTCTCTTCTCTTCTCTTCTCTTCTCTAACCTCTTCTCTTCTCTTCTCTTCTCTTCCCTTCCCTTCCCTTCCCTCCCCTCCCCTCCCCTCCCCTCCCCTCCCCTCCTCTCCTCTCCTCTCCTATCCTATCCTATCCTCTCCTCCTTTCCCTTCCATTCCCTTCTCTTTTCCTTTCTCTCCCTTTCTCCTTCCTTTCCTCCACACATACTCATGGATTCTGGGACCTGACCTTGGGTCCTTATCCGTGCAAGTATCTGCTAACTCTGCTATCATTCTGTGTCTCCCAAATTGATTTTACTTATTTACTCAAAACATCAGAGATATTTCCTTCCCACCAAAATCTTTAACCAGACTGTAGTTATGTATTCATGTGAAAATATAATCTCACCATTATTTAAAGTCCATAAATTAGATACTTTTTATACATAAATAAAACAATAATGGCAACACTATCTTAAAACCCTTGCATAAAAGTTAGATGCAGACAAGAATAATGTCCTGATTGAGTATCCTATATTTTAACACACAGCTTCCTTTAATTCATGTACTATAAGCTGAACCCCTCAAGAGAAGACTAGCAAACTTTAATAGCAAGTTTAAAATTAAATGCATCTGGGATATTAATTCTTAAACAGTCTTTGGTTTCCTGAGTAGCTTGAAAAGCATTATTTAGCTCTTAAATACCTTTTTTAGACTTTACAGGAATAGGAAATGTTCTTCATCAACATCTAATTTAGAAACTGTAGATGTTATCAGACATACCACTTTAAACAGTTTACTTGGAGTGAGATCTAGCTCACTGACATTTAGGTTGGGTGGGGATCTGACATATATGTGTACTTTCATTTTCTTATCCAAAAAACTGAGGCATGCTAAGTGCATTTTCAAACAAGAGAAACTTGTATGTCCTACATCAAATGACTTCAAAGTAAATCTTTCTAGATGCAATTGTATAATCATTTCTTTTGGAAATATGTTGAATATACACATTACTATTCTTAATGATCCATGGCATGATCCCCACATTAATCTTGTCATCTTACCCAAGGAAGATAGCTAAGAATGGATTCTAGCACACCCATTATCCTCCCCTCGCCATTGACAGCACTTACAGAAGAGTATTCCTAGGGCTCTGGCTTCCTGTAATCGGCACAGTTGCACCGAACATAATGCTCTCAGATTTCATCACTAGTCTTCCCCTTCTGAGAACTAAAACTTGCATGTTTGATTTATAATATAGAGGCTATTGGGTAAATAAAATTCTTTCTAGCATCTCTAAACATCATTCTACTTATTTCTAAGAATTCTGCCTCCTGCCTTTTGGCCCCTATACCAGGTTCCAAAATGTATCCTGCATTCTGGATCCAGGATCCCTTCCGTCTGGTCTTCCTAGGGTAGTCTTTTAGGGCACAGCTGACTTTTTCCTTGGGAGACATTGACCGTGGACTCAGATAATGGAGTGATGCGAAGATTTAGAATAATAACCTGGAGCAAGCAGAAGCCTTGGGACCTGGTAGAGGTTTGAGTCAATGACCTCTCCTGGGTCACCCCTACTGATGCACCTTCAGCATGACTGCATGTCTGTACCATCCTTTTTCTCTGTTCCATCCTGGACTCACATTGCTAGTGCTTCACCTTCGGCTCCGTGGCATGACCAGTCAGTTGCTCAGTTCCTTTATTTCCTCATTGGCAACACTGAAGATGTGGAGACTAAGTGGGACAGAGATTACAAAACATTCAGAGATGGGCTGGGAGTATGGCTGCAGGAGGCATGCTCACTATTATTAATGTCAGGATCTCTGTCAAATTGCCATCCTACGTCCCGGCATACTGTCATCACAGTGAGATTTGCTGTGCACCCTATTCTAGTTGCAACAGCATATCAGCTTGATTTATTGCAACAAACATAACTGGAGTGACAAGGCTTTTATTTAGGACTTTTTTTAAAAAAGTAAAATATTCTGTATGAGTTTGGGTGTGTGTATATTTTTAGGCTGTGGCTTAGCTATCCTGGGTCCTTCTTTTTCTCTTTTTGACTCAAGGCTCTGTGAGGAAGAGTTGAAGTTGCCAGAAAGCTGATTTTGGGATAACTGAGAGAGGTGAGATGGTGTTAAATTAAGAATCAGAGATGAGAAAAGATGAAAAGCTTTACTTAGAATGAGGTTTGGGCTGAAAATGACTGTGAATTATTTTTTTTCTTTTTTAATCCTGTAAGAAATACAGCCACAGTTTGAAAGGGAACTATTTAAACATTTATTTTAGCCCAATAAGGAAAAGAGGGAGCCAGCCTTTTCTGAGACCCAAACACATATCTCTGGATGTAAAGTGAAAAAGAAATAAAATATATCTTGTTTTCTCTTCTCTTCTACTCTCCTTTCTTCTCTTCTCCCTTCACTTCCCCTCTCCTCCTCTTCTCTCCACCCCTCCATTCTGGTGAGGGTGAGGAATATATATTTCTAATAATGAGAATATCAGGTGATCTTTCTTTGCAGTAAGAATGAAAATTAAAACAAAAGAATGTTGAAGTTCAAACTGTAGCTGTGTTCGAGAATAGAAATAACCCTTCAATGGTAATGAGCATCTTCTCCATGATGCTGTGATCACAGAGAGATCATTGTGAACATTTCCATAGCTGTATAAGGCTCTACCTTTTCAAGGTCCATACTCTGAATGTGGACTCACTTGCAAATGTATTTTGTCAAATAAAAAGAATTCTAAATTTGACCATCTTGTTCAAAGGTACACTTTTAGAATTTTTCTATTATTTATACAAACGACATATAATTTACACACATTCATGTATCACAAAATGTTATGATTCCTAAGTACCAGGTCAAATAAAGTAGGTATTTCTATTAGTTTAAATTCCTATTTTTTGCAGTGAGTTAGTTAAAATTACTCCTTTCAGTTTTTCCTTGCACAATACATGATTGCAAACTGTACTCACCCCGTTATATAAGGGGTCTGAGGAAAAAAAACGTAAAAGAAGAGCAACAAAGAATTAACAACTCATGTATTTCCCCTGAGATTAGGTTGGGTGTAATCAAATATCTTTTTACCTATCTGATTTAATACAATTGTTAATAAGTAATAACTGCAATGGAGAGTCCAGTCTGTGCCTGTGATCTTCAGGGCAGTCACATGAGGTGGACATCACTCTTCTCATTTTACAGAGAAAATGCAGCCTTCAACAACATAAACAACTTAGACCACTTTATTGCAAGAGAATACTGAAACACATAGGAAAAATAGGGCATTCTGATCCCAAGGACCGTGTGTTCTTGACTGAGTATTGCCTATAGCCACTCTTTCAAATAAGCCCTCCATTTATGAAAATTTCTCCAAATGAGACATGGCTACCACATACAACAATAAAAACAACAGCATAGCTGTGATGTACAATATCCACTGTGGATGAGATCTGGATTTTCAGTCACCACAGAAACACACTCCTGGTTAGGGCTATGGAAACTTTCAGAAAAGTTTAACTGGAGAGGGAAAGCTCACTGTGTATGTGAATGATGCCATTCCCTGACTTGGGACCTTAATAGGAAACCATTTGAGCCCCACAGGTCAGCTCTCTGTAATTCCTGAATGTTGATACTGTGTTCATACCAGTAGCATCAATTTCCTATTCTCAGTACTTCACCCTTTTCTCCTTTAGTTACCTTTGTCAGACATTTTGTCAGAACAATGAAAATAATTAACTAATGAAGCAGACATTTAGAAAAATGACAGATGTATCCATGCACACAGGGAAGCTCCTTTGCTCCTTGGTTCTCATTAACAACATTCCTATTCTATTGATGAAATGACACCATGCTGGGAGAAGGTGAAAACAAGTCTATATGTGTTATCAGTATTTCCAAAATTCTGGATGACATTTCTGAAAACATGAGCATCCTTTTTCCTCTTGTCTGCAGTCCTAGAATAGAAAAGATTGTGTAGATTCATGCTGAGCAAGGATAAAAGCTGGACCATTCCTCAGGAAGTCCACTCCTGCCATTTGTACCCTGAAATGCAATGCTGGTTTTGAAAAGAAATAACACCTCCTCCCTTCCTAAAATAAATGAAGAATTTTGTTGTAAATGAAAGTATTATTTTAAAGAAAGATAGATCGTGATGGCTCTGTTGAAAAATTCAAAACAAGAACTCTTTGTCTAAAATTAAACAGCCTGCCTAAGAACCAGTGATATATATATATATGGAACAGCTCCTCCACAGAATGTCCGAGCTGTTTCTTCTCCCAGAGAGTGACCCAGTAAAAACACTAAATATATACCCAGGTCCTCTTCCACTGTATAGGCCCAATAGAAAGTGGTGAGTCAGCCTCAAAGCCACAGGAAAGCCAAGGAAACATTTCTTTTCTGGATTTGGTCTAAATTTCACAAATTCTCTTAAAGTTTTAGGTTGTTTAAAAGTCAATGGTAGTATTTAACCTGTACTTACTGAAAAGAAAATAAATATTTTAGGGCAATTACACAAAAGATTAATAAACATTTCACCCAGGGTCTATATATGAACCCTGGATTCATATATATCATATAATATATGATATCTCTTTATTTCTTCTTCACTGGAAGAGTTATATGGAGTGGCTTAGATAGAGAGTTGCTTTTTTTGTATTCATGTTTATTGAAGGGATGTTTCAAATGCCCTCTGTACAAATAATACCGCTAGCTGACGTAATTAACTATTTAGTATAGTACAGAAAATACTTAAAATGTAGTCAAGATTCTAGTGAATCATAAAAGCACAGCAGATTGCTTAAAATTTCCATGGACCAGTGCTGAGTGCCATGGGGTCAGTTCCCAAGAGCTCTGTTCTTTGCATGGTTCTTCCTCTCTATTCCGGAGGCTCATTTATTGCCATTGTCAGTCATTCCTGCATATATCGGCCAAATGCTTTCTTCTCTTGTAGATTTTTGAGAGAGTGACAGTTAACCTCTCTCAGAAATGAGCCTTCTCATTGTTTATCAAACACAAAGTAACCAGCAGTGAGGTCATGGATAACATGTACAACACACAGTAAACAGACTTAACAGGACGTGTGTGTGTATGTGTGTGTGTGTGTGTGTGTGTGTGTGTGTGTGTGTTTAACAATAACAAGAAAATTTAGGCCATCAATTGGAGAAGTAGTAGGAGTCCATGGAAAAAGTTGGATGGTGGGGGACATGGAAAATACTAGATGGAGGACAGAAAATGGGAAAGGGTACAAGATATTCTAATTTTTGAAGACTCATTATTTAAGACAGTGCCTGTACTGGTGTGGTAACTTTATTATTTCTACTACGCTTGGGAACAAATAACCAGTTCCTATTACTAATATCAGGTTTTGATGTTTTGTTCCTCAAAATGTTTAAGTGTTTGGGCTTTTACTTTTCTTCACATCATCATGTTCTCCACCCAGGCTCCTCCCTACACACAATACATGTTTGCTTCTGACAACAGTATCTGCGTCCCTAGCCTTTGCTTGTGGTGAAGAATCAGGAGTTCACAGGACTCAAAGACCCGTTTTTCTAGTGTGTCTTCTACCTTAGTGTTATTTGCAGATGCTTGGTCAAGTTCCGCCCTTATGCAGGTGGACGTTCCTCTCTGTTAGCTTTTCCTCTATAGTGAGGATGAGTTCTTCTAGCTTTCTCCAGACCAGGTTCTCTGAGCAGCATAAAGGCAATAAAGCTCAGTGCTCATCCAGCCAATTATATGACTGTTATTTTTGGACACTGGCTGCCAGAATATCTGTTTTCTGATCCTGGCCTCATCACCTGGATGAGATGAGAAGGAACATGACAGTTGCCAGTATTTGTTATTACTCCACTAAAGGGGAGCTGACTGAGCAGGCAATGTGTCAAAATCCTTGCTTTGCATGTGTTTTTACAACTTAAAGTCTCTCTGGTCCATGGTAGTGTCTGTGACTTTTCAAGTTCTTTCTACTATAAACTACATTTTGCCTGCACCTCTACCTCAATAATTCATGGAGCATTTTTTTTGTTGTTGTTGTTTTAATATAGGATGTGGAATATGACCATTAAAAAAACAAATGTTGCTTACATTTCTGAATACTGAAAAAAAAACTCTATTTCACCACCTGATCGTGCATGCTTTCTACCCATTTCTCATTTGTATTTGTTTATCTGTGTCACCCATTCTAAGTCCCAGCCTTGAGTTTTATGCATGAATTTAAAGGTGTTGAAACCACCAAGTACTATGAGGTTCATTCATTTTCAGTATATCGTATTTCCAGTCTGAGATTCCATTTGTTGTATGTCCAACAACACTGAACATTTTAGGGTCTGACCTACCACCTGCATCATGATAATATTGTCATGAGTCTCAAGATAAAGCCTTGACTTCTAAGACCACTCAGAGAAGGAGATCGATCATGAAATCAAGCTTAAGCTATTTTTAATTCATTTATTTAACATTCTGTACTTTCTTTTATTAGTTCCATTAATTTCAAAGGTACCACTAATTCAAACAATTGCAGGCTCTAGTATTCTAAAACAGCTTTTCAATAATTATGTCTTTCTGTTTTCTTGAGATTATCCTTACATCACTCCCCCTTTTCCATTTTTCTCTCTATGCCTTCCCAAAGAGCTGTAGCTGTCTGTTTTAAATGCATGCCCCACTTTATTTGATAATTTTTGTTAGATGAATATCTGCATATGTAGATAGATGGTTGATAGATGATAGATAGATAGATAGATAGATAGATAATAAATTGATAGATAGTTGTATTCCTAAATAAAGATATACAACTCTCTCAGCCAGTAAGATGAACCACAATGATAGAAATGCTAATTTGAATAGGGGTGTGGGAAGAACACAGGAGGCCAGCTCCTGGCAACTAACAAAATGCTAACAGCCTGAAAAATAATTTTCCACAAGGAAGAGCACACTTGTTGGTTTTCCAATACCCCCACAGCACTGAGCACATGCATACAAGTAATATTATACTTGACACTACCTTTTAATTGGCTGACTCATGAAATGATCTGGGAAGCCTTAAGGTACAGGTGTTAGAACTCCAGGAGAACTTATTTAATTGTTTGCCAGTATGGCCTTAGCATCCTGATTATTCTAAACTGGGAAAAAACAACAAATGTGGAACTTATCTTCGTTTTCAACTCTAGGTTACCTGCCATTTGGGAATCTGTTTGTTTTGAGATCTGAAACTCAGGACTTCTCCACAGCTTTTCATCCTTACACGTTTATACACTGACTACAAGCTGAACTCGATTGGGTCCTTACTCCTGCCAGTCAGTAGCACAGTTGAGTTAGAACATACTATCCTGGGGAAGTGGCTTTTGATCCTGTACATAGCTATCTCTAAAAAGGATTAATATATCATTGTGATGGTTAAATTAAATTGTATGGTATCTATCTTTCAAAAACAGGTATCTCTTTTCTGAACCACAAAATGTTCCCTGTAAATACACTCTCCAAAAACTCAATTAGTATAAATAAAATTTTCAACAAGTTTGGATACTAAGTATTTCCAAAGAGGGGGAAAAGACAGTGAAATCTATGACTCATCTCTCAATTCTGTGTTATTCATGACAGTGTGTTTCCTTGACACAAGGAAACATTCTATCAGCCAATAATGGCTGGGTTTCAGTTCTTCAATAGACCAATCATCATCCTTACCTGACAAGCGCGTTTGCTCAGAAATGACACCAAAATGCAATATTTTTCTTGTCAAGCTGAACTCTGCCATGCTTCGACTCCCGCCTCTTCTCAGCATTCATTACCCTTTTACTTGGTCTCACTCTCTCCCTGTCAGATTGCCTTACTTTATTTATTTAATAATCTGACAAAGATGAAAGAAGTATTACTATGGGCTTAGGAGACAATTGAAATGTCCCTACTGTCACATTTTCATCTAAATGACAGAGAGGTATCCCCTCACCCTTGATTGAAAATAACCTTGTCTTATTCCATGGTGTGTCTGTGTGTGTTTCTAATACTAGTGTCCTGGAAAAGACACTATTCACAAGTATGATTAAGTGATTTCCAACAAACCTACTTTTTGTTGCATTCCGATGACATTGATTTAAATTAGGTGATCTTAAAATCTGAAAACCCCAATTTATACATATGTAATTAAATTACTTCACATTTGAAAGTTATTATTGTTAAACTCATTGAAACTGATGATGACTGACTGTAATCCATCATCAGTGTTTGTAGCTATATTTCAAAGAAGCTCTCTGGTCCTCCTCCCCATCTGGCCTAAAAACATATCCGTCTGAGCCCATCCCTGCAGCTGCTGCTTTTTTCCCTCAACATTTTTTTAATAAAGGATGTATATCTTCTCTATACGATTCTCATTTTCTGTCCTTGTTTTCTCCTTTTTTTTCTCTTTCTGGAGGCAGGCAGAAACCCCAGTGCAGTGAAGGGGACACCAACTGATCACAAACCCATCTACCCAAAATTTATCCTGTCTATAAAAAATGCAGGAACAGGGTATGGAATAGAGAAGGGTTTCATTATCTTCCTCAGAAGTACCGATTCTACTCTCTCACCTTTGCTTTTTACATGAAAATGAATAACTGTTGCTATACCTAAACCCCCACTGGCTATAGCCACTGGTCCTTTCCTGTCTGCCTTGATGATTACCTCATTGTCTCCATGTCCTAATTTCCATGACTTTGACAAACAACCTAAAATGTAATCTTACATACAAATTCGAAGTGTGCTCTTTTCTTTTCTTTTTTTTTTAATTTTTATTTTCTATATTCTATGTTTACATTCCAAAGGCTTTCCCCTTTCCCAGTTTCCCCCTACCATACGTCCCATAGTTCCTCTCCCCCCTAACTATTCCCCAATCATTCCCCCTCCCCACATGGTTTCTTTACAAAACTGGATCCAATCTTTACAGGCCCAGGGTCCTCTCCTTTCTTCTTCTTGGGAATCATTTGACTTGCTAATTATGCCTTGAGTATTTAGGGCTTCTGGCTCATTAATATCCACTTATCAGTGATTGCATTTCATGTGTATTCTTTTGTGATTGGGTTAACTCACTCAGGATGCTATTTTCCAGGTCTAACCATTTACCTACAAATTGCATGAATTCATTATTTTTAATTGCTGAGTAGTATTCCATTGTATAAATATACCACATTTTCTGTATCCATTCCTCCTTTGAGGGATATTTGGGCTCCTTCCAATCTCTTTTCTTAAAGTCAATATTGTCCTTTCTCTCCAAGATTAGGACACCAGGTCTCACATATTCTAAACTGTCATTGAGTACTTCTCTAGCTGTTTAGATTATTTTCTAAGGCAAGTGATATACTTGAGGGTGCTTTCATATTATATTCCATCCTCAGAACTGTAAAAAATCAAATATCAAGAAACTACTCAAACAAAATCTGAAGCTCATAGGTCTTTTAATTACATCACTTTAAAATTGGGTTGATATTCGTTCACCTTCTATTTTGTAATGTTTTACATTAAAAAATACAAGTTAGTAAAGATAGCAGTGATCTTTGGTTTCCTTTATGTCTTGTATATGGCCCATTTATCAACCAGAATAATTCCACTGGTATTGTTTTACCACACTAACTGCACTTTGTGTTTCACTAAGTGCCCCTACTAATGTGCTTTATGTATTTCATTGCAAACTCCAAACATCTTTTACTTAGCATATATATATATATATATATATATATATATGCATATGCAATGTGTATATCTTTGATTCTGCATTTTATTTTATCTTGACCGAAGCGCTATTCCCTCATTATTCCCTCATATGGTTCTGCCCTTGACAGCCATGGCACTTTCTGGTCCCTCCCTGACAGATCGATGCTGACTTCTTTTGCTCATTTCTCTACCTCTAGCAATGCGATTTTGGACCTGTTCTTAGTCTTTCCTTGTTTTGTTCTTCTCATCTTACTTTAATCATCTATATGCTTCCAATATTGTTCTGATAACCTTAATGAGTATGTTAGTCTGTATTTTGTTTCATAGAATCAGATCCATATACAAACGTAGCTCCTACTTTCTTACCAATGCTGAATAGGTTCTAGGTATGTGTAGAAATAAACCTAGGATTGTCATTCTTGAGGTAGCCCTGTCCAGTGCCTCCAACTCACTTGATTCTTCATACAGGTAGCAGTTGTATTTCCTCTTTGAAAACACTTAGCCAGAATTCTACACTGTATATTTTATAGATCTGTGTGGTTTGGTTTATTTTTCCTGTTACTATTTGAGATCAAGCCATTGTCACATCTTTCTGACTTCAGAATGTATCTGCAGCCTTTATGGAAGATGAAGAATTACTTCATACCTCAGAAGTTAATCTGTTAGGGGTTTGCCATGCAATTCCAGGATAGAATATCTCTTCAATTTGAAAAAGGACCGGAGTCCAATTCTAGCACTATTTTTAATCTGATAGAGCACAGTATTACTTTTCTCATAAAGCCTATAGAGAGAAAGGTAAAATTAAATATTTCACTTGTGACAATGGTACTATTTTCATTCTAAACAACATTGCCAGGGAATTGATTGAGTAGTACATAATAATTATTCCCCGAGAGTCATTATAAAATAGGTGCAATCCCGGAAAGCTGACATGCTCATCACCCCAATCCAATTTTAGTATTTCACTAAAATGTGAATCTATGTACCATTCATTGATGAACAAGTGAAACATTCAGGTTCTCTTAAAGAACACCATACCAAATATTTTTCTCTGAAATGCATACAGAGAAAAGAGAAAGAAGCATTTCTCCTGGGCAGTTTAAACCTAGACAGTGAAGTAGGCTACTGTATTTCCAAGAAGTAAACAAGAATACTGAAAATGGGTGTCATGTAGTTACAAACTGAGCGCCATTGCTCCAGGAGTTCTTTGTGCCCCATAGACAGCCTAGGCTGGGACTCAAGTTTATAATGCCAAGGGACAGGAAGTTTGTAGAAACTCTGTGTAAGTTATCCATTTACTCTGACTAGTACTCTTTATTCCTTGCTCCCTTATGGCAATTAGCAGAACTACTTGGGAGTCAGAAATACATCAGTATCTGCCCTCTCTGCTTCTATCATACAACATTTAATTCTCTTTACACCCTCATATTTCCTTGGTTTGGTTAGGTGCTGACACTCAGCTATGTCACATCATGGAAGATCAGGAACTTTTAAGGGGTTAACACATGAGTGGGCTGTCTTGGAACCTCTTTCTCCATGCATGTTTTGATGTTTCTGTTAGCCTTCTCATCTCCACAGCAGTACCAAGAACCTGACTATGCTGACTCATTAAAACCTCAGATTAGAATCCACAGCTGGTGCCCAGAGGAGCTTGGTCTTGGAAGTCCAGCAAAGTTCCTCTTTCAGTTTGCCCCTCCTGTAGTTTGTCAATAATCCTCAGACATTTCAAATCTGTCTGTGCACGCAAATGGGAAAATTGTTTTGAGTTGTGGTTCTATCCCTTAACAAAATAAGCCTTTTCAAACCTCTCAATGGCACTTAAAGGAAACGTGTTGGTTTTGCTACTGTAGAGTGGTCACAGGTTCTCTCAGGAAAACTTGATGTTTAAAGAAATATGAAAATTTGGACACTGAATTAGAGCAGTGTGGTAGAGCTAGAGGCAAGGGTTTGGCAGAGCAGAACCCTCATCAGAAGCCAGATCTAGAGAATTGTCTTCTGGAGGTCTGAGCAGTTTACTTACTTGCTTATTGGCTTGGGGTTGCTAGTTGGATAGGCTGATACCCTTTGGAATTTGAAAAAAAAAAATTCCCCGAGCCATAACTCATGATCCATAAGGCACAGAACCACTTCCCTGTGTTCAGGCTTCAGCATTTAATTCACCTGGGATGTTTGGAACCCGTATTTCTTTTACCTATATTCCTAGGCAAATATCCTCATCATGCCTCAGATCCTGGCCAGAAGAACAGTGACAAAACTCACTTAATCTATGCACACTGATTTGTAGAAGGCACAAGGGCTGTAATTTTTTCTGTTCTCTAGTTGGTCCTAGAGTATGTGGCAGATGCATGTCCCTGTTCACTTGAGCTGTCACTAGGGCGAACATGTTTAGCCTCAGCCTCACGTAGCTGTGGATATTGACAATCTAGAAAGCATGCTCTCCAGAGACACCACCAAGTACTTACTGCCAGCTTTGTACTGCTCTTCCACCTACTGAATTCCTGGGAGCCTCCAGCTCTCAGAGGACTAATAAAGGGCACTCTGTTTCCATTATCACAAGCAGTTGAACCATTTCATTCTCATATCACAGTATAGCATAGTTGAGAAAAAACTCAATGGACAATTAAGATATTGGTAATTTTTAAGTGGGGAAATTAAGTCCACGTGTAGAAGGTGTCCCATGGTGAAATGTCACCTTGGTAACTAGTGACAGAACAAGATATATGTTCAGAAATACTGGCTAGTCAGTGTTTTTTCCCACACATTGCAGTAATCCCAGTGGAAGCTAGCATGGGTGCTGCGATGCATCCAGTTTTGGATAATCATCACTATTAATAATGCACTACAACTTAAGAGTATGTGCATACTGGCATTGCATTTATTTCCTTTATCGATCATTATTAATATTTCAGTGCTGTTTAATTTCCCAAAGACTTCATACTGTATATGCATCCTTTAGGAATTTCACATTAAAATGTACTTTTCAAACCTCAATTTATGAAATAAATACCAAATAGGTACTTTGAGCCATTGTTACAAAATAATGTATAAATTCCATGTATTAAAACTCCCACTTCTCTGGTCTAGGCAGTACCTCCTCCACTCCAGAGAAAATCATTTCAGGGTTATATGGTGAGAAGAAAGGCAGCATTTGCATTTATTGCAGAATGAATGAAGGATTTATGTCTTGCACTCTGTGTAGAATAATTTTATAGGAACATTAAATACCCTTTACCTTGTAATTTCTGATGCACATCATTTTGATAACCTTTGAGTCATGGATCATTGGTTAAAAAAATGCCTCGTTTGCTTTCAACTCAACACACACCAAGAACTCAACCCAGAAACATTTTAAAGAACTGATTTAAATTCCCAATTCCTTTGGTGCACTCCTACAAGGAATCTGAATAAATGGATTAGCCTTTTCACCTTGGGTTTACAATTAGTGTTGGAACATTTCCTTCAGCAACAACCATGTTGATGATAAAAACCTGCCTCTAACGCTGTCATAATTTATTGAGGACCTAAGACTTCTAAAAGTAGACACAATGACTAGATGCATTCTATTCCTGCAAAAGTAGAATACCTCTGAGATCACAGTCATCTTAAGAGTCCTAGGATATATCTGATTATTTATCATGCAAATGCATGGCTACTTAAGTTTCTTTTACAACCTGTTTCTTCTGGAGAGGTTACCAGTCTCCTCTATAGATTTTTAGTTTCAGTCCTATGAGGTTATGAATGACCAGTGGGTAAAGATGTGTGTAGGAAGAGTAGTAGTGGAAGAGCCACTTAATTGCCATGATGAGTCCATCCTGAGTGTTCACAGCTGATGTATGACTTTGAGGCTCCAGGTTGAAAAGAAGATAAAAGTTTGGTATTTAGATTCATGCTAAGTACCTGTTTCCATAATATTAGCTAGTGCATGAAATTCAATATGCTTCCCCCACATCTGATCACTTTAACTGATCTTAAACATAAATGCATGCTCACGCACTCAACTCAGCAAGCACATATCCTTTATTTAAGCAAATACCAGAAGAGTGGAGAAAATCAGTTTCTGCAGGAAATGCTGATGTTTTAAGTTGTTTTTGAAGCAGAGAGATAGCTCTTTGGTGGCTGTTGTGATCAATTATTTAGATATATCAATAATAGGTTAATAACTATTGTTACTATTCTATCATGAAGCTAATTGCTCTAAGGCAATTGCAATTAGTGATACTGAAGTAACCAAGCTCATATCCTATCTCAGGTTCATTGGACCAAAGTTGGACCTTCAAGATTACAGTAGGAAGCATTCATCTTTGCATGTACTCTGTATCTAAGCTCTACTGAGCACTGCAATAGAGGCAAATCAATCACAGACAGGAAAGACAGGATGCCTGTTGAGCACTCACAGTCAAGATCAGTGGTTCTCAAACTGTGGGTTAAGACCCCTCTGCAGTTGAATGACAGTTTCCCAGGAGTTATATAAGATCATTGGAAGCCATAAATATTTTATAATATGATTCATAATAGTCACAAAATTAGAGTTGTGAAGTAACAATAATAATAGTCTCTGTTTGGCTGGTCACCAAAATATTATGAACTATATGAAAGGCTCACAGCATTAGGAAGGTTGAGAACAAATAGCCTAGAGCTTTTAAATTGGAAGCCCATGACTGTTCTTCACCTAACTCTGGATTGCCAGGATGCTCTTGGGATGATATCCATATACCTCAGAATGAGTCTTGATTTCAGTTTGGATTAAAACAACACTTCAAATATATACTACTAATTCATATTTTCTTTCTCCCCCTCTCTTTCTTTCTCTCTCTGTCCTGTCTCAGTGAAACAGGGTCTCATGCAATTAAGATGCTAGCTGATTCTGGTTTTGAACTCTCAATTCTCCCTATTTTCCTTTCTAAGAGCTGGAGTTAAAGGTTTACCAAACTATTCCAGGCTACTATTTTTTTTTCCTCATCACAATATACAGGAAGAATTGTAGAAAAGCGTGCAATCAGCTGTGTACCATTTATTCAGATTTTAATATATTTTTGGCCCCTGCAGCTGAGGATAAACAATTTTTTTAGATTGCCACAATCATAACTCCATTATTGGGAACTCCCTTTATTCAAATCAAATAAAAGGTTTCAAATCATGAAAACATTTGTCCTCTGAAATAAAAATCTGTATGTTTTGTTTGTTTTTTCCTTTTGTTTACAACACCCCATATTTATTTAAAACTACTTTTTCTATGGGAAGATGATTTTCATTTAAGTGCAAAATGCCAAAAGGTAGAACATATTCAGTATAAAAAAATAACACCAGATTTCTGAGGTGGCTTATTGTATCGGTCTACTTATAAAGAAATACTGGTTCATATTAAAGCAACAAGACATTGGCCACTGTCTTCTTGCCTTCCTCTTACACTGTTATAGAATGCAATTATACAAATGTGGTCCTTTATTATACATCTGAAGTTTCATTGCAAATCAAAAGGAACTTGGCATCAGAAGAACATGGGGAGAAAGGGAAATATATTTCCTGGGTAAGTCTAGGTGTTTTCTGCTTGGAAAGCAGCACACTGTGTTGCAGAGACTGCCTCTAATTAGCCAGCTCCTGAAATATGGCTGCTGTTGAGCAAAGTGGTCATTCTGAACACAACTGCAGCTTCAGCAATACCTTTTTGTTTCTGGTTATTAATTTGCATTTAACTTACACCAAAGCCATTAATTTACGGAGCCAACATGGAGAGTGTGCAGCATTAACTTTATAAATGACAGCATCGTGCTTCAATATATTTGTGCTTAATGACATTAGACCACATGGAAGATGCTAATTTCCTTGTACTTGCTGTAGCTAGCTACATTAGATTGCTGTGTCTGTGGTAGTGTTTGTTGTTTTAATTGTTCTGAATTGACTAGTTAGAAGCATATTGTTAATAACGCTCCCTGTCCCATCCTCATTTTTTGGCTATGAACTAAATTATGTTCTCTTTAGAAACATCAACCCTTTTTCAATGTTAATAATAATACTGAGAGGTTTTAGAGGTTTTAACATGAGAAAAAATATGTTTCTAGTATTCTGAATAACATTTTGGAAGAAACTAGCATTGACCAAATGATTGTGGTCTTCTTCATATTCCTTATTTTCCTTTCCATTAAGACTCCTTTCTTATTTAGGGTTCTAGTGCTCTGGTGAAACACCATGACCAAAATCAACTTGGGGAGGAATGGGTTTCTTTCTTTTTACAATTATCAGGTCACATGCTACCACTGAGGAAATTCAAGGCAGGAACTGAAAGGCAGGAATGCTCTTACAGGCTTGCTCCTTATGATTTTGTTGCCCCGCTTTCTTTTTTATTTCTTTTTTTTTCTTGGATATATTATATATTTAGATTTCATTTCCCTTTTCCTGGTTCCCCACTCCCCCCAAAGGTCCCACATGCCCTTTGCCCTCTCCGTGTTCCCCCACCCACCCCTTCCCACTTCCCTGTTCTGGTATTCCACTTCACTGATGCATTGAGCCAGGGTCTACTACTTCCTTCTTGTCGGACATCATTTGGTATGTGGATTGTGTCTTTGGTGTTCCAAGATTCTAGGCTAATATCCACTTATCAGTGAGTGCATACCATGGGCATTCTTTTGAGACTGGGTTACCTCACTTAGTATGATTTTCTCCAGCTCCATCCATTTGTCTAAGAATTTCATTAATTCATTGTTTCTAATGGCTGAATAGTACTCCATTGTGTTTATATACCACATTTTTTGTTTCCACTATCTGTTGAGGGACATTTGGGTTCTTTCCAGCTTCTGGCTATTATAAATAAGGCTGCTATGAACATAGTGGAGCATGTGTCCTTATTGCATGTGCCTGGAAGTCCTCTAGGTATATGCCCAGGAGTGGCATAGCTGGGTCCCCCAGAAGTATCATGTCCAGTTTTCTGAGGAACCGCCAGACTGATTTCCAGAATGGTTGTACCAGCTTGCAGTCCCACCAGCAGTGGAGAAGTGTTCCTCTTTCTCCACATCCTTGCCAACACCTGCTGTTTCCTGAGTTTTTAACCTTAGCCATTCTGACTGGTGTGAAGTGAAATCTCATGGTTGTTTTGATTTGCATTTCCCTAATGACTAATGATGTTGAACATCTCTTAAGGTGTTTCTCAGCCATATGAATTTCTTCAGGTGAAAAGTCTTTGTTTAGCTCTGTACCCCATTTTTGATAGGGTTATTTGGTTTTCTGGGATCTAACTTCTTGAGTTCTTTGTGAACATTGGATATTAGTCCTCTGTCAGATGTAGGGTTGGTGAAGATCTTTTCCCAATTTGTTGGTTGCCGATTTGTCCTTTTGACAGTGTCTTTTGCCTTACAGAAACTTTGTAATTTTATGAGGTCCCATTTGTCTATTCTTGATCTTAGAGCATAAGCTATTGGTGTTCTGTTCAGGAACTTTCCCCCTGAGCCAATATCCTAAAGGGTCATCCCCAGTTTCTTTTCTATTAGTTTTAGTGTGTCTGGTTTTATGTTGAGGACACCCTGATTTCTTATATAACTCTGAATGATCTACCCAGGGACAGGACATAGGCTCCCCAGATATCACTAATAATCAAGAAATATCCAACATTCTTGCTTACAGACAAATTGGATGGAGCCATGTTTTCAGTGAAAGTCCCTCTTCCCAGATATTTCTAGGTTTGTATTATCATGTCAACAAAAGCCCAGCATCATACCTCATTTCACTGAAAGGTAAAGGAGACATTAGGAAAACATCATTTTCATAATGATCCACACAAGGAATTCAAATTAGTTAATTCTAGTATGGGTTATGTGAACATTATTGCTGTTTAACTATCAGGGCATAAATATTTTTATGTATAGATGAAAGGCCAGAATAGAGTTATTATCTGAATAGCTTTCTATCCAACAAGATATTTTTTTACTGTCATCATTATATTTTGATAACATTTTTACAAGACAAAAATGATTTTTATTTCCTCTGTGAATATTACCAAAAATATGAATCAAGAATAACAAGTTTTGAATGATAGGTCAGTATTTTTGAATAAGCTAAAAAGAAACATGTTTGTCAAGCGAAGTCAAGGACATTGCTTCTTTTGGGTTAGTGATTATTGGCAGTGCCTTTGACTTTTACCTGTTAATGCTCTTGTTTTTCATGTGTAATTTGATCCCATAGTTATTTATGGTATTCCATTCGATTACAGTTTTTATCAATGTAATGTTTTTCACATCACTAGAACTTCTTTATGGTTTTAAAATCATGCTATCATTTCCTTAGCTGAGAGAACCATTAAAGCACTGTAAAGGCAGAGAAACCATTTGCTTGTCAGTGGCTTCTAGGTCAAGAATGACATTGAGGAAACAAAGAGAAGACTACAGACTTTAATATTTAAACTGTCAATTGGTGGAAATTTGGACAAACTATGTTAAGTTTGCTGAGGCAGATTTGTTTAGCGGTGACATTTTATTAATCCTCTCTTTCCCTTTACTTTTCGGGCCATAAAACATGAGAATAGTTTAGGAGATCAAGACTTAGCAGACAGGAAACAACGCCAATCTCTCTCTCTCTCTTATCCAGACATTGCTTTCTCTTCAAATGACATCTATGGGGATAGGACATATGGCTCAGTGGATAAAGGGCCCTCCACTCAGGCATGAGGAACAGAGTTGATCCCCAGAACCTACATAAAGTGCTGGCAAGTCTGTAATCAAAGCATTCAGAAATAGGTGTTAGAGACCTTCAGAGTAAGATGGCTAACTAGTCTAGCCCATATTATCCAGCTTTAGCAAGTTCACATGACACAAAAACATAGAGGGACTGTGTTAGGTAGCCAATGTCAACCTCTGGCCTCTGCACCCAAATATACACATATGCATGTACTCTGACACATGCAAGTATAGGTAGATGAACACGACACAGATATTACACATGTAAACTAAAGACATGCAGAAATAATTTCCAAGTAGCATTAAATTTTTATTCATAGTGTCTTTATGAGATTTTTTTAAAAAATATTACAACTTTACAACAGGGGATAAAAATCATTTTAGATTTATTTTATTTCTCTGTGGATGTAGTTGATGATTGCTACCACTCATTTGTCTTTTAAGTTTATATATAAATATATGCATACACATATTAGAATATATTTAAATAACATAATATATTCAGAATTATGTTTGTATTGTAAGTACAATTGGAAGTAGGTGTAAAAAATTAATTTAAAAAGGTTTCTTCATTTCTATTAATATAAGAAGGCTTTTTCTGGAGTAGTGATATTAGAATAACACACTTTTGAGCTCCATAATGGCCTTTAATTCTGTCTGTATATAGGAGTCGTGCATATCTGCTACCTTCAGTGTCAAGTGAGCTGAATAGTTTCCTGTCTCTGAACAGGATTGTAGATATGATTCACTGGCCCTAATCTGTTCTAGGCACATTCTGTGTGTGATTGCATGTGTGCATGCATATAGAGATGTGTCTACTGTATGTAGAGGTCAGAGGTTGATATGAGATGCCATTCATGTAGATCCTGCCCACAATTTTTGTTTTCAAGTGGTTTTCTTTCATTACTACAAAGCTCATTAATTTACTTAGGATGACTGACCTTTGAACTCCGGTAATCTACCTTTGTCTACTTGTACTGGGATTACTGGGATTGCAAGCATAGCCCATTGTACCTATTTTTGCAAATGGGTAAATGGAAATTGAACGTGTCTTCATTCTTGTGTGGAAAGCTTTTTTATTGACTGAACCTTTGTCATATAACTTATAGTTATTGATCATGTTGAAGAAGCTATTTCATGTTTATGAATTTTGAAATATATTTTAGGTCATTGATCTTTTTTAGAAATTAACTTGTTTTTTTTTTAGTTACATATAAAGCATGGATATTTACCTCAAATACTGAGTCTCATTTGATAGGTTATCCTCTAGCTCTGATCATTTGCTTTGTAGTAGTAAATTGAAGAGATTTTGGAATCTCTTCAATTTCTACTACTTTCATTTGTTTGCTTTTGCTTTCATTCTTATTGCTTTCAGGGTCTTAAAAAAATCCCTTTCATTGTCCTAAACTATTTCTTTCCCTTATCTTGTATCAGATCATTGTTTGGGTTCAGTCTGGTTTGGGTAACCTTTTGACAATAAAATTGGGATCCAGTTTCATGTTTTTGCATGCAGATACAGAATTTTGTCAGCATCTCTTACTGAATACTTTTTTCTCAAATGCCTGATTCTGATCACCATTTTGGGAAATTGCTTGGCTGTATAGTCATGACCTTACTTTGGGGTTACCCATTCTTTTTATCCACAGATGTATTTGTTTTTCCTATAACCTTTAATGGTTATTATTGTGCGGTGTATGTGTATTTGTTGCACACATCTTGATGCTCATGTTGAAGTAACAACACAAGTTCATGGTTATGTCTCTCTCTTCCCACTTTTACATGTGTTCCAAAGGTTGAAATGCAGGTCACAAGACTTGTGTGGAACACAACTTATCATCCGAGCCAAATTACCAGTCTTCCTGTAACCTGTCTTTTTTGATAATTATAGATTTTGAGTATATTCTGAAGGCAGAATTTGTAATGCCATCTGCTTTGTTCATTTTGCATAAGGCTTTAGACATTTGGGGTTTTGCATGTCACAGAGATTTTTAAGATTATATTTTCCTATTGAACCAGCACCATTTGTTGAAAAGGCAATCTTTTTTCCACTGGATGTTTTCAGCACCTTTGTCGAAGATCAAGTGACCATAGGTGTGTGGCTTCATTTCTGGGTCTTCAATCCTATTCCACTGATATACCTGCCTGGCACTGAGGTCAGCATGCAGAAGAATGTAAATTAATCCATTCTCCTTGTACTAAGCTCAACTCCAAGTGGATCAAGGACTGCCACATAAACCCAGACACACTGAAACTAATAGAAAAGAAACTGGGCCCTTGAGGATATGGGCACAGGGGGAAAGTTCCTCAACAGAACACCAATAGCTTATGCTCTAAGATCAAGAATTGACAAGTGGGACCTCATATAATTACAAAGTGACCGTAAGGCAAAGAAAACTGTCAAAAGGACAAAACTGCAACCAACAAATTGGTAAAAGATCTTCAACAATCCTACATCCCACAGAGGCCTAATATCCTATATGTACAAAGAACTCAAGAAGTTAGGCACCAGAGAACCAAATAACCCTATTAAAAATGGGGTACAGAGCTAAGCAAAGAATTTTCAACCAAATAACTTCAGATGGCTGAGAAGCACATTAAGAAATGTTCAACATCATTAGTCATTAGGGAAATGCAAATCAAAACAACCCTGAGATTTCACCTCATACCAGTCAGAATGGCTAAGATTAACAACTCAGGAGACAGCAGGTGTTGGCAAGGATGTGGAGAAAGAGGAACACTCCTCCACTGCTGGAGGGATTGCAAGCTGGTACAACCACTCTGGAAATCAGTCTGGCGGTTCCTCAGAAAACTGGGCATGACACTGGAGGACCCTGCTATACCACTCCTGGGCATATACCCAGAGGACTCCCAGGCATGCAATAAGGACACATGTTCCACTATGTTCATAGCAGCCTTATTTATAATAGCCAGAAGCTGGAAAGAACCCAGATGTCCTTCAATGGATTATGGATGCAGAAAATTTGGCATATTTACACAATGGAATACTACTCAGCAATTAAAAACAATGAATTCATGAAATTCTTAGGCAAATGGTTGGAACTGGAAAATATCATACTAAGTGAGGTAACCACTTAGATAATACACATGGAATACAGTCACTGATAAGTGGATATTAGCCCGGAAGCTCTGAATACCCAAGATATAACTCACATATCAAATCATTCCCAAAAAGAAGGAGAGGGCCCTGGTCCTGGAAAGACTTGATGCAGCATTGTAGGAGATTGCCAGGACAGAGAAGTGGGAGAGGGTTGACTGGGGAATGGGCAGAGGGAAGAGGGCTTATGGGACTTATGGGAAGGGGGGAACTGGGAAAGAGAAAATCATTTGGAATGTAAACAAAAAATATAGAAAATAAAAAAGATCATATTTTCTTGTCCTAATAACTGCCATTGGTATTTTTATAATAGTTTCAGTAATTCTGTAGATAATATTAGATCATAAAAGGACTTTAACTAATATAAATTTCTGTGATAGATGAATTTTTGCTTTTCGTGTTGCTTTCTGTTTCATTCATAGCTGTTTAAAATTTTTTGTAGTAATAGAGAAATACTCTCATACCAAGTTTTATTCCCAGCTCTGTACTGATGTTGTCTTTATTTAGCTTTGTAATTTTGAGTCAAGGTCTTCCTAAGCTGTAATAGTAGGCCTTTAATTTACATTTTTTCTTCCTTGGCCCACCAATTCATTGGGAGAATATAGAGCTAAGCCTTCAGGTCCAGCTGCACCTTTCATTGCTGAGAGTCATTAAGTACTTAGCTAAATTAATTTTTAGTTATTAATATGTAAATGTATGTATGCATTATGATAACTAGTATAAATGGACTTTTCTCTATTTCTATTTATTATTCATATATTAAGAAACCTCTGGATTTTCAATGTTCTTAGTATTTTCTGTGTCTTATTCAGGAATTTTATTGCTATGATGACATACCATGTCCAAAAAGCAAGTTGTGGAGGAAAGGGTTCATTTAGCAGCTTACTCTTCCAGAATATAGTCCACCATTGGAGGCCATCAGGACAGGACTCAAGCAGGACTAAAACCTGAAGGCAAGAAGTGATAGAGAGTACTGTTTTCTTGTTTGCTACTCAGAGGTTGCTAAGCCTGCCTTCCTTTTTTACTGGATATTTCATTTATTTTCATTTCAAATCATATCTCCTTTCTTGGTTTCTGCTCTAGAAACCCACTATCCTATCCCTCCTTCCCCTGCTGTTATGAGGGTGCTCCTCCACCAACCCATTCCCACCTCCCCACTGTGGTATTCCCCTACCCTGGGGAATCGAGCCCTCACTGAACTAAGGCCCTCTCCCATTGATGTCTGACAAGGCCATCCTGTGCTACATATGCAGGTGGAGCCATAGGTCCCCCCATGTGTACTCTTTGGCTAGTGGTTTAATCCCTGGAAGCTCTGGTTTCTCCCTAGTTGATATTGTTATTCCTAGGGGTCTACAAACCCTTCAGCTAATTCAGTCCTTTCTGTAACTCCTCCTTTGGGGTCTCAATGCTAAGTCCAATGGTTGGCTGGGAGCATCAGCTCCTGTATTTGTCAGGCTCTATCAGATCCTCTCAGGAGACAGCTATATCAGGCTCCTGTCAGCAAGCACTTCTTGACATACACAATAGTGTCTGGGTTTGGTGTCTGTATTTGGAATGGACTCTCAGGTGGGACAGTCTCTGTATGGCTTTTCCTTCAGTTTCTGCTCCACACTTTGTCTCAGTCTGCATTCTTATAGAACCCAAGACTACTAGCCGAGGAATGGCACTATCCACATTGAGCTGAGCACTCCCTAATCAATCACAAATTGAGAAATTGCCTGACAGATGGATCTCATGGACAAATCTCATGCAAACTGAGGCTCTCTGCTCTCTGAAAATTCGAAAGTCAACTTAACATGAAACCAGCCAGTACAACTGACCCCTTGTCAACTTGACACACAAATACATCATTATTAAGCCACAACCTTTCCTTTCTCATCTATCCCCAAGATCTCATGTTAAAAAAATCAATCACTTTAAAATATTCAATCTCTCTAAAAATTCAAAATGTCTTTTAAATGTTCCAGGACTTGTAATTGTGGGTTCCTATAAAAAAAATCAAAATTAATTAAATACCTTCTTCAAGAAAAAGATCCAGGGAAGAGTCATAACCTGAGCCAATCAAATTAAACTTCATCGGTATAACTAACTCAGTGTCCTTTGTCTGAGATCTACACATAATCTTCTGGGCCACTCCAAAGGAGACTGGAGAATTTTGTGTCATTTCTCCAGCTCTTCCCTCTGTAGCACACAAAGCATACCTTCTAGGCCGACTCGACTCCACGGCTTCTGCCGTTGGTGGTGGCTGCCTCATAGTACTAGCATCTCCAAAATGATAATTTCTTCTGGTGCAAGTGGGCAGCATGTTAACTAGTAGCCGCTCATAGACTCTCTTCATGGTGACAAGCCTTAACTTCTTTGCCATGTCCCTTTCAGTCCTGGGAGGTCAACCGACACTGAGACTGAACCTGTACCAATGGCCTCTCCTGACCTCTTACAGGGCCAGGATTCAGCTCCTTCCCAGGACCCACCCCTTTGTGATGTTAAAATCAGTATCTTCTGTGTGACTCTTACGCACTACCAAGTCCAGCTGGCAGCACATGATACAACCTTGGCTGCCTCTGGAACACAGTGCTCTGTGCTCTCAGAAAATACTTTCCAGAAGATTTCACCTCAGTCATGTTGGTTTCTTCTAAATCACTATAATTTCTTAGCTCCAGCTAACTAACATCGATTGTCCCATTAAAAACATAAATGTTTCACTTCAGTAGTTTTGGTATCTTGTTAATCACAGCTGATTGTTCAAACCCACCAATCAGAACCACAAAATCTTAAATCAAAATAGAAAACATCCCCGATAAAGTCTTTAATCTTCCCTCTGAAAATTCACAAGACAGGCTTCCGTCTACCGCAATCTTTTTGACATTTTTATCTTCAAATTTCCTACAGAAAATCCTACTCAGGTTTCAGTACAAAGAAGATTTTCAAACCCAAAGTTCCAAATCTTCCCATAACTCCCAAACATGATCAGGTCTGTCAAAGCAATATCCCATTATGCTGGTACCAATTTCTGTCTTAGTTGGGGTTTTATTGCTGTGAAGAGACACCATTACAAATGCAACTCTTTCCTAAAAATTTTTAATCTATTTTTTTACAGTCCAGATTTTATCCCCCTCCCAGTCTACCCTCTAACTGTTCCATATGCCGTACTTCCTCCCCACCCCACCCCTATTTCCAATAGGATGCCCCTACTTCTCACCCCCACCCCACTAGACCTCCCCATTCCCTGAGGCATCAAGTCTCTTGAGGCTTAGGTACATCTTCTCTGACTGAATCCAGATCCAGCAGTCCTCTGCTGTATATGTGTTCAGGACCTCATATCAGCTGGTATATGCTGCCTGGTTGGTGGCTCAGTGTCTGAGAGATCTTTGGGGTCCACGTTAGTTGAGACTGTGGTCTTCCTATAGGATCACCCTCTTCCATGCATGTGGACTATCATGACTCCCCTCCAAAAGGCCCAACAAGCAGCTGAAAGAGTCAGATGAAGATATTTACACCCAACCAATGCATAGAAACTGGTGAACTCTGTGGATGAATTAAGGAAAAGGTGAAAGAAGCGGAGGAGGAAGGCAACTCTTATAAAGAAAAGCATTTAATTGGGGGTAGCTTACAGTTTCAGAGGCTCAGCCCATTATCATCATGGCAGGAAGCATGGTGTGTGCAGTCTGACACGGTGCTGGAGGAGCCCTGACTTCCACATCTTGATCTGCTGGCAGCAGTAGGGGATTGGATTTGTTTAACACCAGGCAGAACTTGAGCCTATATAAGACCTCAAACCCTTGTCTCCACAGTGATACTTTCTCTAACAAGTTCACACCTCCTCCAATAAGGCCACAACTTTTAATAGTATCACTCCCTATGGTCAAGCATTCAAACACATGACTCTATGGAGTCATACCTACTCAAACCAGCACATCCTGTTACTGAAAACAAAACAAAACACAACAAAACTACTAACTACCTGGAATTTTCTATATATACCATATCTTAGTTAGGGTTAAATTACTGTGAAAAAACACCATGACCAAGGCAACTTTTATATAGGAAAACATTTAATTGGGGCTGGCCTATGGTTTCAGAGGTTTAGTTCATTATCACCATGGTAGGAAGCATGGCATTCTGCATGAAGACATGGTACTCAAAAAGTCTTCTACATCTTGATTCAAATGCAGCCAGGGGGAGATTTCCTTCTGCACTTGGCAGAGTTTGAGCACAGGACTTCAAAGCTGACCTGCACAGTCATATACTTCCTCCAACAAAGCTACATCTCCTAATTGTAGCACTTCCCATGGGCCAATCATATGCTAACCACCACATACCATAATATCATTTGCAAAGTGATAATTTTACTTCTCTTTTATAATTTCTTTCTTGTGTTTTACTTAGGAAAACCAAGTAATATATTGAAAACGGAAACAAATAAAAGTAGATATCATTTGTTGCATTTTAGTCACAATAGGGAAAGTTTGAGGGTATGGCACATTACAATGTAACAGTAGTTCTTGGCTGATACTATATGGCTAGAAATAGTCTATATATGGCCAGAGTAAGAAAGTATTAGTGACAATTTGAATAAAGGGTACAGCTTACACATTGGCTGTGAGAATGCAGACCCATTATAGAAAATTATGGTGGTTCTCCAATTCATTAAGTTCACACGTAACACTGTGATTCCACAATCCCAGTACTTCATATCCATCACATGAAATGAAAATGTTCCTTAGAGAAAGACATTTGTGTTCCATATAGATTATTGCTTTACTCCTATTGGTTAAGAAATAGTAGCTTCCTGAAATTCATCAACTGATAAGTGGATTAAAACAGAGTATATTTATAAAATGGATTATTCAGCCATAAAATAATGAAACCGTGTCGCTTATGAAAATATAGACCAAACTATGAGTCTCTTTGTTTAGGTAAAATTTGGTAGGCATGAAAAGAGAAACATCACATACTCTCACTTGTGTGTTGAACACACAAACATGTATACACACACACCCAAACACAAATTATTTAATAAAAGTTGAGAAAGATGGTGGTTATCCAAAGTTAGGAAGATTTTGGTCAAAATGGACTGTGATTGATGATTACAAAAGAAAATCATATTCAGATAAAAAGAATGTTTGCTAAACCACTACTTGGTTTAATAATTGTATATTATGGTTTAAATTTTGAATATTTTCCATAAACTCATATTGGGACTTTATTCTCAAAGTATGTTTTGACAGTTATTAAGTTCCTAAGATTCTCAATTAATCAATAGAATACTATTTTCTCAAACTCTGATATTATACATTACTGGAAATATTGAAAAGTAGCAGGTAGCTACATTTTTGGATGAATTAGGTCATAAGGGACATGACCTCCTTGGCATTATCTGGCCTTTTTAACATCCTGTAATCCCTTTCTTTTCTTGCTGCTCACCATTATATGAACAACTCTCTTTTCTATCCTCCCTTCCATGATGGCTGCACACTATAAAACTATAAAGTAATATAAACCTTTCTTTTCTTTATTTATCTCAGATTATTGTCTAAGTGGTGTAAAGTATTACTGATATATTATATGTAATAAAGTGATATAACTTTCAGAAGTCCTTCAAATAATTTTTCCATAGTGAAATAAATATTTTCATACAGATAAGTACTTAACAAGACACAAATATATTTATTTGAAATATAACATAATCCCCTGTTCATGTATTCAACTTTAAATGTCAGTTAAGAAGACATTTAGTTTTAAATGCTATTTTAGTGCTGGAGATGTAGTTTAGTAGTCTAGTTCTTTTCTATTTTTGTCACATTTCATGATCCTGCAGTATAGCAGTAAGGTAGAGAGTTAACGCTTATCTGTACCTGTAGATAGTGCAGAGGGACTGAAGAAAATCCTCATTTGACCAAGATTCTACTGGTCATATTTTATTTTTCAAAAGCTTATAGTACATGCTCAGTTTTGTTTGGGATTCAGTGATTGTTAAGTTAAAATATCTCATATGGCCCAGTATTGTAGGAGATTTACCAACTTATGATGGCTTGATATCGTGTTAAGGACAGAAGGGAGGGAGAGAGGATGGAAGGGGAAGGAAGGAAGGAAGGAAGGAGGGAAGGAAGGAAGGAAGAAAAGCAGGCAGGCAAGAGGAAAAGAAGGAAGGAAAGAAGTAAGGAAGGAAATAAGGAAGGAAGGAAGGATGGAAGGAAGGAAGGAAGGAAGGAAGGAAGGAAGAAGGAAGAAAGGAAAGAAAGAAAGAAGGAAAGAAAGAAGGAAGGAAAGGAGGGAGGGAGGGAAGAAGGAAGGAAATAAAAAGAAATGGGGAAAGGGAAATAGAAGAGGAAGAAAAGAACGAAGATCATTTAAATGGCAAAGTACCACACATAACCATTTTAATCTATAAATACACTACAAACTAAAGTCTAAGAAATTGCATTTAACAACATCTGGTATAATTTATCTATGGATAGTTTTATGAATAAATGCTGAGAAATGTGCCTTTGTGAGGTGAACCTTTAGCAATATTCAAGAAGCAAAGAACATGGGAGGGAGAAATATCTATCCTTGAAAAGCTAGGGCTGTCTGCACGAATGAGATTTTCTTTTAAATTGATAGTAATGAAGGAACTATAGCTAAACAAACAAACATGATCAGAACAGTAGTGAGTGATATAAGTTTAGGTCCAGGTAACTGTTCATAAATGCAAAGAAATATGCAAAGGTTCCAGAGATTAGAAGGTCAAAAACATATTAACACCAATGCATTTGAAAAGGAATTCCCAAGAGGAACATTCCTCCACTGCTGGTGGGATTGCAAGCTGATACAACCACTCTGGAAATCAGTCTGGTAGTTCCTCAGAAAACTGGACATGATATTTCCGGAGGACCCTGCCATACCACTCCTAGGCATATACCCAGAAGATTCCCCAGCATATAATAAGGACACATGCTCCACTATGTTTATAGCAGTCTTGTTTATAATAGCCAGAAGTTGGAAAGAACCAAGATGTCCCTCAACGGAGGAATGGATACAAAAATGTGGTATATATATATATATATATATATATATATATATATATATATATATACATAATATATACACATACATATATATACACACACACATATATATACACATACATACATACATACATACATACACACAATGGAATACTATTCAGCCATTAGAAACAATGAATTCATGAAATTCTTAGACAAATGGATGGAGCAGGAGATCATCATACTAAGTGAGGTAACCCAGTCTCAAAAGAATTCCCATGGTATGCACTCACTGATAACTGGATATTAGCCAAGAATCTTAGAACACCAAAGACACAATCTACATACCAAATGATGTCCGACAAGAAGGAAGGAGTGGACCCTGGTTCTGGAAAGGCTCAATGCATCAGTGTAGGGGAATACCAGAACAGGGAAGTGAGAAGGGGTGAATGGGGGAACAGGGGGAGGGAAAAGGCCATATGGGACCTTTGGGGGGAGTGGGGAACCAGGAAAAGGGAAAGGAAATGTAAATAAAGAATATATCCAATAAAAAACAAAAAAGAAAAAGAATTCAGAGAATGTGGAAAGAACTAAACTCTCATGAGCTGAGAGTAATAAGGATGAGAAAAGTCAGTTACTGAGAACTCAGTATATCACATGTACCATGTAAATTCTTTGGAATAGAGTGTACTCTAAGTTAAGGTTTACATATATTAAGGCAGGCCAAGGCTATTAGCCTTTCTAAACATGAGTGAGCACTCTGCTTTTCATTGGAATTTTAGTCACAAATAATTCAGCTCATTGTTTGGTATCATTAAGTAAATTGTACAGATCATTCCTGCCATCAGATGTATTTACTCTATGCAGTGCATCGCTTTGTATCAATACATTGATGTGTAGTTGGGCATTGACATAGAGGGGAGATATGGTTTCCAAGATTAGATCATTCTGAGGACTCATTCACTAGCTTTAGTACATTATATATAACATTGTATATATATATATATATATATATATATATATATATATATATACATACACACACACATATATATATACACACATATATATATATATATGTGTGTGTGTGTGTGTGTGTGTGTGTGTGTGTATGCATATATATGATAACTATTTATTCTTGGAAGGTGTAAATGACAAAACAAATGTCTCAGATTTAAAACACTCATAAGCATTCAGAGAATATAAATTCTCTGCCTCCAAAATCTGACTCATTTTTTGTGCTCTTATTTGCCTGGGACTCTTATTTAATTATGTTGTCAACCACTCTGTAGTTTATTTAAGGTATGTAAAACAAGTATTCAGCTATTCCATGCCATGTTTCTACTTGAGACCATATCTTTCTCACATTAAGCAATCTTTGAAGCACTTCTAATGGGAATTTGTCCATAAGGATCTACTACAAGAACCTGCTCTCAATGTCTCTTGTGCTCTCACGCCCCAGGATTTGTGGCTTGTAGCTTGTAGTGGGTGACACAGTTCAGGACACCTGGAGTGCCTGGTTGACAGCATCTCCTATGGTGAGAGATGCTCACTTGTAGTTGTAGCAATTTGCAGCAATTCTGGAATAATGTGGAGAGAACTAGAAAGGAGACAACAACAGAAATGCTGAGAGACACATGTAATAGAATTTGTGAAAATCATGTCAACTTGTTAGGTGTTTTAGTACTAAAATTCAAGCATATAATATGAATTCTCTTGTCTGAAACACAGGACATGCTAGTGATAGTAGGTATAAACACATTTTAGACAAACAAAACTCTTGTTTGGGATTCAGACATTCTAATGACTCTTACTTCCTCAACAACCTATGCAGCATTAAGAAAACATTTACTTCTGAACTTCTGCTTCCTCACCTGTGACAAGGAGATTGGTAAGACTTTAAAATATGAAACTGAACAGAAAGTAATAGCAATACTGAGACTAAGCTGGCAACCGTACATCTGTGTTCATGCTGAATTGAAGAATTGAAGACCTTTAGGTTTTTCTACAGTTTGTGTAGAGAATTAGTTTTAAAAGATGCAGTTTCTTTGTGCATTACCCTGTCAGTGTTAAACGCTGGTACTGGAACAAGTAGCTAGAAGTAAGCCATTCTTGGTGTAGCTGGGTTTGTTAATACACTAAAGCACAGTATGGAGCTTTTGCCAAATGGTACCACAAGGAATTAGTGAAGAGAAATGCCTTCTGTGGTAGCTCTGAGTGGAAGACCTGCATCTTTTTATAAAGAATGAGAATATTAAATATTCTTCTACCCTCTATGTTCCAAATGGTAAGTATTAGAAGCAATACATCTCAGCATGCATTTATATCATACATATGTTTTTCTTTAAGTCTAAGCATCCTTACAGCATGAAGTCATTAAGATGGGAGTATTAAAACTCTTATGTTCCCCCAGATTCATGTGCAAATCAAATGTCCCCTGTATCTAAGAATGAGCCATGAATCCATGAGTTATGTGTGATGGCACTAGTGTCAGGTGAAAACAAATAGTGACTTCACTCACTGTTTGTGAGGTTTTTCTCTTTCATCCAGTGTGGATTTAGATAGCCAATTTACAGAAGTCTTGGAAAATGTCATTGGTTTGTTTTAGGCTATTTGGTCCTTTGTTCTTGGCGCTTCAGTGTTATAGCTGAACTGTTCTGTTCCCTACTTCATGGAACAGTAGTTCTTCCATTAATTACATTGAAATATTTAATGAAAACTTAGAATCGTCCCATTGCACATGATCTCTGGATACATATACAGAAGAAGCCTTTCTGTATTTATTAGTTTAAAAAAACCCACCTTGTCTCCACAGGCAACTGACAACAATAAATAATAGCTTGAGTATAGAGTTAGGTTGTTTTGATGTTCAAGGAACCATTCTGAGCTCAAACACACTTGCCACTTTCAAGTCATTTGAGATGGACAGCATGTTAGAATCACATTTGCTTGGCCTGTCTGAAAACTTGCTATGAGTGAGTTATAAGCTTTCTCAAATCTTGACACAAGATATACAAGCTATGTGCGATAACAGTCTTCTCAGAAATGTGTTTTTCCTCAACATTTATCATATAAATCAAATATTTAAAGTTTGGTTCTGTTTCAATCTGAAAGAAGCAGAGAAAGAGACATTGTAAGCAGAGTAATAGAAACTGCATGTATCTAGAAATTTCACTGAAATTCACATAAATAGCTGATACTGTTTACCAAAAAAAAATTACATGTGTTAATATGTTATCACTTATCACACTCCAGATGTCATGTGGATTGTATGAGATTGATCCTAGAAGCCCATTACAAGTGATCTTCATATTCTTGGTCTGAGCTCCAGAATCATAGCAGTCCACCTACAGAATATGTGCCAGAAGCCCCACAGAAGGGATTCTCCTGCCCATCCTTTACAGAAGTAACAAATACTGATACTCAGGCTGAGTGTCCTCTTTATGTAGCACATGAATCTCAGACTGTTCCTCTGTCATTTAAATTCCCTGAATGCCATTTACTCTCATGCTTTGAGGAGATATGGGAGCTGAGTTTTATTTATCTTTTTTTCCTTTAAATTCTTCAGTAAATAGCACTGAAGACAAGCAATAACAACGCCTGTATGCCTTCCTAATGCATGCAACTGAGCATAGAGTTGTTAGTGTATTTTTGACATTTGGTAAATGTGAGGAGACAACAGGGATTTCATCCATATCTTGACTTGACTAAGCAGGTCCTCACCTGAGTGATGGGAGACCCTGTGCAAAGATAGTTGTACTTTGTGCACAACACAGTCCCTTCAGGGGCAAACAAACATAATGTTGACAAAGAGATTAAAAGTCTTTCTGACTGAGCTTGGGACCTAGTGGCATGAGGTGGTAAGAGTGAATATACTGTCCTTGACTAGCCAAGTGTATTTTACACAGGAAAACAACTGCTACATCGAGGGCTATTTTACCCAGGTTCAGTCCAGACCTCATTACATACATTTATGTATGTTTATGGATGCTGTCTGAACATGGTAAGAGGAAAATCTTTGGTGTTTCTCTAGGGTCTCATTGGAGGAACTTGACATGAAAAGACATTTTTACAAATAACCAAAACCTGCTGTATACTGAAAATTCTTCCATTTTCTTATATTAACTGTATGGGAAACATGCTGTTATCCTGGATGGGGTCACACAATGTATGATTTTTCTGAGGCTGTGAGGGAAGGAGCTTGGATTTTATTCCACATGTGTGTTCCTTGAGTTCCCGGGATGCAAGTGATGTTTGGATATAACTCAATGAGGTACAGTAAGATACCTATAAGACATTATAGAATGATTAGAAAATTAGAAAATTCTCATCTGTTTAGGTTGGCATTGGCTGACCCCTTGGCACAAGAATCTTGATGCTAAGTGGTGATTCCAGGTACCATGGCCATTCTATGTGCCTCTAAAATAGCCAGTGCAACTCTGCTTACAATGAGAAGGAGATGTGTCTCATAATATTAGACCCTTGGAGCCTAAGGACAGAGACCAAGACTGCCAGACTATCTTGGACTAATTGGTTAGAGCCTATATCATAAACACAAAGTAACTCATTTGTAATCTTTGAGTGATATAATAATTTGTTGTCTATCTAACTTTATGAAAAATTTTATATTGAAGGCAATCTCTATATTCCTTGGAAATCTAATTGGTCTAAGGAAAGCATGGCCTACTTTGGGGAGGTAGGCATTTCTGGGCCATGGAACTTAAATGAGTCCATTTTGAATATGCCTAAAAAATGGTTGTGAATACCACTTCTTACATTTTGGTATTTATTCATAATGATGCTTATAGCAAAATTTCAACTTTTGTTTAGAGCCTTGATCAATTCATTTCCACACATCCTCTGAGTCCCCAAAATGGCCTTGCTCTATGATAGAATGACTACAGGCTCCACTAATACAAATACTGTAATCCCTTGACTTGGTTGCATTCCTACTTTTTTCTCTCTGTGCTGAAAGATCTTTGACTATGGTCAGGATTTAATTGGGACCATATACAATATATTTCAAGAAAAAGATACTACTGATTTTTGAATTGTTTCTAACTTTGGTTACTAACTTTAGCATCATGAAACAGACTGCCCATTTTAGTATGCTGAACTTTAGCTTGGTGTTGTAAAAAATATTGATCAAATATTCTTTTCCTCAAGCCAAAATATTTTGCTTTATAATTGCTTTCATTTTTTCTGCTTGTTTTCCTGAATTTAAGACAATCTGTTTTCAAATCTATGTTCATCAAAAATCTCCTGGAATGTAAAATACAGATTAGATCCCACCAATAACCTCTTACTTGGTTGGTCTGAAACACTAGAAATTATATTTTGAACATATTGTTATATGTGCATGTGAATGTAAATGTGTGGTGTTTACAGCACTATTCTGTATTCATTTGTAGAATAATCTAGAGTGTAGATTAGTGAGGGTGTTATAATATTGGCAAGATTTAGATAATTTGTTTGAGAGAATTATGTAAGGCTTAGTAAGAAGCTAACCTATAGGTCAGATAGTAACAATGTAATGCCAATGAGGAAAAAGAAATTATGGAGAGTCATGTTGAGCCTATGATGTCAACCATATGTTTAAATTGAGTGCATGGTATGTTTGTTTCTTTCTTTGTTTTTTAATATAGATTTAACTGGGAGACCCACTGTGTGATATAAGTAGCGATACCTTCTAGGTAAATGTTAATAGTTGTATTAAAATATGGTATTAAAATATTTGTTCTCTTTTAGGTTTGATAGTTAATTGATTATGCTCAGTACTAGATAAAAAATAAGATCATTATGAATGAATAGCATAAAATAGTTACACTCATATACTATATAAGAATACATGCACACTATATAATATGCATAGGCTGTATAACAATATTATATCAACAAAATATCAGTGTCAGAAAATACCAAGGCCAAAATGGTAGATGGATGTGAAATGAAATCTTAGTTGATTAGCAAGTAAACTAATAGGAAAGCATATTTAATAGTTACATTTAGTACATATATGTCCTTGTCGCTATAAAGGAAGCAAGCAGATATATGGATACCACATACAATAGGATGCAAATGAGGCAATATGCAACTACAAGACTTGAAAATACTGAAGTCACCCAATAACATTTGTAAATTTAGCCTCCAAATGACAAATTATGGTTCCTGAAACACAATTAAAATTCAGCTCTGGACCTGAAAGAGGTATGTAAGAGGAAATCATGCTACAGTCCACAGTTAGTTGGTTTTCTTACGCATAAAACTAATTCTAAAAATAACTTTAAATACATTTTAATAATCCTCTAATTAAAAAGCTACCTATTAACTTTGATTATATTGATAAACTAATGAGATGAGTACAGATTAAAACATTAATATAATTGATTAGTTGAGCTGCCCCAGCTTTATTTTGTCATGATTTAAATTTTAATTGCCACATTGTAATTTCAATGTTGGTTTTGGACATTTTATCATATGGTTTATTGCCCATGAGCAGTTTCTATGAGGTTTAATTTGAGATTTTCATGTTTCTTGGATGTGGAAAAATCAATTACAATGAAGCAAATGTTTTGAAACCCAAACAGAGATTTTGCCTTTGTTTTTGTTTTTGTTTTTTTCTGGAAAGGTCCTCATAGCATGCACAGTGTGTGATGGAGCCTAATGTTTTCTTCATAAGGCATTAACATGCTTGTCATAAATGCTCAACAGTTTTTTTATATTGAGTTTTCAAGCTGGTTAGTGAAAGGTCAATACAACAGTGGACTACATTTTTCATGTGGTTTTAAAATATGTTTAGCATGGTGTCATAGTTAACGTGTGGAAAACTGCTCCACAGTCTACTTGTGAATCTTTCCTTAAGTCTCATGTTTTGAATTCTCATAGTACAGTTAAAATGGAAGGTAGGGGGTCCTGCTATCATCTTTAAATATACTAAAATATACTTTGAGTTAGATATACTAAAAATTTGATCTAGAAATCTCTTCTTTGGCTAAGAACAGACAGAGTTATACGGTAGCCCTGCCCTTATTCTCTTTCCCAGAAGTCACTGATTAGTTTACAGTGCAGTAACTAAGGAGCTTACATAGGCTTGTGTCATCAGGTTCTGGACACTTGCCCAGTAGGTGTCTGCTTTGACAAGCCAGCAATGATAGCACAGTCAGGTGGCTTGGTAAATATTTTGATTAGTGCTCTTTTATCTTAGGAAATACACAATGGAAAGTATCCAGCCGCTCATCCCAGCCCAAATTCCAACACCCACCCTCAAGGTTACATGGGCGTGTCACATTATTTTATCTGTGAATAAACTATTGGAATCTGAAACATTCCAATAGTTTGTTTAACTGAGCATTTCCTGATTAGAGGATACATGCTAAATTTTACAAAATGGAAGATTCTAAGCCCTAGACCTTTTCTGTTTCTTTAAACCATTGTATACATCAAAATAATGACAGAGATATGAAAAAGGAAAGAGAAATCTAACAACTTGTTTCTTTAGTAATTCTGTTTTTTAAAAGGGAATCTTGACAAAACCAGACCCTTGTTAGGTGGTGAAAAATGGAAAATGACAAAGCAATCCCTTACAGAATACCTGAGTAGGATGTTCAGTGTCTTTGTGCAGAACCCAACAAGGATGCATGCTAATGATTAAACGTATGAAGTGTTCAGAAAATAAGTGCATACATTTAGCTTATCAAAGTGCCTATGACAGAAAGGCACAAATAGGAACAGAAGAACAGATATGTATAGAGGACAGTACATTGTGGTGGTGTCCAGTCTTGAGGTCATCCTCAGTCTCATCAGTACCAAACATGGGGCTCCCATACACAAAAGTGACAGTGAGTTTTAGATGCAATGACTAGAAATGATGATTTATATTTTTCTTTTCTTGTAATGGTAAGTGTAAAGGATGCTAAGACTCTTACCACAAAAACTTTAGTCAGAGGAGCACACAGGGATGAAAAAGTTGTTTCAGATACAGAATTTAAGCCTGAACTCTCATCTGTTTATGTTCTTACTTCTGTCATTCAACCATGCTCTATTTCCCTTGTCCTTTCCATGGCTTATCTCTTCACAGTGATTTGCAAACTTATGTGAATGACATTTGAATTACTTGTAAAGTTTACCTAGTGAAGGTTGGATTTCGCTGACCTTAATATGTAACATGAAGTGAGTTCTTTGTAGTTTACTTTTCTATTGTGGCTGTACGGCTGATGGAGAGCATTAGTTTATCTGTAGTGGACACTGGCCACAAAGAAAGTAACTTTGCACTAAATACCCAATATCAACACTATTTTAAACTTCATGTCAGCCCAGTTTCATCAAGATTTTGTCTCAAAGCTCAGCAACTACCTGAGGGAATTTTGACAACTTGAATATCTGTTGACCATTCTTATTTGTAAATGGTACCATATCATTTTGGAAACCACATTATGCACATTAGGTATATTTGGGAGTCTGGAGAAATGGCTCAGCAGTTAAGAGCAACTGATGTTCACTCAAAGCACCTGCCCTTGATTCCCATATCCATATGACAGCTCCTAACCACATATAACTCTAGTTCCAGGGGAATTTGATACCCTGTCCTGACAGTTGCAGATATCTACATACATGCCATGTACATACATACATTCAGGCACACACACACACACACACACACACACACACACACACACACACATATATATATATATATATATATATACACACACACTAGATAAATATTTTATTGACTGAGTTATTCCCTTTACATCCTGATTGCAGTGTCACCTCCCTATTCTTCCCTCTCTGCCTCTCTCTTTCTTTCCCTGTTCCCCATCCACCCCTCCTCTTCTTCCTCTTCTCCACAGAAAATGAGAAGGTTCCTATAGACATAAACCAGCCCCAGCATATCAAGCTACAGCAAAACTAGATGCATCCTCTTCTGATGATGCTACACAAAGCACCCCAGCCTTTTCTGGGGAAAAGGCAGACAACAATGTCAAAGATAACCCCTGTACCTGCTTTCAGTGTCCTGGGAAAAGAATCAACTGTACAACTGTTAGATATGTGCAGAGGCCCTAGGTCTGTCCCATTCATGCTGTCTGCTTGGCACTTCATTATCCATGGGCCCATATGAACCCAGGTTAGTTGACTTTGTAGACTTTCTCATGACCTCTCTGCCTCTCTCAATCCTCCCTTTCCTTCTTTCATAGGATTCCCCAGTTCCATTCAATGTTTGGTTCTGGCTCTCTACATTAGCTTCCAACAGTTGCTGTGTAAAGTTTCTAAGACAAAACTTATTCTAGACACCTGTTTGAAAGTATAACAGAATATCCTCAATAGTGTCAGGGATGGGCTCTCTCTCATGGCATGGGTCTCAAGCTAGGCCAGGCATTGGTTGGCCCTTACCCCAAATTCTGTTCCATTTCCTACTCGGGCATATCCAGTAAGGCAGGACAAATTGTAGGTCTAATGTTTGGTGTCTGGGTTGGTGTCCCATTCCCCACCTTGGAAGTCTTCCCTGGTTATAGGCAATGCATATTTCTCATTATTTGCAGTCTTAGCTATGCTCACCCTCATTTATCAGCTATGTTCACAGAAGCTTTAATTTTAATGGCCAAAAACTTGAAACAACCTAGATGTATCTCAACTGAAGAATAGATTAAGAAAATGTGTTACATTTATGCAGTCGAATATTACTCAGCCATTAAAATCAATGACATCATGAAATTTGCAGGAAAGTTGATGGACCTAGAAAATATCATCCTGAGTGATATGACCCTGACACAGAAACATAAATATGGTATGTACTTACTTATAAGTGGATATTAGCACAGAATATCATAAAGCATAGGATAACCATGCTACAATCCACAGACCCAAAGAAGCTAAGTAACAAGCAAGGCCCAAGGAAGCAGGTTTCAATCTTACTTAGAAGGGGAAACAAATTAGACAATAGGGTTAGGATTGGGAACAAGAAGGAGTAAATTGTGTAGGACTGAGAGAAAGAATATATGGGAGAGACAACTGAATTGGGAAATCTCTGAGACAAGGTAGGCTACAAACCTAAAACAATGGAAATTGTCCCCAAAAAAATTTAAAGAAAGATTAATTTTATTATGATAGGTACAACAAACTTAACAATAAGGCAGTAAATAGTTTAGACTTTGTACTTTATCTCAACTACTCAGTGCTGCACAGGACCATAAAAGCATTCCTGGGTGTGTATACAGATAAGTGACTTGTAGAATTGACACCAAATATATTCAGAGTACATTTTTAAAATGTTCTTTCTAAATATTAAACAAAGATTTTCTTTATGTGTTTTAATATTAGTGGTTAACTCATTCCATATGAAATGCTATTAACTATAAATACTCTATTCTTGGTAGTTTAACATAGTTTGTTTAGTCTTTTTAATAGGCAAATAAATATGAGATCTATTGATGTTAAATCAACTCAACAGCAAGAAGATGGCAGAGGCAAGGAGAGGGTTTCCACACGTGGCTCTGCGTTCATCTTTTATTCTGAATTAAATGCATTTCCAAAGAAGTGGTTGCTTTATGATATCAATTGCATGTCTGGAGCCCAAAGCCACTAATCTGAGTGACCTTGGACAAGATATGCACTCTCTTTGTATCATAGCATGCATCAGTCACTTCATTTACATGCATGATACAATTAATTACAAATTGGTTTTACAACTTGTAAATTTATTATTTTTTAACTTTCTTCTAGCAGAGTAATTACATTTTCTGAGACCATATTGCTAGCAAATGAGTCAGCTTCGCTGTTGCCTTTCCCGGTTGAATGACTTTTGTTCTCATGTTTTTATTGACTTATCTTATATACCTGACCTGCTTTAATACATAAGAAGTTGAATAAAATTAGAATTCACAAAGGTATCTGGTACCTTATAAGAGAATATAGAGCTGCAGAATTGATGGTGGTCTGCATGGTCATGTCATCCGAGTACATTTCTCCTAAGTTCAGTTTGTTACTTCCTATGTAGAACTAGAAGAGGAAAAGCTGAGGGTCAGATTCGATTAGACACCATTCATATGGGTCTCATGAAACTGTCAAGTTAAACCAGACTAACTTCCTTTGTTCATCTCCTTTTTCAACATTGCTATGATGTATTTCCAAGAACCGAGAGCTCAGCTTGGATGTTGGAGGCTATTATATTAATGGAGCATCATTAACCTCCTCTCCTCTGTTCTGTGTTTTAATATAATTGTGAAAGAGACATAAAGAAACACCATAATAATTGTTCTTTGTGCATCAGGCTTTACCAGCTCTCATATGGCTATGTGCAAATGCTAATTACAATTATGTCATAATAATGAGTGAACAGCTTAATACTAACATATGCCTGCTAATTTGGTATGTTATTTGTGGCGGCTTACTGAAGCCTACAGTTAAAGGCAGTGGAAGAGAGAGGATATTCCATAGATCAACATTCTACACTTTGTTGAATGAGGCAGCTTGTGAATGTATTTCAAAATTACTTGGCATTACAATTCATTAAAATTATATTGGCTACTGACCCAGAGCCCTACTACTTAAATGAATGTGTGTTTGTGTGTGTGTGTGTGTGTGTGTGTGTGTGTGTGTTTGTAAGTATGTCATCTTTATGTCCTCAGTTTTTATTTGTTCTGACAACAGCAACAGTTAAAGCTCAATATAAAAATATAAAAATATGTAACGATGTAAACATTCTCAGAAAGCAAGAGACCAGAGGCCACTGTTCTCCATGTGATTGCCTGGTCTTTTTATCTTTGCATGCTATTTTTACTATAAAACCTATTGGTTTTTTTTTTTTGAGCAACCATTGATGGACTATTTATTTAAGGACAGAGATATGGAAAGATGCTGAAGTGCTTGATTCGCAAGACTCTTGCTCCGTACTGTCAGACATTCTGCTTCTGGATGGCAAGAGGCATCACTCGCTCATTATTAATTTAAAATAGCACACTTGAAGATCAAATTGGGAATAAAACTCCTTATACTTTTGGCACTGAGAAAATGTTATCCTTATATTACTCAAATGCTGATTTCTCTGCCCATATCTTATTTCACTCTGCACAAAACTTTGTTATGTGTATTCTTAGAAGCACCTGTCTCAACCGTGTGTCAACAATTGTTTTCATTTAGTTTCTTTCTTGTCAATAAATGTTGATCACCCAATGCATGGACAATGGGAAAATAGGGCAGAGGCTTCCCCCAGTGAAAGGGAGGAGAGAGAGAGAGAGAGAGAGAGAGAGAGAGAGAGAGAGAGAGAGAGAGAGAGAGAGAGAGAGAGAGATTTTTCCAGATCAGCTAAGATACAGGATTCGGAATCAAGAGGAGAGGGTCCAGAAAAACAGCATGAGAAAAAAATCTGAAGCTCAAAGAGACAGATCAGTAATAATATTCATGTCTTGTAGGATGAGACTGGTAAGTAGCAAGGTAGCCAGATTGACATAGAGGTTAAAATAGATCATTTAACTGCTCAGCTATTCAGGTGTAACTTGAAATAAGACTTGATTTCTCTGTGGTTATTGCTGACTAGCAAAGACTAAGAAATACAGCTATAGGATTAATTTACTTCTTACATGTATATTAAAAAATAATTAATCCTACACCTTATATTTACATAAATTGTGTAAAAATTCATTTTCTCCTATTCACTCTGTCCGTCGCTGTGGGAGTATCAAACTATGGGTCTCAATTCTGCTCCTGGTGAGTTATTCTGAGTGTCTAAGTGATAAGACCCTCTTCTCAACTTGTGATCTGAAAACAATAGGCAAGTGTGCAAGTGATTGTGTAATATCCCCTACACGAAGATCATAGCAATAGTCCAGTACACAGAAATGGATACCCAGTCTCTCCTCTCTTATCCAGTCCCAATACAGTCCCATGTTCATACTGAAATCATGCTTTATGTAATCTCATGTTATAAATGCAAATACCAAGTTACATTTATATAGTCAGGGATATAAATGTCCTAATATTGATATTATTATACACAGTACAGAAGCAAACAGTAAAGAACAGATCAGTGTAATCTCAGAAGAAAAACATTTATAATGTGTCTACTCACTCAGGTATTAGACATTCTGTCTAACTCCCAGAGATATCGTGAAGGAGATCTATGGGATTGCTGTATTTAAGACTGCTGGTTTCTTTCATAATTTGTTGACTGTTTGTTGCTAATGATATAGGTGCAATTATTAGCATGCAGTTTCAGGATAATGAAGTTTATGTCAAAAACATCAATTGTCATTAATACCCTGTAAGATGTAACTATACAGAACTTCAAAGTATCTTTTGTGTGTGCAGCTATTATAGCAACAGCAGAGCTTATATATTATAAGGTTATGCCTTACTTTTCTTTAAACTACTTTGTTGCTACCTCAGTGGCAGTCCCCATGTAGAGCAAAGATTGTGATTTACTGGTCATTATGAAGTTGTTCAACATTTTTGTCATTTGCTTTGAGGATCACTGGCGTTGGTTTTATTCGGGTGTGCTCTTGAACATTGCTAAGCTCTTGTAAAACAGACGTCATTTTCAAGTGAGAGGAGTAAGTATGATTGCCTATTGCCACTTATCATGCAGCAATAATGGGGAATATTGTAAGTCAAATTTTAAGGATGAAGTAACTGGAGCATGAGCTGAGTAATAGATGTCTTCCACTGAAGGGAGTATATTGTTTTGCCTTTAACCAAACAGTCATTTAAAAGTATAAAAAGCTATTTAATAGCGACTGATCATCTCCTAGGAAAACCATTCACTCTATAATACAAAATGAGCCGAAGAAATGGGTTGTTGACTTGCTAAAGAAAATAACCATTATCTCAGATTTTGTTTTTCTTATAAATCGTAAATGTCAAGGTCACGTTGATAGCGGTTTAGACATTTGTGTCTAAGGAAATCTATTTTAAAAATAGTAGCTATTCATAAATTAACTCCGAAGCCATATAAAATATTGCAGAATAAGTGCAACACATCTATAGAGAGTCTATTCAGGGAGACTCTGAATGTTTGTATAAATTAAATAGAAATATTTGGGAAGAATAAGGATTGTCTGGGCAGAAGGGAAGCAGTAATGTTGATGAAAAGCAAAAGATAGGATGTATACCTTGCAGCTTTATGCTGCATTTCAAGTGTTTTAATAGCACAACACAGGCAGTCCTGATGCTTCGTTGGTAATGAGGAACCTGAGACTATTTAGCTCAGGGACCTAAAGTAAACCCAACTATTACTGTTCCAAAAAATAAAACATAGCAATAAAATGATTCCTTTTGACATTCTTCTATACTCTTAGATAAATAACTTCCTTAGACATTGACAGAGAGGCTTCCACCTGCAGCAATTCAGAGCAAATACAGAGACACACAGTCATACATTATACAGATGATGGGAGCCCTTAAAGAGATGAAACCATCAGATGCCTCCCACCTCAGGACTCAGGAAGCTCATCAAAAGACGAGACAGAAAGACTCCTTTGTGTGTGTATTACAGCTTCTAGCTTAGTGTCTTTATGAGATTTCTGAGTGTGCAAATGTGTCAGTCTCTGCATCTATATTTTTTTATGAATTTTGAGGGGGCGCTTTTTCCTTCTGTTTGTTTATTTTGCCAAATATTGATGGAATATTTTTTACCTTATTCATTTATTTTATATTATTATTTTATTTTATTATTTTATTATTAACCCTTAGAAGTCTGTTTATTTTCCAATGAAAAACAGAAATGGATGGAACTGGGTGAATGGGAAGGTGGGGAGAAATTGTGAAGAGTAAGAGGAAAGACAAATCTAATCAACACACACACATACACACACACACAGAGAGAGAGAGAGAGAGAGAGAGAGAGAGAGAAAGAGAGAGAGAGAGAGAGAGAGAGAGAGAGAGAATATAGCTCAATTATCAATAAGTTGTGTGGATGACAAAGGAAACAGCTATGCCTATGACCCTACAAGTGCATGTCTGGATATGGGATGGGGATGAGCATCAGAACCTGATGGGATCCTGTGTCCATGAGTGTTTTTTTAGGATATTTCTTGCAGAACAAAAAACTATGACATAGCTTGTTCAAAATCATATTCCCACTTATCAGAAAATGAAGTTTGTCTTCCTGAGATTGTAATATGGAAGTAGGATTAAATAATTAAAATTAGAAGCTAGTAGAATTATCACTGTTTGCTCCCTAGACTTCTTGTACAAGAAAGTGGCTAAATACTTCTTATCCACTTTAAAAATAATATGTTCAATTTAACATAAGAGACAATTTCACATTTTTTGGATTATAAAATATTCCTGCTCTACCTTATTACCTATTGGCCTTTTATTAATTAGTGTCCAGTAAGCAAATGCACAATAACTGGCTTTTGTGGATTTAATTTCACAGGTAGTGGTTTATGGGGAATCTGTGTATGAGATGAGTGTATGCATCTGTGACTATATGTATGGATTTTAAAATTTAGATGAGAGAGGGCCTGAGGGCAAAAGAAGAGGAGAAATAAGAGAAAATGAGAGAATTGCTCTGGTAATGAAGCTTTGTGAGTCTACAATTTCAAGCATTTTATGGGATATCTGCTTAGGGTTAGAGAGACTGCTCCATGAGTAAAGTGCCCACGTGATAAGTGAGGACCCGAGTGTGTATTCCACGAATGATGTAAGAGGCAGGAGTCATGGTTCATATTAACTCCGATACTTGGTGGAGAGACAGAAGGATCCCTCTAGCTTACTGTCTAGCCAGTCCCACTACATGAGAAAACTTCAGGTTCAGTGAGGAATGTGGTGAAAACATACAATGAAGAATGGGAGAAAGGTAAGGGAGTATTTACTTCTGGAGTCCATATGTGTGTGCATACACTTGTGTTTTGTTGTGGTACTATCATTTTAGGGTTATATTTAATTTCTTCACATACAAATGAAAGACATTAAAAAAGTCTATGAGATGTGGCCTACAATTACTAAGGTAATGATGCTATCCACAGCCATTCTCCCTGGACTAAAATGCCTATTTTATAGTTTTATCCTTAATGTCGATCATTTGCACAGTGTGATGCAACCTCTCTTTGGGAATTGCTGTATTCAGGTACACTTCCAAATCAGATGCAGGTGCAAATCATATATAGCAGGAATTACCCTTTGGTGTTTACCTGAAAAGCAAGTAATGAGGGGGGAGGTATTTGTATGTGTACAGTTTTTGATTTCTTGCCATATGTCTTAGATTTAATTTGCCTTGAAACTTTTGGAGTTAAAAATAAGACAATAAAGTAGAACTCTAGAAAGGCCAACTTGAAAAACAAATCAAGATCTGATTTAGCCCAACAAAGCTAATTCTTCCACACAGACTGCAGGACGCAGAACACAAGAATTACGTATAGGTGCATGCTTGACCTCAGAGGCTCAGTAGCTAGCCACAGTTGCAAGGTTTGCCCCTGACATATCAAGCAATCATCACATTCAGGAACTTAGTCTGATCAGTCCCCATCCACTGTTTTTTACATTTTAGCCTTTCAGTGCCCAGGTCTCCTCCAAGCACCACTAATTCCCCCAGTTGTGTGTAGTTGTGTAAACTGAGCTCTGGGTCTCATCTCTATAAATAATTCTCCCTTGTATTATAGAACCATTTCTGCTAGCCCATTTATTGGAATTGTCTTTAAGATTTACCTTCAGAGATACTTTCTTCCCTTACTATCTCCTCTAACTTCCATCATGACTATATCCCTCCACTGTTCTTAGTAATCTCAACTGTTTCTTTGTAAAAAAAAAAAATCATAACAATTTTAAAGTTTCTCTACTCCTCAAATTAATTGGTAATACTTAACATACAGAAAACATACCCTTTCATGCCTTTTGGTAAATTTATATTTGTAATTCTCATGGTATCTGGTACTATTGCTGGCATGGAGCTGATAGCTGGAGCATAGACTGGATGTATTTAGTGAGAAACGATGCACACCGGAAGAATATACTGTGTGGGATTATTCTACGACATACAGAATATTGTCTTAGGATCACAGGTTTAGGTAATCTGTCTTCTTTTACTAATTTGAATTTTGTTTGGGTGTATAAGAGCATACTCACAGTCTGACATTTCAGTGTATGACACTAGCTCAGCTTACCACTGCTGATGACTTTCTGGAAGGTTTGTATAACAATGGTAGGGACATTAGTGGCAGGAAATTGGCATATTTCAATTTTGGAAGCTAAAGAGACCTGCTTGCAGCCAGAGATAACTACCTTAGTGTTCCATGTCTGCCAGCTCTCAGATTTTCTTTCTGCTTCCAGTGACCTCCCATTGAGTACCTCCTCTCAAATACAGCCCCTCATCCTCTCAGCTTCACTACAAGAGGGCTAAACCCACCCTCTATATCCAGAAGTATAGACTTAGGAGACAAAATGTGGGATATGTTGGAAATTTTAAATAAAAACAGACTTATTATTCTTATTAAGGACAAAGAAAAAGAGAGACAATTTACTGAAATGAAGCTGTGCATATGCATTGGCTTCAGGTTAACTGGAGAAGGTTCTAGGTCCATAGGGAAGGGAATAAAATGAAAATACCTTCACTGAGTGGCAGCAGCAAGCCTTTGTGAAGTGGCAAACATATCATCTGGACTGAAGATACTCAGAGAGGTTGTTCATGGTCCTCTTGAATAGACATTCACTAAGCTTACATGGCCTTCCAGAAGGTTAGGTGTATATTTTCACACACTGAGAAATGTGAATTTCATTAGCCTTTAAAAAATAATCTAGAAAGCAAGCTGCATATCACCTTCATAAGCACCACACACTCATCTAAATATCATGGACTGGGAGAAAACACTATTAAAGAAAAAACCTACTCTGTCTCGTCTGCTTGCCCTAGCAATGCTGACATGACATTCTTTCAGTGGGGTAGGAAAGGTGTTGATCTTGGCTTGGATGAAATCTCCTTCAAAATAAATTCATGACAAAGTACAAATAGGAATCAGATCTGAAATCCTGTAATTATCTGAGTCAAGTGTTAAGATAATCAGTCCATTTTATATTATTTCATAGCCTTGAATACCTGAAATTCTAGACATAGCAGTGGCATGTTTGGGACTCTGAGACACAGTCAGCGTGAGGTGCTCTGTCATCTGTCACAAAATAAGCTAGCAGTAGAAAAAGGGTTAACAAGTGAGATGAACCTCACTATCACATAGAATGTCTGAGAGAAGACCTGAGCATCATGTCTGACTGTGATGCATAAGAGAATCTTTTAAGGCTTTGAAGTTGTTTATGGCTTACTTCCATACCCTGTTCTAGAAGGGTCCAAGTTTTATGTTATTTGTAGAACATATCTAGGTCATTGGGTGGAATAAACTGGATCTCTTAAAAGAGTTTTTTTTGTTAGAAAAATTGAAATCCCAAGCATAGAGAAAGTATGTAAATCAATCATTTGTCTCTAGATTTCAGAGTAATAGTGTGTTATATAGAATGCATGTTTTACAGATAACACATATCTGACTGACTGCTGACATCAAGGACTATGCAATCTTTTTAAACACACACACACACACACACACACACACACACACACACTTATATTGGTTCTATGCACCATAATATAACACAAAGTCCTCAACCATGTTCTTTTATTTTGTACCTTCATTATCACAGAACGTCCAAACAGTGATTGTGGTTTCTTCACATACTTGACTAGAAGGCATCTTTTCTCTGAATCATACTGACTTACCAGCTGAGAGGTGAAGTGAATCTTATACATTAATTGGAGAGTAAATAGAGTTGCTAGATTTCAAGTCCTGTTCTGTCTCATTGATATTCTATTCTCTTTCCAACTAGCTTTCACTGACTGCCTTTCAATAACAGATATTTCACAGAGACCTTAGCTTCTTGCCTAGCACTGTCTGAATGACAATCCCAGCTTCCCACCTGGAAAAATAGTAGCAAGTAGAATTACCCCAATTTGACAGATGATAATCCTAGATTACTCTAAGTTTAAGTGAACTAATTGAGTTTGCCTGGGGCATGCTGGCATGGACATACTTAGATTAATATAACACAGTATGTTGATTCATATATAAATATACATAACAGCAGATATGACAAAGTGGCCTATAACTTCTAATCATTTTCTGTACCAGTGATCTAAACTTTCAAAGAAACTCCTCGAAGCTTAAAGAGAAAGGGGGAAGATCCTGTGGGGAATAGAACAAAAGTCTTTGTTTAACCAGTATGAATTTTGATCATTAAGCAAAAGAATAAAAATAAAACGACTTACTTTTCAAAGATAAAGATTCCTTCTTGAAGACGTCTGCAATTATTGATTAATATGATTGTGGACTCAGTGAACATTGACTTCTAGGGCAGGTTTTGGCGTTCTGATGTTGACTCAAAGAATGATGTAAATATCCTTAAAACTTGCACATGTACCAGTGAAAGTTCTATACTGAAAAGTAGTGTTCAGCAACATCTCCAAGTTCTTGTATTGTTTCTCTGATTTCTGAAGAGATGCACATTTCAGAGTTGCCAGCTGCATCAGGACCAGCTTCACTAGTGTGCTTGAAGAGTGATCATTATTCTCTCATGGCATTCTGTATGGCAAAGATACTAATTATTTTTCACTGTGAACACCAGTCACTGACTATTATATTCCTCCTTCCCCCTTTGGAGGAAATGACAACTTATATAAAGACAAGGCAAGGAGATGTCAGTCAGTCCATCATAGCTATTTCTCACTAAATACAGGAAAAGTGAGTTAATGATGTGAAGAATTTCTACCTTTTGTCCATCTTTCTTCCTGGTGGTAAATAGAGAACACATTTAGTACAAACAAGATGGATGTAGGTATTCACTAATAAATGTGTTATTTACAGGAAACTACAAAGGTAGGGGCTCTCTGAAACATATAGATTATATTTAACCCTTTTATATATAAGCCAAATCCTCCCACCCTAAAAGAATCTTTAGAGGTACAACGCTCTAACTTCCCTTCTTAGACCTCTACTTAAGGTCTAAGTGCTAATGTGACCATGTGAAACTCAAACTATAGTTGCTATTTATTTTATTAAAATAGTATTTCCATCATAGGAGTTTGTTGACAGGGCCACAGAGAACAGGACTTGTGTTAAGGTTTACTGGGCATCAGTTAAGTTATTGTTTTACCCTTAGCTTTCTCCTCAATGTGGCTTCAAGTTTGCAAACCACTCCCACTGGCAAAGGGGTCAGTATACCTTTTCCAATTTCTCTTCTATTTTATAGAACAGCTAATTTACCTATCCAGTTTCTCCTGTGCTTACCAACAGACTACTATTATTCACTATTATAGAACACAAATCCCAATAGGTCTACTATTCAAGAAAATTCTTTTTTAAAATTCTCGCACATGAAAACTGGTTCAAACAAATTGTCCCCTTGTGCTGTGCACCTTGTGCATGGCCATTATTATTTCGTAACTACATTATCTTTTCAGTCCTACATTAAAGTAATAATTATCAATCTTATCAAATAGGAATGATATATAAATAAAATGAAGAAAGTCAAAATTTATTACCCAGATATCACCTGTAGTATTGTTTAGGTGATACCTTTGCTGAGGGCTTTGATTTCAGATAGAAAACATATTGGTCAGTAAATCAGCAGTCAAGAGAGAAATACGAATTTCATTAAGTCAATCAGTATCAGACAGTGCCTGGTATGCTAGTGTGTAGCAGAAGTAAAGGTTGGAAAGAGGAAGTGTTTATTTAAAAGTTGTCAGGAAACCTTTTTCTGAATGCTCAGAAGGGACATTCTGAAAATGAAATTAGATAGTAGCTCTGAGACAGGCCCAGGAGATTAATTGCTAATGTGGGGCATAGAATCAAGGCAGGAAAAGAGCAATTCACTCACTCCCTTAATGAAATGATGAGTGTTGGTTGTACTTAATTTACAGTAAGAAACTATGGCTAGGTCCAAGAAAGAAATCAGTATTATAGGACTTAGAGTATTAAAAAGTAAATTCACTGCTTCATGAGGGGGGGTAAATGATATAGAGCAAAATACAAGCATCAGAGAGAAAAAATGACAAAATTATAATCTTTCATTCCATAGAACATTATCTAAAGTATTTCACATTGGCACCAAGAGTGGTGTGTTGGCTCTGTGCTTAGTAGACAATATAGTTCAAAAGTATGTGGAACTGCTTTGTGGCGGGAATTTGGTGAAGTTTGGAGATTTTAGCTTGAGAAGTTTATGGTATTGTAGACAATCCTTAGTGGGTGAATTTGGCATTATCAGAAGATCTGAATGATGAAGAGAAAGAGAATAGTAAAGACCTTGTTTAAAAGATTTTGGATTGCGACAGTTTTCGATAGGGGATTAGAATTACATTATAGTAGAGAACATGTCTACAATTTTGTTCCTGTCCCTTGGACAATGGGGGAGGGAGAATTTTAAAGGTCATATATTAATTCTAGCTGTGAATATCTCAGTGAAACACAGCACTCAGTTTGACTCATGTGTTTGGTTGATAGTTTTAGCTAGATTTAAATTGAAAGTTAGGAACAAAATATAGAGACATTTGAAAAACGTTGATTGTGTCTAGAAAGCCCAGTTTCTAAAGTTGGTGCTAAGGAGAGAGTATCTGGTGAGCACTAGCCAGACTAACAATGAGCCAAGTACACTTGGCCGATTTCAGAGGACACAGAAGAGGTTTACAAAATATTTGGAAGTTAATGATGTCCCACTAGAACAGGCTCAAGATGGGAATGGAGTAAATAAATACATGTGAAAGTTTCTAGTGATGAAGAACACATCTGCGCGACTTACTCCCAGAAAGCTCTTTTACTGTAATGTATTTCACCAGAGACAGCTGCTAAGGGACGCAGAGGCCACTGTAGCCATAGTCCATGTGGTTGAAACAAACCTTAGCATCATTAGGTGGAATGAGAGAAATATGGAGTCACGGACATGGCTAACTAGTTTTTTAAAGGAGATATGTAGTAAAGCGCCTCTGAGATCGGGATGCACAAGGATATGCATGCAACACAAAGATATGTAGGAGGCCACAGGAACTGAGAGAATTGTGATGTCTACCAGGAACACCCTGGAGGGATTGACAGAGGCAGTATAAACTACAAAGCCATAAAGCAGAGGTGGCACAACCCCCTTGAAACTTGCCTCATCATGTCACCGCATGCATGAGATGGAGCTATGGGACTCAATATTTGCTGTACTGTTCTGGGCTTGTTTTTGTCTTGTTTCTTGTACTTTCTCACCCTGTGGCCCTGTTTGGCCTAAAACGGAAAAAAACCTTCTGCATCTCCCCTTTGCATAGTCATGCATGCTTCTGATGGGATTTAATCTTACTTTGATTCCATCCTCCATATTTTGCCTTTATAGATCACTTTTGCAATGAGAAGAGTTCTTGTTTATTATTGTATGCTGGGAGTATGTGTAAGATATTGTTGCTTGTTTGTATTGTTTTTGTGTTTTGAGGGGTTTTATTGTTGTCATTGTTGTGGTTGCTGTTGTGCTTTGAGGAGATTGTTTGTTTCCTTGTTTTTGTGGGGTCTCATAGTTAAGAATTTACCCTGACTCATGAGATTTTGAGCTTTTGAACAATGTTGTAATCTTTAAGACTATGAGGACTTTTAAAAATGGTTTATATGCATCTTACATTACGAGATTGATATGCATTATGGGAGGCAGGGCTATACAATTACAATTGAATGAGAAATATCTTTCATAAGATTATATATTCAAGGTTTTGCCCATAGTTGACTGTGCTACTTCGTGAAACTACTGAAGCTGTAGAAGATGGACCCTTACTGGAAGAAATAGTTTATGCAGGGTTGGTATATTTTGGGGCTAAGCTTTCTATAAGGCTACTTCCTGTGTGTTCTGCTTTCATACCACCAACAACTAAGCTGATTTATCTACCACGTGCCCATGACACCTTGACACCACGGCTCAACACAGACCAATAATAACAGTCAATTAGTGTGGATTGGAACATGTGAAACTGAGTCAGAATTACTCATTGACTATTTCCTTGGATATTTTGTTATAGTGATAAAGAATTTAACACAGGGCATCACTATAGTTTCTAGTATTCTAGATGACTTCAAAGTTTACTACAAAGAGTCTTGGAGTATCTTGTAATTCACATTCTAACATCTGAGTGTAATCCATATAACTAACTTTGAATATAATATGTGATTTAGTGTACAACTATGTGTCCATATATATGATCTACATATATGTATCTATATATATTTATTTATGTGTGTTTATATATCTATATATTTATCTCTATGTAGTACTATAGTGTTATACATGTATATATGTATAGATATATACATATGTATCTATATAAATACGTAATATATATGACAGCATTTTAGTACTCATTATTTGCACATACTACCAATTTTTAGCTACATATGCAATATAGAAGCTATAATTATATCTGTTTTGCATTAAAGCATTTTATTATTCTTAAGTTGTTCTCTTGGAAAACCAACAAACTGCAAACTGTTTGAAATTATTTTTCTATGGTATAATTTCAGGGACTTTATTGCATTTCATTGAAAGGATATTACTATTTGCTAATGAGCTCAATAGGCACTAGACTTTCTTGTTGTTCCTTAGAGCTTTTTAAGCTCTGTGATGTGATGGCTTATCTATATGCTCCCCAGATGGTCTGTCTTGTCTTTAATAGGACAATCTCCAATGAGAAGAAGTACCAGGAGTAGAAATAGGAATAATTTTAAGAATTTTTATGTAAAACATAATTTGCACTCTCTGTCTGACACCTAATAATAGATTCATAGTAATTATTTATTTGCAAAATAATTATAATCTCATTAGGATTATATGAAGGTGACTTTTCCCACTTTTGGCAAAACCAAATAGTATAATTTATAATAATGTCAATTTGCTAGGCAGCATAGCTTATTTTAATTTGTATTCATAAAATTAGGGAGCAGTTCATATTTTTCATCCTTTCCTGAGGCATTTTTATTCACTTTTATGTACTGCCTTACTTTCTTGTGATTGGTTTTGTATTTTTTTTAAGTTTAAAAGTTCTTAATGTTTAAATAGCATTAAAATGTTTCACTATTGTAAATATATTATATAGTTCCTTCACAGTAATTTATTTCTTACTGGTATTTATATCTGTTTGCTTTCCATCAGGGGGAGGAGTAAGAGGTATGTCCAAACAATTTATCATTAACAAATTCTAATTTTTGTAGTATTCTAATATAAAATAACTCATTGGAAAAGAATGATTTTGTTTTGATTCAAATTGAAATAATTATCATTACTGCATACAGTTTCACACCAAAAACCTTGTATAAAAATAAATACATCATGTCAAAAATTTGGGTCAAAGCATCAACTTGTTCTTTGATTCTTTGCTATTCATTATCAATTTAATCTGTCTATTCTTTGTTCTATCTCTTTTCTACATTTTCTGGTGTCCTTTTGGATTAATTAGTTTATAACTAATTTATATTTTAATTTAGTCCTATATATTAATTTATTTTCAATTTATAGCTCCTTGCTATTGCCTTGTTTTGGTTCCCTTTCACACTGGCTGCTTTAACGTTTGTTTCTTAAGGGACCTTCCAGAAACTGTACGTGCATCTCTCTCCTGGTCTCTGTACTATTGTTTACACATAGTTCCTGTTTTGCATCACAACTCAGAGCATTCCTATGGCCCTTAGTTTTGTTAATTCAGTACAAATCTTTTAAGGTGATGCAAGTTCTGAGTCCTAAGGAAAAATCTTATGTGTCCACTAGTGTGTTATTATTCTTCTGTTTACATTAGTATTTTTATGCAATGTGATGCCTCTTCTGACTTCATGGTTGAACATTTAAATCTGTTGGTGTGTTGCTGATGGACTCATACAAAATTTGTATTGTGATGCAGCCTTTATTTCATCCTAGGCCTCCATTAACAATTGAGATATAAACACACACACACACACACACACACACACACACACACACAATCAGGGCTATCGCATATTCAACAATGAAAATATGTCATTTTTAGAAAATTGTGTGGGACTAGAAGACCTGATAAGAGTGATAACCCAGGCCCCCACCCAAAAAATGTAGATACTACATGCTTCATCTGATAGCTAAGTGTTAGAAGTATCAGCCTAAGTAAAGAATAGGGATTAACGTGGCTTGGTAGGATCTGGTATGATTAATCATATCAGAAGCAAGAAATTCTAGTGAAATTGAGAAAATTGTATTATTACTATTGGAAAATGTTCCAAGGCTTTAAACAAAGTGTAAATTATGAGAGAAATTGCAAATTCTCTTAATCAAATAAGTACAAAGGATATGTCTGTGCTTAACTATTACACTATAGCCCATTAGTATGTACAATTACTACATGTTCATTAGTATAACTAAAATCTAAATAGTTTCCTCAATATTGCTTCTGATTCTTTAGAATATTATTTTCATAAAAGACATTTATCTTTTGCATTCTCCAAGTATTTCCATTCCTTTTAATTTTTCTCTTTCCTCTTTTCTTTCATCTTTAAGTGATGTAGGTTTTAGGCTGATACATTTCTGTCTGCTTCCTTGGGCATAAGCGAATTATGGTCTTAGATCAGAGTTCCAGCTCTGTGTTTTCCAGGTATTTTCTCATAGCCATTGCTTTAGAAAGGTTTTCTTTCTTGCCACTTGATTTGTCTTCTCATTCTTTAGTCTTGGGTGCACTTGAACAACTGTTATTTTTTTTAATTTTCTATATTCTTTATTTACATTCCAAATGATTTTCCCTTTCCCCGTTTCCCCCTTCCCCTCAGTTCCATAAGTCCTCATCCCTCTGCCCGTTCCCCAATAAACCCCTCCCAATCCTCTGTCCTGGCAATACATTGTAATGCTGCATCAAGCCTTTCCAGGACCCAGGCCCTCTCCTTCCTTCTTCTTGGGAATGATTTTATATGTGGGTTGTGTTTTGGGTATTCTGAGCTTCTGGGCTAATATCCACTTATCAGTGACTGCATTCCATATGTGTTCTTTTGTGAATGAGTTACTTCACTTAGTATGGACAGGCAGGTAGGTAAATGGAATAGGATTGAAGACCCAGAAATGAACCCACACACCTATGGTCACTTGATCTTCAACAAAGAAGCAAAAAACATCCAGTGGGAAAAAAGATAGCCTTTTCAACAAATGGTTCTGGTTCAATTGGAGGTCAGCATGCAGAAGAATGCAAATTGATCCATTCTTATCTCCTTGTACTAAGCTCAACTCCAAGTGAATCAAGGACCTCCACATAAAACCAGATACACTGAAACTAATAGAAAAACTGGGGAAGACCCTTGAGGACATGGGAACAGGGGGAAAGTTCCTGAACAGAACTGTTAAATTTTTATGCAAGCATTTCATGCCCCCTTGTGCAGTCTTTGAATTTGACACTCTGCACATTACCAATGATCAACTGATAACAAGAAAGGCCATCCCAACTCCTTACGTTATGGTTTTGGCATCATGCTACATTACTTACTGCACATACCAATCATCTCAGTGTACATGGCATCCTGCTTGGCTCACAAAGAACCCTTACTGGGAAAGGGGATAACATTTGAAATGTAAATAAATAAAATAGCCAATAAAAAATAGTAAAACAAGCCCTGTCCCAGTATTCAAACTAAAAGGTTCTAGGTTCTGGGTCATAAACAAAATAGAATCAACTCAAAGTAATAGCCCAGGATTTCTGAGCTACCATCACAGTCTCACTGAAAACCAAACATTCTGCTTGCTGAAGCCCAAGTCATTACTTTGTACAGATCTATATTGTTCTCAACCAGCCATGTGATTCTGAGTCTCAGCTTTGTCTTTTATTTGTCAAATTAATTTAAAAAAAAAAAGATTTTGAGCTCACTCTTGGTAAAATCCAATATTCAGCATTTTATTATTAAATGGCAAGTAGAGGTAAGAATTGAATAAGATAGTGTCTCTGAAATTTACAGTATAATGTAGTGTATATTTGGTTCCATTAAATGTCAGTTGGTGTCAACACAAATAAAGTCAGCTATTTAATGATCCCTAGGGCTCGCTTCAGAGGCTATTCAGCTCATGTTCAGGGCTAAGGCGTGATGTAAGTCATATATTGTCACTTTTGACCACTTGAAGTTGAACATTTATGTTTGATATGTATATTATAGTTTAGGTATGAAGGTCCCCTGAGGAAATCTCATGTATTCAGAGGTAGGTTCCCAAGTAGGGGTGATTGCTCTAAAAATTCTAGAAATTTTAAGAAGTTGGTCCTATATGGAAATTATATGACACATGTGAGTATGAGACAGAATCTTGAAATGTTCTTACTTTCTCACCTTCTCTTTACCTCATTTCTCTTCCATGAGACATTAGAGCTTCCGGAATACATGGGACTAAGGAGGGATGACTGGCCCCTCTGAATGAATGAGCTAAAGAGAAATCCTCCTCCCTAACATCATTCCCTCAGATAGGGCAAGAAAAGTAACTACCACAATGTAGACTGGTAGTTTTTTGTTGGTGATGGTGATGCTGCAAAGTCCTTGTCTCCATGTGATAGGGCTCATCACATACCCTTGTTACGTTAGTGGCATCATTTTCTAACTTGTTTAATATTTTACACTCATTTTTATTCTATTTTGACCTAGTAACTTGATGCAAATGAATCAGTGTAATTGGTACCATGACCTAAAAATAAGTACTACAATCATTTAAGTGAGGAAAATAATTCACAGCAGAGAGATGTTTCCAATATCAACCCTCTATTTTGCTCAATATTTTGGTCAAGTTACAGTATAAGAAAAATAAAGTTCATTCTCTCAAGTGCCTTCATCTGTCTTTCTTTCAGTCTGATTTTCTTTCCTCCCAAAATGGCCTTGTGGAACACACCATCCAAACATAGAATAGTGCCCCTAGCCTCTAGAACCAAAGAAACCCTGCCCATCAGACCTTAAAGTTGATTCATGTAATCATGTGTAGACCACTCATGAGCATGAGAGAAGGGGACTTGTAACTTGCATGTGTTAAGAACTTAGGAATAAGTGTGTCTTCACCAAAGCAAATTCAACTTAAACATCATAGTGGAACACATAGCACGGTAGCTTAAATACCATGTAGTTCAGAAGCAAGCCATTCAAGACTTGTAATTATTACATGGTTCCAAGAAAACAAAACCATATGCAGTTGTTTTTCATAGTATGTTGCGCACATAATGAAAATGAAGTCATAATTCAAAAGCGTTGGTGTTCTAGCTTTTACAGTAATAGTCTGTGCACCAGGAAGAATGAAGACGGAAATAGAGATCTCTTCCTAATAAGGAAACCAACTTCTCCCTTTCTCCTATAAGTACTTTGCAACCACTGTGTTGCAAAGCAGGGGGGGGTATGGTACTCAGCACACAGTACAATATGTGCACAGGCAGGTTATAATAATTTATTTAGGATGAAAACAAAATGGGATTGATGCTGTTGCATGTCTGTGACGCTTTACCCCAATTGTTGGGCATACATCCTGGAATTCAGTTATGGAAGGAGCCAGTGTGTGCTGCACAGCAGCATGGGTATTATGTTGTTAGTGACTTGGATGTGGGGTTCTCAGCTGTGCATCTGAATTACAGTTAAGGAGCTGGTTTTCTAGATGGGATGCTTTTTATTTCCTGTTCATAGGCAGTGCTTTGGCATGTAACCCAATTGTATTCAAGTGGCTAAGCGGGCTGATTCTCCATGTGCTGAGGTCTAACAAGTGCAGAGCAACTTCCTGTATTTAAATTTTAAAAACCACAAAAAATGGGTTTTTCTATGTCTTGGATTTTTTTAATATGGAAAAGGATAAAAAACCTAATGAAAAAGGATACTGAAGACATAACACATGTTCTTTGGGATACAGATGAATCTTTGGGATAGAATAAAAAATATCCAGTGTTAACCTTGTATCCAAGACCATGACCATGAGAGGGTAGCCACACAACTTGGTGCTCCTGCAATGCTCAGGAAGATGCCAGGTGCTTTTCATTGTCATCTGCCACAGAACTGGCTGCATTGTGTGCACCCCTGTTGCCATGTCTATGCTTACCAATTTACACAACCAAATGGACTCCATTTTCTGACTTCCTCTCTGAGTCTTACCAGGCCTTTGTCATCTGACCCATGGGATGAATTAGCCCATTCTAGAACTGGTCTTACTTTCCTTCCTCCTCTTTTTGTTTCCAGGGCTCCAATGTAGTCAGACATCACTTTTATTTTGTTAATGGTCAAGTTAAAAAAATTGAAGTCACTTCTGTGTGCTAGTAGAATTTACTAACAGGGAGCCTGCACCACAGTCTCCGAATACGAAAACCTCAGTGCAGCAGAATCCATAAGCCAGGGTGAGTTTTGAGTTAAATTAAATTTTATGGCTCAATAAATACTTTGCTTCGTTTTTACCACCATTAGAAATCAAAGAATATAATTCCAGATTCAGTTTGCACAAAGACTCGCTTTGAATTGACATGGCTTTCTCTTAGTGCCGTGGAAGCATTTGCATCTACGTGTTGATTTGTAATGAAAGAGGCTGTAAAAGATAGGATCAATTTTCTATTAAAAGTACAAAATCCAGTGGAGCCACATATCATAGGGGCTTTTCCCATTTGTCATTCAGGAACACTTGACAGTTTTACATTAGCTGCGGAAGACACCAACTGGTGTGCTGCTGTCCTGCTTTGAAAACTATGCACACATAAGCAAACCACATCCACCTTAATGTATGATGTGAGTGTAGACGGATGTAAGAGTAAAGACACCAAAACCACAGGGCTCTCATGTTGACATAGCCATAGTGAAGCACATCGGCCAGGAGGAAGCACACTGACTTAAGGACACACCCACTGGTGACCAGGGCAGCAGCTTACAAAACAAGATGGAGGTTCAAGGTTATGTTAACTCAAGATACTTGGAGCTCAGGAAACACCTAGTCACAAGTAGATAAAAATATATAAACCTGGAGAGACAGAAACAGAGAGGAAAGAGAGAGAGAGAGAGAGAGAGACAGAGACAGAGACAGAGACAGAGACAGAGACAGAGACAGAGACAGAGACAGACAGATGGACAGAGAAAGACAGAGACAGAGAGAGGGACAGAGTAAGACAGAGAGACAGAAACAGAGGAACAGAAGGAGTGAGACAGAGAGAGAGAGAGAGAGAGAGAGAGAGAGAGAGAGAGAGAGAAAGAGAGAGAGAGAGAGAAGGAGGAGGAGGAGGAGGAGGAGGAGGAGGAGAAGGAGGAGGAAAGGTGTGGGGCACACCAGCCCACAGACACACAGAGATCAAGAAATAAGATACATGTGGTCCATAAAGAGCAAAGTTGAAGCTGTTCAGCAGCAGATGTGCCCGTGTGAGCAGCACTTTCTTACTTTTTCTGCACACATGGTTTTATAATGTTGACCCTCACTGTTTCAGTTTTTCCCACTCTGTCATCCACTAGTGAGTCTGACATGAATAATTGACTGGCCGCATTCCCCAGCAATAAACTGCCATCTCTTCTGTGTCACTTTAGAACTGTCATCTGTCACTTGAGGTTTCTTATTCTTACACTTGGGCTTTTAATTGGTGGTCCATATTATCTTGTAGCTATAGGAGCATTACATAGCTCTATGTTTATTTTTTTCAATCATTTTATCAAATTTCCCTGAGTCAACACTCTCCATGAGTTCTAGAACTTAACCACATTCGTATTCTTTTCTGCATGTTCTAACTATGGATTCATGTATTCTAGCTCTTAAGCGCTTTACGCTCATCATGAGGAATCTTATTCATGCTTTTTCAGCCAATGACTCCCAAGGGATATCTACTGTCCTATTTAGGATGCAGAACTCTAGACTGACATTAATTGTTTGAAGACATGAACCATGAAGCATTGATTTTGCCTTACCAACTCTACAAAGCATAATCACTCCCTAATATCTTTCCCCTAAAATTGATTCTATTTTAGATTTGTTTAAAGTGTGGTCAATGCTCCTTGTACAGTAGTCACCCAAGTTAGAGTGCCTGATATATGCTTTCCTCTTGTACTCTCTTCTCCGTAAGTTCCCCTCTATGTGGGGCATCAAAATTGACCACTATATTGCTTCACTGAACAGAAGACAAATTGAACATTGTGTTGTCCCAGGGTTCCCAACATGCATTCAAGTGAGTGTATGTGATAGCTTACATACACATGGTTCTCTGACTGCAGTGTGGAACCCTGGATCACTCCACTCCATGATTAGAATCCATCATTCTGAATGACAGTTCTCACCTTGTCATTTCCATTGCAAAAATCCTTAAACACACAACAGTGTCCAGGATAGAGCCCAAACTGATTCAGATGCCAGCAGAAAGTTCCATAACGAGTATCAATTTTATCTACCATTTTTTTAAAAACTCCAGTTTGCTTTTTATTTCCTTAGAAATGCATCATATCTCTGGCCACCAATAAGATTCCCTTTGCCGTTCTGCCTTATTTTTCTGTTGTGTATAGGAAATAAACATGTATGGTTCCCAATTCAGTTCTAAAGGCTTCCACAATATGCCATGGGAAATTAAATATTGTCATACATTTTTAGTATGAGGCTCTAGAATATTGCTTGTTTTGTGGTTAACTAGTCGTTTCAGCTTTCTCTCCATTTGATTAAGGCTTCAGGAGATGGACCCTTTCATCTTACACATCATTATCTATCTAGAACAATTTCATATATTCATAAAGACTGCCAGAGAAAGGGCATTGTTCAGTCATTGAGATTCTGCTTTTATAATGGTCACATGAGGAATGAACTGGACCACAGACTTGAAGAAATACTTTGATGGAGCCATTGTACTTCTTATGCAGCTGATTAGGATGCAGTGTTTCATTTTTCCGTTTAGTGTATGTGTGTGTGTGTGTGTGTGTGTGTGTGTGCATGTGTATGTGTGTGTGTGTCCATGAGTGCAAATGTACAATGCCTGTTTTGAGTGGATGTATATACAGGTATTTGTGCGCAATTGTGGGTGTGCATACACCATGACATACATATAGAGAGCAGAGGACAACTGCAAATATTAGGGCTCCCCTTCCACCTCGTTTGAAATTTGATCTCCTAATAGTTTCTCTGTTGTGCAGGCCAACAAAGTTAACATGTCTGAACTTCACCGGCATCTCCTGTCTCTGTCCCATATCACACCATGGGGGCACTGGTATTATGAATGCTTATGCTGTGTTTCATGTGGCTTGTGAGGATTATAATTGTTTTTCATGTTAGAGTTGCTTGTGTTCTACCCAGTGAGCCATCTCTTCTGCCAAATTTATTGCATTTCTACCAGTTTAAGTGTATGTTGCAATTTCCACAGGGAGGAATCAGTAATCCAGAGAAATGATGACCTTGATCGGTCTTTATTTCTTTGGTCTCCTGACTTGCTTTTGGCCCACAGAAAGCCATGCTCTTTCATTTCTGTGGAGCTGGAAAGGTGCTTCTAATCCTCATCAAACTCAACAGACTCTGGGTTAACCCAACATGGACACATTTCTCCCTTGTGGGATTTTTTATTTTAGGTTTTAAGATATTACAACAAAACACCAAGTTTGGCTGGAGTACCAGTTCTGAACAACTGGTCTCTCAGGGAACTTGTAAAGCAGACATGCATTGGGAAAGTGATGTCTCACTAACGGGCTGTCCTCAAATGACTTACGCTCTTCTATCTCTTTCGGAGAGCATTCCCCATTACCATGTTTTGCCTGGGCATGCGGACCTTTACCCTATTGCTTATTCTGTGACCTAGTTTTAGATGGAAGTGGCTGGCTCAGAACATCTGCAATCCCTGACAGTCCCATGTTTTGGGCTTTTCTTTCTGTTATAAGCAGAGAAAAGAGAAACAGAATGCTTCCTTGCCTCTCTTACCTTGCTCCCTTCAGTGACTGGGCAAGTGGTATAATACTTCACAGGAAGAAAAGCCCTGGTTTGAGTCTACAGCATTTCACTCTTGCTGCCTGTCAGGGCTCTCTGCTTCCTGCAGTGCATGGTGTGGGCTGTGATGTCACAATGCTTGCACCTTCTGCACCCCTAGGATGTGTTTATTTATTTTTGTCTCCTGCTGAGAACAGCAGCATGACATTCCCAGATCCCCTTGGTAATTTCCTGGCCTCAGTGATTCCTGCTTCTGCTGACCTGTTTCACAGCTGGTGGCCCTACCTCTGATCTGGATCTGCTCTTCCTAGCTCAAAGGACATACATGAGTCTGACAAAAAAAAATGAAAAAAGAAAAAAAAAGAAAACTACCATCCTTCTAAGCAATACATGGAAAACACACACACACACACACACACACACACACACACACACACACCACTGGTACATTGTGAAGTCAGGGCGGACACAGTTCTAAATATCCAAATGTCTCTTCTGCTTCTCAGTTAAAACTGCATCCCCACCCATTCATACCTGCAAAGCAATGATATCATCTATTGCCAAGACCACAGGAGGACAAAGTAAACAGCTCAGAGCAGGGCTTTTAGCAGTATCCCACGATGCTTATTGTGTTTCCAGTGCCAGTTGTTCCCATTTATTCTTTTTATGGTTTTCTTGGTAGATTTACATTCTTATAAGAAAATTGAGTTCAATTTTTCCGGGGAAATTAATCATAGACATAAGAGAAGGTTTCCAATGACATGCTTTAGGCAATATTTTAATTATTTCTAGGAGAAGAGAAACAAAAAGCACTATTTGTAGCTAAAGAAACCTAATTTTAGATAAATATATTGCAACTCAAGTTTATAACCTTAAATAATGACTAAGTATAACAAATAAGGTTTAATTGTTAATTAAGATTTTCATATTAGTTTAAAACTTCACCCAGAAATACTGTTTTTAATACCAATTTTACCCCTCTTGTTGCTTCAACTCCTCACATATCTGCCCTCTCAATTCCTGACCCCCGTTCTTTATTCATGTATACATTACACAGGGGAATATCTGAGAGCGTTCAAATCAGGTTTTTCATTCTTATAAACTCTCTAATTTTGTTTTTGAAAACCTCAAATAAACAACAACAACAATAACAATAATAATATCACAGACATATATTATATTTATATAATATAAATATGATTTACATAAATACAAATAATAAAATAGTAATAATGATTATTATTAGCTTATTTGAGACTTATGTATCCATTTTTATTGGTTATTTTATTTATTTATTTATATTTCAAATGTTCTCTCCTTCCCGGTTTCTCCTCTGCAAACACCCTATCCCATCCCCCCCTTCCCCTGGCTTCTATGAGGGATCTCCCTCAACTACCCACCCACTCCCACCTCACCACACTAACATTCCCCTACACTGGGGCATTAAGCCTCCACAGGGCCAAGGGCCTCCCCTCCTGTTGATACCAGATAAGGCAATCCTCTTCTACATCTGCAGCTGAAGCCATGGGTCTCTCCATGTGTACTGGTTTGATTGGTGGTTTGGTCCCTGGGAGCTCTGGGGTGTCTGGTTGGTTGATATTGTTGTTCTTCCTATGGTGTTGCAAACTCCTTCAGCTCCTTCAGTCCTTCCCCTAACTCCTCCATTGTGGTCCCTGTTCTTCATCTGATGTTGACTGTGAGCATTCACCTCTGTATTGGTCAGGCTCTGACAAAGCCTCTCAGGGGACAGCTATAACAGGCTCCTGTCAGGAGGCACTTCTTGGTCTCAGTAATAGTGTCTGGGTGTGGTGTCTTCCGATGGAATGAATAATTAGGTGGGGCAGATGGTCTTTCCTTATTATTATTATTGTCATTATTGTTATTATTATTATTATTATTATTATTATTATCTTATTTGAGTCTTGTAACCCATTCTTATGATACAAGAAACATTTTTGACAGTTTCACACAAGCAAGCAGTGCATTGATGATATATTTACCCCCATTAACTTCTATTAGCTCTTTTCTTTCCCTTTGAACCCTTTCTTTTTCCCATCTGATAGATATACTGTTGAAGAGCATGACACCCCTTCCAAGGCAACTATTAAGAATCGGTAGCTCCTGAGGATGTAGAGCCAAATACTAACATGTCATACCTACTTACAGTTGCTTCAAAGCATACCTCCTATTTTCCAGTTCTTTTATTCTCTTTATCTCATCTTCTGTGATATTTTCTAGGTCTTAGATGAGTCCTAAACCATTGTCAGCATTTTGGTGAGATAAAACTTTCTGCAATAACCATCACCTCAACAAAAACAGGTTTATCTGAACTAGGAAAAGACATTTGATAATATACCCATTCAATGAAAAAGGATTGTTTGTTCCCTATGTATGGCAATGATCTTCCTAGCCATGAGTTCTTGGCCAGAGTTATATAACAGGTATATATATATTCACTCCAATGGAGTAAGGCTTCCAATGTAGTCATAGTTTTAAATAAGCAGTCATTTGATTACCTCATATATAGTTATGGCATGCTTTCTTTAAAATTCTCATTTTGTATCATTTTCCTGAGCCAATATAGAAAGTTTAGAATGATTATTTTAACTTATTTGCCAAGCGGTTCATATGTGTACTTCTTTAATGCTTTGTGTTTCTTTTATCCATTGAATTATCCTGCTGCCAGTGTGTATATGATCTTCTTATAACCATATATGTTGATACACAAGTATGTGATCAAAGTCATAATCAGATCCAGGTCATATGTCTTACCTTGTACTGGGTAGGACACCTGCTGTCAGTTCAGGTAGATTCTTAGGCCCTGAATACCTTTGTACTGATATGTCTTTTTAAGATGTGCAAATCATTTCCTTATTAGGACAGTTCTCATTTGGGTGGAAACTACAGTCTCTTGTTCACTCTAATGTCTCACTAATGTGACATTGTTCCCTGTAGCAGCTGTGTACCAACTAGATATTGCATTCTATGTATTCTCAAGTCCACATCCAATCGGAGTCCCAACTTGGGCTAGACAGTAACTGGTCCTTTGGGGAATGTGAACAGTCAGACTGTTGAGCATAAAATATCAATATTTTCTTCTTTTTTCTCTCTAGGCTAAGACAAGAGCTATAAGCTCAACCAACCCCAACTCCCCTTTTCCCTCTAACATTGTGATAACAGTAAGAGAAGAGATACTGCTAGGCCTTAAGTATTTTCTTAACATCATTGATGACTTGGGCTCATCTGTGTTAATGTAGGCTCTTTTTTATTCAGAAATTTAATCTTTATTATTTATGTGTATATGTTTGTAGCGTGTGTGTGTGTGTGTATGTGTGTGTGTGTGTGCGTGTGTGTGTGTGTGTGTACTGTGTACATGCCAGTGTATTATGCATTTCAGAGAACAACTAAGAGGAGTTCATTTTCTTTCTTTTACCTTGTGACTACTGTGGATAAAAATGCCATCATGCTTGGGTCCAAATGGTTTTAGTTGCTGAGGCATCATGCTGACTAGGGTGCAGGTGCATCTTAATTGGTACCTAAATAGTTGACAAAGAGAATTACTTTAAATTAGTGTCTCTGTTGAAGGAAAAGGGCTGGTGTTTCTTAGCTCCTTGCCTTGCACTTCAGATATGGCAATTCCTTGTATTTTGAAATGTCTAAAATGCCTTTTCAGATAAGAGAATTAGAATCTCATAACTGCTCTGTCAACTAATCTTATGTTCTGTCATAGTTTATTATGAAAATTGTTTTTTCTTAGATATTGGATACAGAATTTTTAAGTTAATTTTGATCATTATACACATTATACACACACACACACACATACAACACTCAACAGGTAAGTTGAACCTCAACTCTGTAAAGTAGGGTTCAAGACAACAGGTTTAGACATGTAAAAACATTAAAGGTTTTTATAGCTTAGAAGTAGGGGCTTTCCAGATTGGAGACTTGCCAGTCAAATAGACAGGGTTACAGAAGGAGAACCTGAGTATAGCAAGTAGGTCACAGCAACCTCCTGAAACAAAGACATGATTACAGGGTGGTCATAAGAAGGTAATAATAACAAAGTAGCCATAACAATGGGGTCAAGACAAGTTTTTGAAACACAGAAATGGTTGTCGTTTCCTGGAACAAGAACTATAAAACCATTTGTGTTATGGTTGTAGGTGGGGCATACAGAATTCTTCTGAAACAGATTTAATCACAAAAAAGAATGATCCTGTTTCTCTTTGCTATAAGATGGCTTTCAAGCCTGAGATGGAGGCAGGTCAGTTTATTTAATTTTAAGTATGTGCCCCTGGTAGAGTGTGTCACTGGCAGTACAACTGGGACTTCAAGAATAATTAACAATAATAAAAATGATAGTAAACTGAATCAATTGCAGTGCGGGTACATCTGGAAGAGCTAGGAAAAGGACTGGGGGTGAATATGATTTGAAAAGTTACATGAACTTCTTAAAGAATTAATAATAATATATTAAAGACTAAATGTCTTTTATAGACAGAAAAAAATGAGAAAAGAAATAGTGTCCCTAGGGGGTAAAGCAGCTAATTCAATTTTCAGCTCAAAATTTTAAAAAATAAATTTAAGATTAAAAAATATACCTCTGTGTTTTTCAGAAGAAATTTACCTATACCCCCTCATTTATTCTACAAAACAAGAAAAATATAAGAATTCAGAAGTATGTATGAATTTACAAAATTAATATTTTCCCTACAATATTAAGGTCAATGTAAATAGTCATCTTGATTTATTAGCTGCAAACATACAGCACTGTAGAATACGGTGGGTACTACTACAAACAAATGGAACTTCCTTGATTTACACTAAGCTCATGACATTTTATCAGACACGGGTTTCATCACCATGGTGAATAGAAGTGATTTTTAAATCAGATATTTTCTGAAACTTTCTCTGCCTACAAAACTGAGAATTTCTTATTTGAGCTTCTCTAACAAGTTTAACAAAGCTATCAGAAGATGAAATAAGAGTTATCCACACATGTAACTATCTCCTTTATGATCCTCAGATCAGTAGAATTCTACCTTTCAGGCACGTTTGGTAATGTCCTGAAATATAAAAATAACGGGCTCATGACTAGAGAATAGACAGAGTATCCAGAGATAACAGTAAACATACTATAAGTCATAAGGCAATCTCTCACCACTGTATCCTGTGGTGATACAGAGACCCAGAACAGAGAAATCGTGGGGGGGGGAATGATTGGGGAATAGTTGGGGGGGAGAGGAATTATGGGACATATGGGGGGGAACTGGGAAAGGGGAAAGCCTTTGGAATGTAAATATAGAATATAGAAAATAAAAGAAAAGAAAAGAAAAAAAAGAAGAGTGAACTGGAAGTCAGAGAGACATTTTAGTCTCAAAGTTCACCCCTAATAACATACTTCCTCCAGGAAGGCTGCACTATTCAACCTTCCCAAACAGTACCACTAGCCAGAGAGTCAGTGTGCAAATGTCTGAGACTCTGGTGGCAGCGTAGGTAATTTCTTGTTTAAACCACTACAGTTGTGAAACCAGAAAAGCTCTCCACAATGTGTATAGATGTTCTTTAAATGCCAAGACTATATAGTTATTAAAATATAAGACAATAATGTGATAGAAATGAACAAAAATTAAAAAAAAAAAAGAAACCTGCTTTAAGACTAGTATAATGGTTCACCCCTACAACCCCAGGACTCTGGAATTTGATAGGCTTGAAAATTTGAATTTCAGGCCCAGCTTGAGCTATATGCTCAGACTCTGTCATAAAAAAACAAAAATGAACAACATTGTTTTAAAGATGGAAATGTGGGCCAAGAAGATTCTTTATTGCTCTTGCCTTGGAGTTCCTCTCTCCTGTTTGACTTTTTACCAACAAAGGGTAATTTTTCCCCCAAAGAACATTGGTGTGTTGGAAACAAAACATTGAGTTTGCAGCAGGAATATAGACAGGAATTAGAGGATGAGAAATTGAATCTCTTAGTTTCTTAAGAAAACTATGTAGAAATTGGAGACTGCCTTCTATATCTATTTATATTCCTTTGGCCAGAACTGGTTGGGCTAACACATTATCATAGAGGAAGAAATTCCATTTGAAAGGAAGTTGAAGATATTTGTTAGAGCAAAGGCATAGACCATATTTATCATAGTGGAGAAATGCATATTTATTAAAAGATTGCCAAAAAAATCCAGAGGTATTCAGTCATAGAAAAATTATATTCATACATATGTTACCTCAATAGTTTTAATATGCAAAGAATCCCACTACACCCTTGTTATGTTTTACAAACATGAGATTTCTAATGGACTTGTGATTTACCTTAAGTAGGAAAATTAAGTTTACACAAATCAAATAAACAGACTTGCCCCCCAAAAGGATGTGTTCTTTTGGAGGAGGTCATCGGTTTTGTACAAAATATAACTTACTGTTATCTGTGTGGTTTATGGAACTTGTCTTTGGACTTCATTAAAGTCCTGCATCTCTTACTGAGGGAAAAACAGAAGACATTGACTTCCTGTCAAAACCAACAAGGACTAAATAAAGACCCCTTGAATTCTCATGCTTGTGAGCTAGTAAACATTTATAGCTCATTTGAAATGAGATGCTTAATTACATAATTTCATTCCAATTAAGTTGCTAATTAATTGACAGGGCAACTCTGAGTGCTTTACACAGTGAAAGTAGACTCATCCTGAGCCCATTACCTGTGACCCTTTGGGATAGATTGCTAAATAATACTCTTTAAAAGGCTAGAAAGAGTATTTTCAAAATGAGAAAAAAAAGAGACTAACTCTGGCAAAATACAGATTCAGTACCAGCCTGGGGAAGATCCAAGCTCATGACAACTGTGGGGTGTTCTATTTGGGAACTAAATCCTAAATCCTAGGTTGCATGCCTTTTCATATACTTCTAAATAGAGTGTGAGAAGACACAAAACAAATGTACTTACAGTTTGGTCATGTTCATCAGGGGCCAAAGAAATGCAAAACAGAGGTACAGCACTATCCACTAATTTGTAAGGACCAGAGCTACTGGGCTGTTTGATGCATTATCTTGCTATATCTTCAATCTTTAACTCAGCTAGGCCAATATTTACATCTCTGACCTTCATCAAAATGTGTAATAGAGACTTCCAGTTATCCAGAGGTTAATATATTTTGTGTTGGTCATGAAAAGAAATCCAAATTAAAAATTTTTTTCACATAAAATGTTATTTTACCAGTAACATATCAGCTCATTGGAATGTGTGGTGAATAGCATCTATCCATGTGCACACACACACACACACACACAAACACACTCAGGCAAACACACATACACAAACACATGCACAATTTATGTGTTATGTGCTCTGGGAATATACCCAGAGGATTCCCCTGCATACAATAAAGACACATGCTCTACTATGTTTATAGCAGCCTTGTTTATAATAGCCAGAAATTGGAAGGAACCCAAATATCCCTCAAAGGAGGAATGGATACAGAAAATGTGGTATATTTATACAATGGAATACTACTCAGCAATTAAAAATAATGAATTCATGCAATTTGTAGGCAAATGGTTAGATCTGGAAAATATCATCCTGAGTTAACTCAATCACAAAAGAATACATATGAAATGCAATCACTGATAAGTGGATATTAATGAGCCCAGAAGCCCTAAATACTCAAGGCACAATTAGCAATTCAAATGATTCCCAAGAAGAAGAAAGGAGAGGACCCTGGGCCTGAAAAGATTGGATCCAGTTTTGTAGACTCAGAACAGAGAAATTGTGGGGGAGGGGGGATGATTGGGGAATAGTTGGGGGGGAGAGGAATTATGGGACATATGGTGGGGGGGAACTGGGAAAGGGGAAAGCCTTTGGAATGTAAATATAGAATATAGAAAATAAAAATTAAAAAAAAGAAAAAAAAAGAAATAGAAAATTGTGGATAAATCAAAAGCAAGCAGTCTTTTGTATCAGTGTTGGTTCCCAGATTTTTATTTAAAGCTATTTAGAAAGTTCTCAAGTGTTACATTATCACATTAAATATTTTATAATTATTTTTAAAAGGTAAGATAAGGTCAGTACAGATCAACACCGGTCCAAACGTTATACTTGATTGGAGACCCAGTATAAGTATGTCTTGTCTGTGCTGTGTCATACATGTTTGTTTTTTAATTCTTTGAAAGGCTCAGGTTCCCACTCAGCTGTATCGTCTGTGTAATATATCTCTAGTTCTTTGTCGCTGGCATTAAGCAGAAATGTTATCAAATTGTTTCAAATTGCCAGTGGTGTGGGCATGAAATTGTTACCCTTCAATTTAGTGAGTAAATGTCTTAGCCATTAATTGGTTAAAAGCAAGAAAATGTCTTTAATCATATTACAAAAAATCCCAAAGACATTATGCCCAGAGAATAGTGTGTATATATAATTTTCTTTCTCCATACATCCCCACATGCATATTTGAATTTTCCGTAATAAACAGATAACTTTGTTTTTCTTACTGAAGACACGGACAGTGAAATATTTTTTTTATCATACTTATTGCTTAGGAGCAAATTGGAAATGTTATTCCCAATCATTTTCAGAAGCTATGAGTATTTTGACATTTTAATGCCTGTGCTGGTCACGTAAGCTGTGAACAGAGCATCACTTTCACTATTTGCTTCAGAATTTTAACCAAACCCAACAAACCTACGTGATACACAGGCACAACATGAGAACCGGAATACAGTGGACTTTGATCACAGTTGAATGTGACTGTTCTAATATGCTGATAAAATAAAAGGTAGGCATCTGGTGTGTCAATATCCCATTATATTCATAAAAATATTTTAATCTTATTGCTAATGTTGAATTGATAACTTTGACTCCAAGGATGGCTCATAATTTGAAGAAGAACCATAGATTTATGGATTTTTATTTCTTCATGGGTGAACATTATATCTTGTTCATCTATCTGTATAATAAATATTTTTAGCTAATCAAGTCTCCTTTGTGAAGATATCATATATATCTAGATTTAGCTTTTTGGCACATCACTACTAATTCTTTACCTAACCACAGGAGTGGAGCTTTGGGTAGGCACTCCTCATTCTGATGCTTTTCATATGTTAACTTTATTTTAATCCAAAAGGCAAGTCAGTGACTAAACCCAAAAAGACTGAATATGGTTTTGAGACTCGATGTCTATACATGCATTCCTGTGTGTAAATAAAGGAAAGGGAAGCTGGTTTTGCCAAAGGTATCAGTATGCATATTACATGATCTACATATTGGTAGGTCACTTCTCCTGTTATTATTTGCTGCCTTCCTAAGGATGACATGGTTGTGAGACTGTTGACTTCTTATGTGTATTGGTGGGTAGGGGTTATGCAGGTGTGTACTTTCTTGTGGAGGCCAGTTGATACTAAATGGCTTCCTTGGTCAGTTTCCACCTTATATATTGATAAAGAGTCTCTCTCTCTCTCTCTCTCTCTCTCTCTCTCTCTCTCTCTCTCTCTCTCTCTCTTGAAACCAGAGGTCACTGAGTTGTCTACTCTAATTAGTTATCTTGTTTTGATGATACCCTCATTTAGCACCTGAATTCAGGGATTAGATGTGGGCCATGACACACCAGCCAGATATTGTAATAAGGGCTGAGAAGCTAAACTCTATAGTCTTCATGCTTGTCATACAAGTAATTTACCCACTGAAACCTTGCCCTAGCTCTCAAAAAAATCTAATAATATATATTTTAACTTCAAAATAACAAGAGATAATTCTTGTTATTCCCTTTTTATTATTTTCAATTTTTTTCATGCAGTTGATAAATTTAATGATTTTATATTATTACCAAAATGACAAAATAGTAATAGAAATAACAGCAGAATGCTTCTGTCCTTTATTTACCTAGTAATCATTTATTTTGTACATGAATGAAAGACATGCAAAATATAGAGTTGTTGGTGTCCATGTGCATTGATAAGCTTTTAACTCACTCTTTGAGTGAAAGAAAAAGTTGTTTATACCTGTGTATTTCTGGGTCAGTGAGAAAATATTGTCTGTGATGTAGGGAAAACCTCATGGAAATACTGATAGAAATGTTTGTTTACTGAATGAAATTACATTTAATTTTCTACTGCTAGGATTACATAAGTAATCCACACAGCCCATATTAGCAGAAATGGGATAATTCTTCAGTCATTTAAAAACAGTATCTGAGATCTCTACTTTTTCCACTTCCTCAATTTCTCAATTTTATCTTTTCACACACAATTGTTTGCTCTGTAGTATCTAGTATTCTATTCAGACATAGAAACTCTATTCATGCAAGGAGGAGCATACAGGTTTTCTATCTTTCATAAGACTATGACATCCTGTCAAGCAATACTATAGAGACCGGATCTTGCTTGACATGACACAGGTTAGAATCGAGCATCAGGTCATCACTGTCACTGACAAGAGGAGTAATATGATTATTTTTATTGATAAATTCGAGTCGGTCCTCTGATTTACCAGCATGAGAGGTAGTCTTTTCCTTGAATGAGTAATACTTGAACAAAATCACATCTAAGCATTAACAGACTTGGGTAAAAGGTAGATCTATGAAATTGGGTAAATATGAACTCTAAGTCATCAAAGTTTTTAAACTTAGTTAAATTATGTTCTAATTATGTGTAACAAAATTAGAAGTAGGTAATTGACTGCAGCTCTTTGTGTATAGGAAGAAGGGCCTTCTGGTATTTACAAACCTCACTGACATGTCAACTAGAGTTGTTGTTGTGCAGGCCATTTTTAGGAAGTCACATTAGTGAGATTTCATAGGTGCAGCTTCCCTGTTGTTCATAGAATACAATATCTTACACAGACATCCTGCAATGCTTCAATCAGAAGTATCATAGTGTTAAGTGTCGCAGTTCTGTTGGAGAGGTATCATCGAGGCTTGAGAAACTGGCTGATTTTTGACAAGTTGAGAATTGCCATAATAGTGTGTCTGTTCTCAACAGAAACCTCCCTGTTAAGAGATATACCTATATTTGGATATAAGGTTAGTGTTTAAAATATACTTTAAAACTATTTTGCTTTACAAAAGTGGGAATAGTATGTGCTGATTTAGGATCCTGATCCATGGGTAGTTGGGCAGGTTTAGAATAACCACCATGAATTCTCTCCTAGTGAGCAGGCCATAAGTTAAATTGGGCAACCACTAGTTAGCCTCAAGATGGAATTTACTTATGCTTTGGGGTTTGTTTCATGACAATTTCTGGCTCAAGGATTGCAGTTCATTGCCAACAACTCAGCTCTAACACATGAGCCTCGTCGTTTTATTCTCTGAGTTTGATTTTTCTTTGCATTTATCTACTTCTGCCAATGTACTGTTCTGAAAAGTTCATATTGATTTTCCTTCTCAAAACATGAAAAAGACTGTTATTCAAACTAATATTTCCTAAAGAAATAGGTTTGATCAATATGTATAAGTATTCGATGGAAACTCCAACTTCCTCCTTCTGATTGTCAGTAACTCAAAGCAACCTGTTTACCCACTTGGATTCATCCCAGCAGAAAACGTTAACAGTTGTAATTATCACCATTATGCAGTATGTTCATTGTACAATCAATATAATTGCCAAATGGAAATTATACAATAAATATAATTGCTGCTTTACTCCTGTGCAATATTTCAGTGCCACTTCACATTCATTTTGTCCTTTAATTAGTAACAGGTGTAATTACAATACTGTGCTCATAGCCAAGGAAAAGTAATTGGCAAGAGTAGGCAAAGGTATGGCTATTGAGAGGAGGAAGCTGGTGCGATGCCTTCTTTGCTGGGATTGTCCAAGGACACTCTACAAATCTCTGTATCTGTCCAAGGCTGATTCAAACTCCAGATATGTTGAGTTAAAAACTCCAGGTTAAAAGTGCTTTTCAGATCCTGAAACACATGATTCTGTCATTTACTTGTAGATTTCTATTATGTGTTGTGTGTATTCCTTATGTGTCTTTGTGAATGTCCCCATTTTTGCATTTGATGATCATTAGTAGTTTTGTTCATCTGTCAGATACTATGTCATTTGCATGGAATAATGAAAAAGAGAGCTGTGAATTTTATAGCATAGAGGAGAAATACAGAGATTATAGAAGAGGCAAATCAATAGAAAAGGCATGCATGGTGATTGACCTTAAGAAATACTAAGAATAAACTACTAAGGCATGATGATGCCTTTGGATGGTCAGAGAGACCTTTTCAAGATGTGACACGTAACTTGAGATCGTAATGTTGAGTGCATTAGTCCAGCAGAGGATGTGGTAACAGCTGATGCTCTTAAGAGGAATATGGTTAGGAGGAAAATACTTCTGATGTTCAGCTGGGGATAGAAGGGAAGGAGGGAAGCAATGATGAGGTGGGAGATTGCCTGTCTGTGTGCTGTACTGGAAGAGATAGTTGGGAAGTGATTTGGTTTTGTGGGATTTATAAGTAACGCAAAGACAATCCAGTATATTAATTCATTTTAAATGCCATGAGGCCCTAGCAGAGAATTTGGTGGAAGAAAGTGTAATGGTAGAACTATATTTACATATTAAAAGCATAAAATCTATTTAGAAAGTGTGCATGTAAATTTTGTAGAGAGATTGTCAGTGACAGATATCAGGAGGAGGATGGGGATATATGTGGACTGGAAGTCAGATGTTGGCTTCTTGGCATAAGATGATTCTAATGAAGACAACAGAAACTCTCGTGCTCAGAAGAACATTTGGGAGATTGAATTACCATCACTTGCTGCCAAAGTGAGTGTGAATGTTAAAAGCAAGAGTATATTGTCTGCAGGCTATGAACTTGGACATCATTGGGAAGCAACAGCCAATGGAAAAAGCCAGATTGTGAGTAAGAAGCAAATCTGATTCTGATGAAATGCCTATAGACTTCTAAAGGGACTCTTGTCCACACCATCTTAAACAGCAGTCATGTCTGTAGATAGATCTGTGTGACTCAATAGAACTGACATAGAATGACCAATGAAGCATGGACATATAAACCTCAGAAATAAATAACAGATGAGATTCTATGTTAATATCCAAAACTTTTCTCCATAGTAAGAAAGAATCAGTAACAAAGATTTAGAAAGACCTGCCAGTCACATAAAGGAAATGTAGAAAGCATTCTATCAAAGATAATGGGCTAGAAGTCTCAGCTCTGTGAAATATTACTTAGAAAGTCAAAAGTAAAGCCATGTTCATTTAACTTTGCAATGTGGAGGAGGCTGCCATTGACCTTGTGAGGATGGCTTTGGTGGAGTGAGAAGCACAGGTTTTATAGATGTGGGCTGAAGAGAAAATGTTAAGGGAAGAAGTGAAGGTAACATGCAGGATGAATGTTTGCAAGTGACAAAGACCAAGAACTGCACTTGTGGGTGGAGGTCACATGGGTCAATGAAAAGCCATTTAGATATTTTTTATAGCAGGTAAGTGTGAAGAATGTAAAACGGATACTGTGGGATGGGAGATAAATTACTATGGGAACAAAAACCTTGAGAAGATGAGATATGGAGTCCAGGATCCAGAGGAAGACGCTGCCTCAAGCAGGAACATGAGCTTGTCATGTCTTATGAGGAGGCAAGGAAACAGTGTGGGCAGGGCTTCTGGAAGGTCATTCCGTGTGGTAGTGGGAGGACCGTTGCTGCCTCCCTGTTCTTCGTGATTTAAAAGAGAGAGACACACAGTACACAGCTCACTCCATGAGTCAGACAGGTCTGAACAGACAGAAACACTTGCTGCGGGGGTCCCTGGTGGGAGGAATCAGTCTGCTGATGTTTGACAGAGATGATGGCATCTGTCTTAGACCTTGACTAAGACATGTACTTGTGCTCTTATTTGACTTAGATGTCAACAAATTTAAGAACATTTTCTCTCCAATGCTCTCACAGGAAGCTTTATATTATAAAAGACCAAAAAGCAGAGGCTGACTCTGTGTTACTAGCAACCCATGGACTCCCAATAAATTCTCCATCTCCTTTACAGCATTCAAGTCTTTTATTTCTTTTATATTTTTCTCTCCTCACTTGGCTATTTATAATTGTCTTCTAAGTTAAGATGAAACATTTCTCTTCCAGAAAGAAACCCATCCCCCACATGCTTATCAGTTTGTGTTATATACTGTCCTCTTTATAAGTAGGTCCTAGATATAAATTCCTATTGTTTCTAGAGAATGGAATGATTATTGGCATGATCAGAAGATTACAAGGAAGCACTCATGGCAACAGTCGCTTTAGGGCTCAGAACAGGCTTGGAAGCCTGCACTCCAAGCAAGGAAAGATATTCAAAGTAGACAGTCTTTCTAATCTTGGAGAATTTTTTTGTTCATGTCTCCATGTGCATATCATTAGAGTTCAGTTTTATACCCACCTTTGGTCAAAACCCATCTTGATGTGCATAATTAGACCTGGAACTCTTACTCTTTCAGTAAATATTAAGCACAAGATTTACTGAAAATGTAAATTAAAGCATTATAGAAGATATAGCAAAAAAAATTAAAGAAGAGTTTGTTTAAATGGAAACATGTTCTTAGAGTATATTGCACTAATAGATTGGTTCATCTTCCAGGAATATAACTGTCACTGTTGTATTTCTGAGAATGGTATCAATACCAACAGAAGCATAGCAGATCAAAGATACTGAATGACTCATTTTCAAGATTGGCTCTCTCTTGACTCAGGACTTCTGGTAACCAGTGCCTGGAAGAGTGTCACAAAGTTCTTCAGTGGAGTTATTGATTTGATTTTTTAATATTTTGTGGGGGAGTATAAATAATGTGTGGTTTGGCTATTGTATGTGCTATCGTGGGCATGTGCCTTCTGTGCCATGTTGTGCTTCCAAGAAAATGTTGGAGATTGGTCTTCAGCGACTACTTTCATTTGATAGAGTCCCTTGTTTGTTGATAAATGCTCGCATGTGATTGGCCAATAAATGTCCACATATTCTCCCATCTCCACCTCATATGTCCTAAAAGGAACAAAAGCATTGCAAATACATCTTACTAAGTTTAGCTTAATATAGTTCTTAGTGTCCAAAATTGGGACCTCATACTCACAGAGCAAGCTGTTTATCTAGTGTGCCATCTAATCATCCCTCATTGATTATGCTTCATATGTGATGTCAGCTAACTCAATGACAGGAAGAAAGACTAGGATATGAGCCAAGCGATGGAATTACTGAGCCTGGTAATTTTCACAAGGAATGAATATATATAAAGGTAGGAGGAGAGAAGTCATAATTCTAACACTACTGGGAGAGTAAATAAATTTTGTGATACAACTCTTCACAATAAACCTGACGAATTAATAAGATAGAATTAAGTGACTTTGTCAATGCACCGAGATTGTCCCAGGATGGATTTAGGAATGGGACCAGGAATATGGTTCCTTCCTCTTTTCTCAGTTTCTGAAGTGAAGCTGAAAGATCCATCATGCGTTAGAACTAAAACACTCACATGTGAGAATTTCAGGGAAACATTGCAATTTCTATGTCCCAGTGCAAGCGATATAAATAAAATCCATAAACTTCAAACTCACCTAAGCCAAGCTCAGTTTCAATGAAGCATCAAGAGGCAGAGGAACTTCATTTCTGTAGTCAAAGGTGGAAGTCTTAGCCTGACAACATTTAAGTATGATTACACATTGGACATCATGAATTGGAATGGCCTCATGAAAAATTAGACTCAGCAGTGAGAGGGACAAAAGTTAACAGTATCTTCATGACATAAAGGGCAAATGACAGCATTATAATATTGGTATTTAATGCTCATGGTGTCCAATAAGGTGGACAGTTAACTGAAATCACATTTTATCTCATTTTATCTACTTCTGTATTTATCAGCTCTCCCAAATTTTTCAGGTTCTACCATTACAATGAAAATCCTTAGCTAAATATGCTAATGTAAATAGATTTTTTTAAGATGACATGGCTACTGTACTGAGAAGGCTGCCATTAGTAGTTCTTTGGAAATCAAATTTCACTTAAATTTTCAGCACACATTGGGGAAGGAGATTTCCACAGAAGAAAAGTTAGTTACAGAAATTCTTATCATCATGAGCAAACCAAATGCCTTTGCAAAATAACTATCATAAAGGAAGACATACAAAGTACTTCTTTCAATAAATTATAACTTCAGTATGCATTCATTCATTCACCCATGCCTTCATATGTGGGATTTTACTTCATTCTGCATCGTATTTGAAGAAGAGAGGCACAGGTTATATTACCATGTGTGGACAGGGAAAAAATTAGCATTCCCTTTATCATGACAGCAATGAAAAGAAAGTGAAAGGACTGAATTATTTTTAATGTCCTACTTTAAACATAATCAAGAATACAGAGTTGTCTTCATCTTAAAGTTGGAAATAGGGGCTTAGATATATTATACAAATAACCCAGCTTTAAATGGCTCGTGCTCAAATTTTTTTCTCAAAACTGGTTTGTATATTACCATTGGTTTGCCTGGTTGCCTTAAGGCAGGGATTTAGAGGTAAATGCTCATGTAGCAAGTATTTGACAAGGTATCCCTAGACACATGCATTGTGCCAGAGTTAAGGCTGGTAGAATCTTAGGGCATAGTTATTCCAAAGTGTTGACTCAGTAATGGTAAGCCATGTTGGAGGGGTTTCTTCATTTGTTTTCATTTGAAGCATTGCGAAAAATTAAAGAGAAATATGTCTGACATCAAAGTAAACACGTAAAGTGATGACACTTGAAAGAACACAATATATATAATTAAATATTATATATAATTTAATATAATATAATATTATATATATATATGAAAAATTACATATACTCTCAACAACAGATGCTTCTGAATGAAGTCACTATTTCTTTGTTTTGAAAGTTAATCATTACATATGTGTTTTTAGTCAAATTTACTGTGGTCAGGATGCCCTGACTGAATCGACATGCCTCACTGGTTGAATAAGAATCAGTTATTTAAATGTCAGGATGCCTGCAAACGGGCCTATGGTGCTTCTGCCTTCACCCATGTCTCCTCTGATAAGCAAAGAAGTAAGCATCTTGAAAGAGAAATAAATGACATGGATGCATATAGTTAAAAGGAAAACACATGTAATCAAATTGACTGAATTCTGCTAGACAACATTCCTAAAACTCTCAAGTCTAAAGCATATTTGTAGAAAACAAGATGTTCAACTCCAGTTGATAACTGTCACACACAGAAGCGGAAGTGTTAGGCTAGTTGGAAGGACACTGGGGAGGACATGAATGTCTGGATGAAGAAGGTAGATTAGCTGGTAATAATTTGACTGTTTTGAAAGGATGGAAAAATAACAGCAGTTTCTCTAGAGAAGACCATCTGGGAGTCATGTGTAGGATGAACTATAAAGAGAAGAGTGAAGCAGGGAGACTGGCGAGGAGGCTAGTGTATAGGTTCAAACAAAGCTAGCTGGACATTAGATGATGAGAGGAGTTATGTTTGAATTCCAAGGACCACTCACTCCAAAAGTGATTTTACATTTCAACCAAAATTGGTATTATATTAAAAGCACAACTAAAATACTTGCTTAGGAGCAAGAAGAAATTATGGGATATGTAAATGTTCAATTTCACCAAGCTAATTTCTTTCTACCTTATAGATGTGTCTTTTATGACTTCTGCTTTCTTAACTTAGTGATAGTGTGTGTACTTTTTCCTTTAAAACATACTACCTTTGTGCTCTTCAGTTACAGCTGGATCCCAGACACTTTGTATCTGTGTCTCAAGCAGAAATGTTCAGGGGAGACGGAAAATGTAGAGCTTAATTTGGGAAGAGTGATTTAAGGAGATAAGGGAATCTTAGCCTTCATGTGAGTGTTTTCCATGCTCAGGTGCATTTGTGCTTCTAATCATATCCATCTATGTTTTACATTTTCCTATACCTTCTTTGTAATTAGATCAGCTTATTTCAAGATGCAGGGCTTTCTTGGTTATTCCTCTTCTTCTGTTTCAATATTCCATTGAGACCAATTTCAAAACAATCCTGATGATTAGATGCCCTATATTCCTGTTTTATTTTAATTAATATAAGTTTGCTGTAATGTCTGAGGTACAGCCATGTATGTGAGATTATACAAAGAAAGGGCTCCCTGGTAATATTCACACATATGAAAGTACCAAGTTATGAAGACAGATTCAGAAGGCTAAGAAAGAAATACAGGATTTCATCAGGTCACCCAATATCCTCAGAGTTCATGAGGGGAATTAGAGAAAGAAATTGTGATCAGAGGTATTGAATTCAGAAAGAGAGGTAATAACCTATGGAGAAGAGCTTTGGAAATTCACGGTCATCATCTTTACCAACCTAAACCAGGAGATAGTAAAGGTTGTACTAGGATAAGGCTCACATCTCATCCCTACTTTTTAATCACAGCTGGTTCCCAATCATTTTGCAACAACACTTTACTTCTTATTGATTCCCTGTTCCAGTAGCAGTATTATTTTCCAAATCTTCCACAAGCTCATTAAACCTCCATTTACCACACGCACCCAACTCAATGTCACTTCAATGTCCTTTCACAGAATATCTCTACGTTGACTCCATTGTGACCCAAGAAAGAGGATTCCCTAGTTTGCTAAGGAAGACATTCTTATTCAACTTTCATCCCCAAGATTTCACATTGATATCTCCTTTTTAATTTAAACCTCCAGATAGTTAGTGCCTTTTATTACTTATTGTTTTGTCTCAGCAATATCTCAAGTTTAGAACATTTCACTGAATTGTGCATGTGCTCCTTTAGGACCAATGTCCTTATTCTACTAGAATATTACAGTTTGCTAAATAAACAGTCATTCTCATTGTTCACATTGTCAATTATTTTCAATAATCCTGACTAATTCTCTGGATGAATTGTGAAAATCCTACAGGTGTGTGCAGTGGTATCTAAAAGTGCAGTTAGCACTATACCTTAATAATTGACAAGTGCTATATCTGGATGCTTAAACACTGTGGAAATATTGCTCTGTGCTGTAAGATAGATTCATCTCTTTTCTTCTAAGAATTCCCATGGCCAGGTTTACCCTAAGCCTCTTTACTTCTGGGATTTCACTGAATGGAACAATTACTAGCTTCCTGTGACACAACCCTGACTGTGAGCATATGCAGTCACATATCCACTAATAACAGAGATGCACCTTGAGAAATTGCTCACTAGAGCATTTTGTCCATGTCAAAACATCACAAAATGTAGCCCCTATATGTGCAAACTTAGTTTATAATAAAATCAGTAGGATATGTAATCTTATTGGATCATAGTTTTTTAAGTCATCTTTAACTGACTAAAACTTTGTTATGTAGTACTTAAGTATTTTGTAACTATGCCATTGGCTTTTATTCCAATATACTAATAAGACTAATTACTAAAATATTTTATCAATGTTAATCATTGTTATATTCCCTATTGATTAAGGAATTATCATTTTTATTCCTAAACTGAAATCAATAATACATTGTGATATTAATTTCATAGTGTATGTGAAATATGCTATTGAATGTATGGTTCTGATATTATTAACTCCAAATTCCGAAAATAAGGTCAGAAAAGTTTGAATCCATAGTGTATTGACTCTTCTGCCTGAGGTTATTACTTTTGTGCGCTGCTCCCCTGCTTGACAGTTCTACTTTCCCAATTGCTTATGAAAGCAGAGAGAAGCTGCTGGAGAGGTGGTGGGTTTTGGAGTACAGATACTGTGGAAGTGGCTTTCATACTTTACTCAGATCTGGAAGTCTTTGTTTCTTTTATGATTATACTACAAAACTGTTGTGCATGGGGTGTAATTTCTTGAATGAATGAGTCAGCTGAGAAAGAAACTTTACAATTGTAGGAAGTGTCGCTTGGATCTGGAGAGATGTCTTGGCAGTTCAGATCAACTGATACTCCTGCAGAGGACGTAGGCTCAGTTCCCAGCACTCACATTGTGGCTTGCAACCATCCTTAACTTCAGGTCCAGTGGATGCAGTGTGCTTTTCTAGCCTCATGAGCATCAGGCACACACTGCATGTGCATATGCATACGGAAAAACATCCACACTCATAAAATAATAATAAACATTTAAATATTTCTCCCTACTTTTGTTTTTTGGAAGGAAATCTCAAGTTTCTGGTTGGAAAAATATACACTAAGTATCATTGCACTTTGAGATCAGAAGTCAAAACATCAACCATCTACCAGTGGGTAGGTTTAGGTCTGTTGTTTTCCTTTTTCTTCTGTAATGCCTAACTTACCAAGAGACTTATTTACTATGGTCAAAAAGGTTCACATACTTAAATCGCTTAGGATGGGGAGCAGTCCTATGTAGGTTTCCAATAAATGTTAACAATTGTTACCTTTTGCAAATCAAAAAAAAATTTTAAAGTCATTGACTTTTTAAGAATAGTTGCTATTAGCTACGATGTAGCTTAAAAGCTATTTACAGTATCTGACCATTTAGTATTCATAAAACTTTAATTTTAATAGTTACTATAATCATTTAATATATGAAATACTGAAACATAGAAGCATTGTATAATTCAATTAAATCTCATGGATAAGTATTGAGTAGCAAATATTTAAACAGATTTATATATACAGAGGCAATCTTTGCAAACAATATGTTCAATTTTCTGGCTTCAGCTTTAGATTAAGAAATGATCAAAGGTAATTGGAACCTTTTTAAATACAAGTATACTGATATCTTAGGCTCACAACTGAATTCTGGTTTTGCTGTAGCCAAACATATTGAACTAGGTAAATTTATAAGCCATAGAATGATCAGTAAAATTAGAATAATAAAAGTAGATTATTGTATTTAATATTATGAGACAACAGTTCTCCCTTTCCCATCTTTCAGACCTATGCTACAACCATCACTATAATTTCTTCTAACTGTGCTGATTATTTTATAAAAAACAAGAAAATAAGCATATAAAGATGTTTCTTTTCCTTTAAATGCAAGGAAATATGTAAGTACTTTTTAGTCTTTCCTGAATAAATATTACAAATAAAAGGGGGAAATTATATAAAATAAATCCAAGAATAAAATAAAACAAAAATAAAACCTTACAGGAGAGACTATTACAAATGATTGTTTTCAAAATTAAAAGCTTTTAGCTCTTAACCAATTCAGCATGGAGATAAAGTGATACACTTTCATGCTTCATAACAATTTAATAAATATTACTAAAATATGTCAATTGCCACCATAACTCATTAGCAAGCTGTTTGCATTATATGAAGTTATTTGAAATTGTTTGAGGGAGTTGGTTTGTCATGTAACATGCACAGTAATTTCTAAAGAAACTCTGGAACATATGGTCCCTGCCCATCAGCTATCCCCAGGAGGCTGCAGCAGGATTCTTCTCCTTACAAATACATGACATTGAGAGGCAAGATGCAGAAGAGACAGGGAGGCAAAGAAGTTGGAGGGGAGAGAAATTTTGATAACTGAAGCTATAAAATCAGACTGCAAGCCATAAACTGAGAACTACAAAATTCTCATTCATGTAATCTGTTAAAATGTAAGTGGGACATCAGGGCTTGTAGGATTTTTATAATATGAACTCCAAGTCATGGAATACACACAAAAAATTAATTTCCACTGTGACTAAAATGTTACCTGAAGCATGCTTCTGGCTAATATAGGTGAATATAGGGTCATATATTTGGCATTATCAAAGTTCCTCAGAGCATGTTTTGATTGCTTTATATTCTTGTTTGTATACATGTTAAATCATCTCATAAAATTATGACATATTTTCTATTTAAAGTAGCATATCTTGTCACAGTTTAATGGTTTGAGTAGAAACAGAGTGAATAGTATCTGTCACTGATCAGCTGTATAGAAGGGAAAGTATAAATTTTATGAGTGCTTTCCATTAATGAACATCCTTAAGTCTAGGTGGTCAGAAAAACATCTGCACCGGAATATGTAACCTCTAACGTCTGAGTAATTAGAATACTACTCTGCAAAACTTGGCTATTGGTATACTCATTTGATCAGTACCTAGCTTACAATTTTGAACAAGACTCATTTTCTCACAGAAGTAAATTTTAGAACAAATTAAAGGGGCACATATGAATGAGATTTTGGAACTATTTGGAAAAAATCTAAGGCAATATTATTTTTATCAGATTTTCATCTGTGTTGTCTTGAGTCATTGGGAAGAGAGAACCTAGATAGAGAAAATACCACCACTGGGTTGTACCATTGAGGACAAGTCTTTAATGCCTTTTCTTGACTGATGATTAAAGTCTGCTATCCATCTATTTTACTTGATTGATGATTGGTTTGGGAAGGTCCAGCTCAGTGTGGCCATTGCCATCTCTGGGATGGTGTTCTGGGTACTATAATTAGGGAAGAAGCCATCTGTATCAGTTCTGCATCCATTTTCCTGTCTTGAGTTTCTGCCTTGAGTTCCTTCCCTGCATTCCCTGGATGATGGACTAAAGGCTGAAAGATAAATACAGGCTATTCTCCAAAGATTTTTGTTTTGCTTTGTTTTGTCACAGCAATAGAAAACTAAGGCAACACCTACATTCTCCCAGTTTATTTCTTTCTAAAATCTTAGTTTCATATTATAACAAAATTATAGTTTTCTATCATAGTATAAATTTGCAAATATTACAAGTCTAACCCTCTCTGGTAAGGAAAGCTAGTCTTGCTTTATTTGAAACAAGGGGCTATGAGAAAATACCATAGAAAGAGCCATCAAGACAAAAATCAAAAGCATATATTTAAAGGCTCTAAGTCTGCTGGGTGTAGCAGCACAGCATGCAGGCCAACCCAAGGCTTATCAGGTAGCAGCAGGGGGTAGAAGGTCATCATTGACTATATATCAAGTTTGAGGTTCTCTTGGGCTACATGAGACTCTGTCTCTGAAAACAAACTACCAAAACAAACAAACCAGCAAAAGGAATGAACAAGAAAAGGAACTAGGTTTGAAATAAGCATGTGACCATTCTATTTCAAATTGTGTTAATACAGAGAGTAGTGTGATTAGAATAGACAATTTCTGTATATAAAGGGCTATTTTGCTGAAAGGCAATGAAATAAAACAACACAGCAAAAGTGAATATTGCCTTACTTATACAGGCAAATGATTTACATAGGAAGATGCTTGAGGGAACATTAAAATTATTCAAATATAAAGATGATAAAGACAAGGTTAATAGATTTATTTAGACAGTCGAGGCTTGGCAGGCTTATATAAATGAATCTATTTTAAGATGCAGTTATTAAAAGCTGGCTCATCTCACAGAAATGATTTGAAGTTGTTTTGTGTGGAAACAGCCTGCTTCATGTGATTGTTCTCTGAAGGTGGCTATGTGGCTTGAAATTTAAATATAAAACAAATTCAATCAGGTGCCTTGATGCCAGTCTGCCGGACTGCTGTGTCGGGAGGAGGGATGAGTTGGAGGGCAGAGGGCTGAGTGAAGATGGAAGACTTCAAACTTTGCGGCTGGAAGAGCATGGGGTGCCACAAGAAGCAATGTGCTAGGCTGAATAATTCATGACGTGATACTAATTTTGATTCTGAGAAAATTGCTTTCTCACTGTGCCAAAAGCTGGACAGTTAGACCAAAAATCAAAGATAGCCCTAAACCTAAGGGAGCAATCCCATATCAAGTTCACATGGTTTGACATTGAAAACATAGGGAAAAAATATAAGCCTCTCCTAAAACAGAGCTTATTATTGTGAAAAATAATACATAACTATTAGAAAAATTATTTTCAAAGACATTTGAAACTCCCAGTAAATGAACTGACATTTGTGTTTCACAGATCTTGGTGAATACTGTCTTTAAGAAGTTTAACAGATTTAACATACTTATATCCTTATAGATTCTTATAGGTAACAGCAATGACATTTTGCACAAATTAACCAAGCTACCATAATTAATAAATGAACAGAATTAATACATGTAATCTTTATTAGATTTCTAGAACTCTAGATGTTCCTCCTTGTCTTCAGGTGTTTCAAAGATAAATTTTGGGTACGATTATTTGTGCCATAAAGCCTTTGGAATGTAAACAAAGAATATAGAAAATAAAAATTACAAAAAAATCAAAGTATTCTGTCATGCATTCATTTATTTTTCTTCCTTGAGGAATAGGGCAAATTATAAATATTTTCCATCAAAGCCAGCTACACTTCGTTTTTCCCAGAGTTGGACTTTTGGAATTTCCATTCGTGCATGACACCTAGAATGGGGTCCTAGGTTGCTTTTCCTTCAGAGTTGAAACAGCCTCTCAGGAGGTAAGTTCGAGAAATGAGAAGGATGACGTTGTTTGTGGTAAAGTCTGTCTCCTGATCCCTCATTGTGTGTTTCCAGAAGAAGGCCAGATCATCCATCTCTGAGCAGAAGAACTGCAAGCCTGTGAGAGGCTGAGAAAACAAGTATGAAAGCTGTCAGATCATGGGTAATTTTTATATTCATCTGAGTAGCAAGCAGCTACTTCTATAAATTGCTGATCCATCATGGTTCTATAGGCAAAACTGGGCAAAATAGCAGACAAAATCTATAGAACCATTCACAGTCTGGAGTAAAACTAAGTTGTGTTTTACATAGCCCTCCAAGTGGTATGACCCAGGATATCCCCAGAATCAATTAATGAGGCATTTGGAGATATTGAGGCAGGCTTTTTACACAGGCAATTTGGGTTTACTGGAGCACACTCTTAATTTTAAATGTAGTGTGATAGGTGAGCTCACCAGCAATTGGTACACACATACTTTAGAAGACAGGCACAAATCAAGATAGTAAATGTCCTTGAGAAATAGACCAAAGACAAAATCACTTGTTTTCTTAGTAGTCCTGCATCATCTGCATATTGTATGCAGGTTTAATGAGATCCTATATACAGAACAATAGCAGTACTAGGTAAATTTCAGTTAACCCATTTTAATTTAAGTACTTTAAATGTTTGAACTTAGCATTCTACAACCTAGAGCATACTGATTTTTACAACAGCACATTAAGTTTCTTATCATTGGATGAACATTTCTTCATAAAAAAAGGAATTGCCCCTTACTTGAATCTTCTCTTTGAGTGGGATTATATATAATGAACAGTTTGGGATGTGGTCACTGTCTATACTAATACCTCTAAAGCTTTAAAATGCATAGATGGGGACTATTGCTATATATCTATAATGCTAGTTGCTTGGGAAAGATATGCATGGATTCCAGGCATATCTAGTATACCCTGGGAGTTAAAGGCCAGGCTAGGCAACCTGTGAGATCATGTTTCAAATGTCAAAATAAGTCACATATGAGGGGGAGTCAAGTTCTTAGTGTAGAGCCTTTTCCTAACAAGGCCCTAGTACAGACTCCCCAGTACTGAAAAGAACTAAGTTTACTTTGTAATACAATGTCATTCTCCAATTAAAGCCCACCAAACACATTTACATTAGTGGTCAAACATTTATAAGATCCATTTTGTATCATAATGTGTAAAAAAAAATCTAGTTAAGTATATTTCTTCTATAATTTAGCTCTAAATAGTCCAAAAACATTTTCTGGATTGTGAAACATAAATAAGCTATAAATAACTCAAATTACTATTGGAAAATGACTTAAGTTGTGACACCTATAATTGGCTTTTCCTGTCTCAAAGGATTCACATAATGCAAAAGCCATTTTACATATATAAATTTCATATCTAAATACATAGATTTCAGTGGGCTTTGTTGTTCTGGGTGCTATGTCTGTGCTCATGTCAGATCAGAGCAAGGCGTGAACTCACTTGCACGCCGAAGGGCAGGTGCAGGGACGGTATGGCAGAAGCCTGTGCTTCACCCAGGTCTCACCACTCAGCACTGTGACCTCATTTTACACTGGCTGTTTCCAGAAACAGAAACAAACACGTGACTCTACAGCAACATTTCTACTTTCTTATATTTTGACTTTGGTTTGTATGTCAAGTAACAAGAATCTGGAGGTGAGCCACCCCACAAGCTGGTGAACTCAACTGCCCAATCTCACCCATGGGTGAGGTCTCTGCCTCTCTGTCTTTTTATTGGACCATCCAGAACCGGGTGAGATTTTCTGGGACTGAATCTATTTAACTGGCAACCACCACCCTTCCAGACAGCTATGGAGATGGTGACATGAGGAAGCACAGACAAGCCAGTAGCATCACAGAATGCTCCTACTCACACTGGGTATCTGGCATTAGCATTCAGAAGTCCCAAGCAAAAGCAATGACAGTACCTAGATTTCATTCGCTTTGTTGAGGGTGTTACACGTCTTGAAATTACAGATTGGACAAGACACTGCTGAAGCTGAGACAGGCCACAGCCAATGCTAGGGCTTCCCTGGCCGGCCCACACTCAACTCATCGCAACAGCCAGTCCACCGTGCCTCCACAGGTGAAAACGTTTGATAAGATTGGTCTTGGTGTCATCTTTGTACTTACTTTTGACAGAATTTTATTAATATCTCATAGTACCTTCTTTAGAAGTTTTATTAGATGCTTTATGAAAATTGAAGGAGAGTCAGTGAAACGTACTTCCTGCTTTCTCCAGCTGGGACAGTGCTGTAGCTCGCCATCCATTGGCTGAAGGTCGCTCACCCTCTGAACTCACCAACCAAGCAAATGCCACTTAAGTACTTATACCTATGCAGTGTCCCCATAATGCCAAATTAATTAATAATGTCTGTATTTTCAGGACTTATTGTAGTGATATGAATTACTACATTTCTTTCACGTGCAGTAAAATTTCATTGGGCACAACACTTTTTTAGCTCCAGTAATAAGACAGGGGAAGAATTATGAGAACCAATTTACCATATTTCCAGAACAGATGCATTTAATAATAAGTGAATTGAGCAAAATAGGCGATGAATTCACACTGATGACAGGATTTTTCCAGGGGTAGCAGACAGAGCAACGTTCTTCAGAGTTTACCTTTGGATTTAAATCATGTAACTGTTCACACTTCTGCCTTCTTGCTCCTCTCCACCCGTTACTCATGCATCATGAGCATCTTAAGCTAGACAGCAATTTCCAACTTGTTTCCTTCATCCCCAATTCAAAATCTATTTATTTTTCACCAGAGCTAAGCAGCATAAGTCTGATTAATGTGTCCTATACATGTGTGCACAGGAATTTTCACATAGTGATTTGCACAACCGTCTTTTCTTACTGTTTGTCTAGTCACTCCTATGGAAAGCTGTGGTGTTCTGAATAGATTATGACATGCACAGCTGAGCAGACCATGTTGATGATATCCATTCCTGCATCAGATGGAGAGCTGTCTGGGACCACCATCCTATACTTGAAACAATTATTCTTTATTTCACTTTTTTAAAAAAAAAAATCTGGTATTTTGGACTGGTGGCATGTCTCAATCAAGGTGCTGGCCACCAAACCTGATGATGCAGATTTCATCCTTAGGACAGACTTTGTGGAAAGAGACCCTAACCCCTACAGGCTGTCTTCCAACCTCCACAGGAAGGATTTAGCAATCACATATGCACATACAAAAAATAAGTAATAAAATGATATGAAAATATTAGTGTTGTATTTCTGAAATTTTGTAAAGGTTTTTAAAACACTTTATCTTTGTAATTTTAAGACATTGTATTTTTTTCTATACCCAGAACTATATAAAACAATTGAAATGATATTTATAGAAAGATTCATTTCTGACTTTAAGATGTTCTTTATATGGCATATAAGAAATATACATGGTACTGTGAATATTTTGTGTTCAGTATACAAGGCAAGTTGAGTTTGCTTCAAAACAAGAAAAACAAAAGCTCAGAAAATGTTAAAAATGTTTGAGACTTGTCATTTTATTAAATCTCTAAACAAAGCACAGAGCATTGGTTAATTTTGAATAAAAAGAGTGTTGAAATGGTCAGGCTTATATTGATATTTATAATTCATGACTTTCAGAATGAAACCTTAAGTAGATATTCTTACACTTTCTGTGAATATTACATTTTCATCTGCCGCACTGCTATGTAATCTCTAATCTGTTGTATATCAAATAATAATTCATTGATGTAGTTTTAATGTTTTGTATTTCAGAGTTATTTTACCAGCATTATTCTGTTTTAGGTTTTTGGAATGACACCCCTTGTTAAAGCTTAGTGATGAAAAGTATAGTTAAAAATAAGCTGTCATAAGGTCACATTTTTGGAAATGATATGTATAAAACTCATTGAGTATGGAGAGGTTGAATTGGGGCCTACATAGAACCTTCACCCCCATGGCTTAGTCTTTGGTAATAAGAAAACAAGGCCCTCAAAGCTCATGTGAACTCATGGCGACTGAAATTGCAAGTGTAGGACTTGCACAGATCTGCACCAGGTCCTGGGGAAATAAATTAGAGCCTTTAGTTAAGTACCTTTATGGGAATCCAGAATCTGTGTGTGAATGAGTTCATTTCTTACTTTTGTGCCTTCTCTGAGAGATTTTTTTCCTTTTGTTAGTTTTTCTTGTCCAACTTCTATGTGATTTTCGTTGTTGTTTTCATTTGTTTTGTTGTTTGATCTGTATGATCTTGTAATTTATTTGGTTATGTTTTATTGTTTAAAAATTTAAAACAATTAAAACTTGAAGAAAAAAGTAATGGGAAGTTGTGTTTTTCTTTCTTTTAATCAATAGAAAATTATTCTATAATCTCCATCTCAAAAAACAGGTTTTTCTAATTTTTTTTTCAGTTTTAGCCTTTAATGTGAGTAACTTGTCATATCCCTGAAGATTTCTCATCTATTTGAGAAATCTGAACTAGAAGGCTGTGCTGAGTTAATTCTAGAGTTAAGATAATCAAAGGAGTTTATGGTCAAAATTTTTCTTTAATTAAAAGTGATTGTTTGGGCTGGAGAGATGGCTTAGTGGTTAAGAGCACCGACTGCTCTTCCAAAGGTCCTTAGTTCAAATCCCAGCAACCACATGGTGGCTCACAGCCATCCGCAGCAAGATCTGGTGCCCTATTCTGGAGTGTCTGAAGCCAGCTACACTGTACTTACATATAATAAATAAATGAATCTTATTTTTTAAAAGTGATTCTTCATTAATTTTTTCTTTTCTTTTCTTTTTGGAAATTATGAATCTGCCAGGAAATTCTTGAAATAAGTTTTCACTCTATATGAAAAGGTTTGGCCCACAGAATCTTGTTTCTGTTGTTGTTGTTATTCTCTTCTTCTTCTTCTTCTTCTTCTTCTTCTTCTTCTTCTTCTTCTTCTTCTTCTTCTTTTTCATCATTTTCATTATCTTCTTCTTCTTCTTCTTCATCTTCTTCTTCATCTTCTTCTCTTCTTGTCATCACATGTACCTCTGTATCTCTGGCTACATCCCAGATGGGCAGTACTTGAAAGTATAGACTTTGTAGCATGAATACATGTGCACACTCTCACCTGACTTTTAGAATACATGTGTGCATACACACACACACACACACACATATATATATATATATGTGTGTGTGTGTATATATATATATATATATATATATATATATATATATATATGATCTATAGCCTGAGCATCACCTCTGAACTTTCTAAAAATGAAAACTCCAATACCCTATCTCAGACATACTTCATTAGATACATTTGGGGTTTAGAAAGAAATCTGTATTTTAATGTGCCTTTGAAAAGACAATGCTGTTGCTGCCTCAGCCTAGAAAGACCTGGCCTAATTCATGATATTGGTACAATGTTTTCCTTCTCAGTGTTAGTTCAGCAAAATAACAGTGTTCCTGTAATTTCTACAAGTGCATGGCATGTGTGGGTACTCCAACAATACCTAATGCTTTATGAAAGTACCATGGCCTCTGCAGGTCCCTGAGCCTGAGCACGTCTGAGAACACCTTACTTTCTTCTAAGAGTTATTATGCAAATAAACAAGGAAAAAACAAGACAGCAAGCCAACCTTTGAAACTAGGTGTTATTAAAATTTTATCCTGTAACATCTTTTATTAGTTTTGTGTTGTGTGTCTTAAAATGCCTACCCTATTTTACATTCTAAATAGAATTCATTTCTATTTCATTGCAAACTCATTTTTTTTGGTCCTGCCTGCTATATTTGTTACCTACTTTATTCATTTTTTTCTAGGGCTCAATATTTTCTAGAGTATACTTTCCTCATTCTCATAATGTATAATCTCAAATACCCAAATGAAATATACTAGAGAAAATACTGATCAGCTAAAGAATCAATGAATACAAATGAGCGGTTCCTTTGTCTCAAAAAGTGAGAAGTAACCACTTTTCTGTCATATAAAAGAGAGGATAAATATGAGGTCTTTCTTAGTAATGATGATATGTTATTTTACATAAAAACTCAGATTATGTTTCCTATGATTTAATAGCATATATTTGTGTGATAAATCATCAGATAAGTATTTTCCTAATTGATTTCAAAGTTACACATGGGGTTTGAGTAGGGAGCTTTTGTGTTTTAATCCAGAAAGCATCATTTTATAATCTTACTTATATAGTAAGGGAGTGCAGTGATCCTCTTCTGTGCAGAGGGGCCACTCTGGGAAATATAACATCAATAATATGCTCTCTTAAGGAATCATTCTTCTCTGAACTCTCACTGCCCTTTGGTGTTTTTTTCCAGTCTTGCTATTACAGTCTCTACCGTTCCCTCTTGCTGCTCCCCTATGTTGTCTGTTCTGCACTGATTTTCAGGATGTGCTTATGAATACTTCTTCATCTTTGCATTAGTTCTTTTCATTTTAGAAAGACATCTCCTGCCTTCTCTCATCTATCCTCATGTGTTGAGTTATTAGGGTTTGAATAAATGTTTAGTAAGTGTTTCTAAAGTCTCATACCTGGGTGCAAAGTTTATGAATAATGGCCAGAATGGCAGTGATAGAGGAATGAGTCATTAGTTGCTTTAAACCCAGGAGGTTGAAGAACTTGATCTTGCATGACAACAAATGGAAGTGTTGCTAATATACTTCAAAATATCATTTATTTAGTTTGGGTGTTTGGGTATGTGCCTTATTAGAATTCTTTCTTTAAATGAATCTTTAAATGCTCCTTGGAATATTTGTGGTTACAAGAAACAAGTTAGAAATATTCGTGCACGTACATTAATGAAATATACTATGTCAAAAAAAAACACCTTTAACCTGGAAAAACAGTCTATTTGTACAGTATTTTTTCAGCTTTTATGAAACTCTGAGTCTTCCCAGACTATTAAAAGAGGGAAAACTCAAAACCTTATTATGAATGACCAGGAGTAAATATCAATATGTTCTAAGTTATATTAATATAAGGGGGGGATTAAAACCATGGAGTGAATGAAATTTCTTGGGAGAGCCTGCACTCTCGATAATAAGATGTTTGCTTATATTCTTGTCTTTGACAATTTGCCTGCCAGCAGCAGCATAGATGACTTGACACCCCAAATCATGATAAGAAAAACATTTCCAAATATTGTCTGGTGCTTTCTACTGGGCAAAATAATCCTGACTTGACATTAACTTGCTTAAACTGTGAAAAATTTTTGAAAGACTCAGAGGGAAGGCAAGGACTTGTTTTCAATTATTCACCTACTGGTAACCCTCAGAAGCTCCAAATCAGTTCTGATCAGTCACAGAGATGGCCATGTGTAAGCTAAGTGGGTCACAGAGCAAATCTAAATGCCATGAACAGGGGAAAAAGACATTTATTGAGAAGAAGGGGGTTAATTGGTAGAAAGATATTAAAAGTTGGTAAAGTGAGTTATTGAATTGCAGTGTATATGTAAATAAAATAGGCACAGAGCATATTGAAAAAAAAGAAAGAGAAAGCAATAAGCCAAGTGAGAAACCACATGCCTATAACTATAGTACTTGGGGGCTCCTAGGAGATGAATCATAAGTTCAGGAAAATCAAGACCTTGTCAAAAGTGACCAAACAACTCTCCAAAAAACTATTATTGTGAAAGACAAGGCTTTATGATTCACATTTTAGCATTTTGTCACCCAAATTGGAATTCCTTTCTGCATAGTTATTTTTGAATTTCTGAAAATGCATGTGTATTTATATGCAGATAATAGATGCAGATATATAATAAATATATATGCAGACATATTATATAATCATATATGTGGTCATATAGTACTCCTATTTCTTCAGTAGTTGCACATGCCTTATCTAGTTTAAATACAGAAATACTGCAGTATTAATAAATTAGTTCTAACACTTATATTGTCTTAATATCCATGAGTATAGAATTATTCAAAATGAATTTTATCTTGATAATACAGCATACATATTTTTCTTGCAGATGCTTACCACATTCCTGCAAATTCAAAGAATGAACAAAACAGTTGAGTATCATATTTTAAAAAAGAAAATCCAAAATATAAAATGTAAATACATGAGAGTGCACTTCTTGTAAGAAATGGTAATAAATAAAAAGTATATAAATTCATAGAGGACAAAAGCAAAGCTTCACAGAGACAAAAATCAAATGGAAGAGCACACACACACACACACACACACACACACGCACGCACACAGACACAAACACAAATAAACATTATATAAATATTGTCTCACTAAAATTGGGGAAAATCAACTGAGATTAGGATTCTTCAATTCTATAGCCTACACAAACACATAGAAGTGGATTAGAGCCTCTCTAAACCTGTTTCTTGGTCTGAACATTGTAAAATATTTTTGTGAAGTTAAGCAACAAAACTTCCCATGTTTCTGTGGATGTAGTAAATATAAATATTTGGTGCTGACTACCTCAAAGGCATGCTAGGAAATTCTAAATGGAGAAAGTATGGATTTCTTGTGCTGTAGGCTTAGACCCCAAAGCACCTGAGGATGCCTTCAAATTTTTACATGCAGTAGAAAACTGAAAGCAAGTATATTGTGTACAGTCTTCTTAGGAGATGAATCTCTAGTAGTCCTAGAAGTATGAGAGTACCAGAAGATGGGAATGGAATCTGTTCTTAGAGCATTATGATTGCAAATATGCTCCCATGATTCTAAGCAAAGCCTAAGAATATCAGCCACACTGCAGGGTAAAATGTTTTGAGTATGCCATACCACCATTTTAATTTTCAATGTTTATATTTTGTTTATTTTTTTTTACAGATTTCTTTATTTTTATTTTCTATGTATGTGTGGACCCACAATTGCTTGCAGATGCCAAAAGACTTCATATCCCTGGGAGCTGGAGAGACAGGTGTCTTAGAGCTGCTGGGTGTCATTGCTAAGAACTGAGCGCTAAGCACTACACTCAGGTCTCCTGCTGTAGCAGCAACTGCTTTCAACTACGCATCATCTCTCTAAGCCCTATATTAATTTTCAGTCATATTTAAATTACTGTGGTTCATATTCATTCAGGAGATCTTTATCCTATGTTTTACTATAATGAAATATTTGAAATATTTAAAGGCCTTCATAGAACAAAACTGGTCATTACTTACTAAAATCTGAAATAATTAGAGGAAGAGGGGGGAGTAGGCACAGAGTGTCCCAGACAGTGGTATAGTTTCAGACACTGGCCACACATAAAACTGGATTATTACCCCTAAAGCATAAACAGAGGCAGCACCTGAGGGAGTTCTGTGATGTTTTCAGATCTCTGCCTGAATGAATTTCCTTCTTCACTGCATCAGGAGGAAGAGAGAAGGCAGAGAATGGCAGACCCTGGGCTGAGAAATTAGAATTCTTCACTGAGTTGTCTGAAAGTTCTGGAATTGTAGTATAGTGTCAGAGAGAAAACATATGTGATAAATAATTCTCAAACTGTCATACCATTTATGAGTCCCAGACTTGAAGTGTAGCTTTCATACTTGATTCATTGCCTTCTTGCTTAAACAAGGTATGATATTATGTCAGAGGAAGAATTTTTCCCTTTGCTCAATCCATAGTACCAATATATGATGATAGCTCTTGACTGTGTGGAGTAGGTGGATTTTGGACAGAAATGTTCTTCCTCAGATATAAATTTAAACGTACATTTTATTCACTGCCAAAAAAAGAAAGGAAAAAAAAATGTCAAGGGAGAGGAGTTAAAAAAAATACAATGAGTTAGAAAATGCAAAAGTCAGAAACGATAATTCCAAATTTGTGGTTTACCTACCAGATGTTGCTGTCTGCTTAGTTTTTCTCTGAACATATCCTCAATATGAAAATTTCAAGTGTCTAGAAAATGCAACCTTCGAAGTCCAGCATTCAAGTGCCTCACCCAGTTCTTTGAACCTAGCAAATTAAGGCTTGTGAACATTGGCAGGCGTTTCCATTCATTTTTATATGCAAAGTGAGAGAATTGAATTCATTCTGCATAATATGCATCAGATCATGCCAAAATATAAACTAGTAGCAAAAGTAAACATGGAAATACAAAGTGTATATGTATGTGTATGCGTGCATATGTGCGTGTATATGTATGTGTATGTGTATGTATATGTGTATGTATATATGACAAACTTTACTGGAGTCAGTTAAATGGGTCCTTCACCAGGATCCTTTTAACTGTGCCTTGAAGAGTCGTCAGTTGTCACCTTTCCAAAAATCTCGAAATTCCCTTGCTACCAGTCATCTATACTCCTCACATGGATTATGTCCTGCAGCGATTTTGTGTTTTCTAGCTCTCAGAGTAGACCACAACATCCCTCTCTCTTCTGCTATTTGAAGTTTTTTGATGTGATATGGGTGGTCCTTTCTTCAAGTGCAAAGTCAGCCCACATACAGGCATTATGTGCTGTGCTGTGCAAACTAAAGGTTTGAACAGGACAGAAGTCTGTCACAAGAACTACAGCTGTAGTGGGGGAAAGAAGCATTCTAAGGCCTGATTTACCACATAGGTGAGAGGAACTCAGAACTGAAGAACTGAACTATGGAAATCATCAGTTTCTACAACATATGACATCTATATTTAGGCTGCCTTTGCTCACTCAGAGTACAATCACCTGAAATCCAAAGCTGAGACAGCATACAATAAGGATACACACATATATGCATATATATTTATATGTGTGTGTGCTACACACCCCATGTGCAATATACACATTATATCACAACATATACACATGTACCAGTACTGCACAAGTATAAATACCATGTAACACCCATCAGACACATACACACCTACATGAAACAGCACAAACCAACACATAACATACATACGCATACATAGTACATTGCAAAAGCATCACATTCTTACATGATTAGATAAGTCCTTTGTTTCATTCTGCTCTGTTATCTTTTGCCTATTTTATGGATACCATGTACTTTCTGTAATTACAATGTTTGGAAGCTTTGAGTTGTTATATCTAGATCTCCTGGGTCCTGTGGAGTAGAATGAAAACATACACTTACTTGTACCAATACTGCGCGTGCCAGATAATATACATCTCACACACATATGCTATGTATTAAAACACATGGCACACAATATAGTAAACCTATACAGACCACAAACTTCTCACTACACTATACACTGTACACTAAATGTACCACATGAATCCTGAAAGCTTGCCTCATTTTGTAGTATGATTTTTCTCACCAAATGGCTTATGTTAGTAAGATGGCAGAGATATCAGCACTCCCAGTAAATTGTACCCAGAGCAACAGAAAGGAATGAATGCTAGAGCAACCTGTGATCCTTGAGATCTCTTTCTCTTTCCAAATAATCTCTATTTCAGGATGATGGAAAGTATGGTAGTATTCAGACATTATGCTAATAAGCCAACTTTGTTCAAGAAGATGTGTCTTTATGTGTTTTTCTGTATTCTGTGTAGTGCTACTAACCAAATAAGGTTTTTAGTTTTTGGTGGGGTTTTTTTTGTCTTTCTTTTTCTGGAAAAGTCCATATAGAAATACTTGTATCCTCTAGTTGAGTTGATAATACTATGCGGAGGGAGTTGTATTTTGTGGTATTAAAATATGCTATAATTATATGGAAGTGTATATAGAGTTTTAAGTCATCTCATCCTCTGGCTCAGCTAAAGACCAGCGTTAATGGTAACATAACCTGCATGTCATCTTACCACTGCAGGAAAACACAGAACAAGAACTAAACTCATATTAGGAACTGATTCACTATTGGCTTCTCAGAAAATGAAAGAAGTCCAGTAAAGACGGCTCATTTTATTAGTCAATCCCATATCCTACAAAATATTGCAACAAAAATTAACTTGTATTCTAAGAATTCTCAAACACATGATAAAAGTTTGTGTTAAAAGAGCCAAAACACTCTCCAGATAAGAACATCATGCTAACACTGCTTAAGATAGCCAAAGAGAATAATGACAGCATATAATTAAAGTATATTATATAATATAATTACTAAAAATTAACTAATAATCATACATGAAATCTATGATATTTAAAAATAAGAGGAAATAGTAAATAAGCCCAAGTGATTATTTTTTATTTTGAAAGAAAAGTGAGAGTTGAAGAAACAATTAGTGAAATGGAAGAAAATGTTTTTAACAGCTAAATCATGTGATTATTTGACCAGTGTTCCAACTCCTGCAGTTTCTAGAGCTTTAACATAAAAATTACAATCCTGATGTATCTGTGCTCCATGGCCTCATAGCTTCACATTCTGCTTGTCACTTCTGGGCATTTTTTATTGTCATTATCATTTGCTTGTTTGTTCACACATCTTCTCCTTTGCATCAGATGAAGCAGTCCATCATAGTTCTAGGAATTTCTTTTAACCAAGACCAGACCACATTGTATTGTATGCTGTCAGAACCACAATGCAGAATAATTTCATTTTATTCAACAATCAAGAATAAGTGATAATTCATCATTTAGACATCTGGTTCACTTATATTCACTTAGCTTTTAAAACATAATCTAATATAGATAGTAGGAATATTCTATTACAGTGTGGATCAGTGTTATATTAGTATGGTTTTGTGACTATTGCCTTCTCTTAGATTGAGAGTTTACTGGTGCTGGAACAATGATATAATCTCTTTAAGGATATTGTCTGCTCCAGGTTACGTGTTTTGTATCTGTCTTACCAATAAATATTTTTTATGACTAAAAAGAAAACTTCTAGGATTCGTTAAAATGAGAATGTGTAGCATTCTGGCTATACTCACATCTACCCTAGAAATGAACTCTTTTCTGAAACAGTGACTCTTCTTCAGAAGAGTTTTCCTCTTCTTCTTCAGACTCTTATTCAGTTTTGAGCTTCTGAAGAACTCAGAAACAATTCTCTGAAGCAAGGAAGGGTCATTCATAAATGTCTGTTTGAACAAGTCAATGAATGGACAGATCCACCTCAATCCCAGGGAAGAGAACACCAAACACATGCAGCTTCATTCACTGCAGACTGTAAGATGTAACTCTTGAATGCTGAGACAGTACCATGCTACGGAATGATCTCTTCAACATATCTATAAATGGACAACATTGTTTAAATATATGTCATTATTTCAACTGTTAGTAAGGGGACCTGATTAAAAATATCATAGCTATTCATAACAAAAAACAGATGTATCAAGAAAATATACATCAGAGAGAAAATGTTTCAACAAACTTTACCTTTAATATAGAAATATGAGAGGTTTCTAAAACAAACCAAGAATAATGGTATAAACATGCTCACGTCACCACTGGCTGCTTCTATTACTTATTCTATATAAATGCTGCATAAGGTAAAGACTGACAGACAAAAATAGGCTTAAAGCATCAATTATGATTATTGTTCCCTTTAGTGTCACCAAACAGAGGAAAAAAGTCTGGTGTGTAATAATATATGCCTGTATTTCCAGAAATCAGGAGGCAGATGCAAGAGAATTGACAAATTCTAAGACATCCCGGGACGCATAGAGAAAACCTTCCTCAAACATCAAGAGTACCTGCTTGCGTGTGTGCATGCACACAGGCACACACACTCACACACACACCACACACAAAGATTTAAGCGCATAGGCAGAAAAAATACACTAAGATGGGTTCTATGCCCATTCTAAACTATAATTATTATAATAAAGGATTAGAATATTTCCAAACTACACATTATTGTGCGCAAAGCACTGGGTAAACTCCACGGGAGATTTCTAAGAATCGGAATGTAATCTCCAAATTTCCATCTGACAAGCTGTCATAGCTGAGCAGTACTTGAAATGGACATTTGATCATTTGTTTGTCATTTCCTTACTGCTGTCTGCTCTTTTCTATTGCAGTATTTGGTTGTAGTAAAGACCATGTGATGTGTTCCTGGCACACTTCATCTCCTGAGATCGCCCTATCATTTTATTGTCTCTTTTTAATTAATTACTTTTTCATTCATGTGCATTGTGTGGTGATTTATGTGTGTGTGCTCTTCCATGAGCACCTCTGGAGGCAAGAGGAAGACTTCTGATGCCCTGCTATATCACTGTCCACTTTAATTTCCTGGCACAACATTTTTCAATGAGATTCAAATTCTTGTATATTTTTTTTGTTTTATTTTATTTTTTTCACAAGAGGCTGTCCAAAAGTTCAAGCATTCGTTTCAGCTGGCTTTTATTTCTAATTTATTATCTGTCTGTTAAAATCTACATTGTTTTTTATCGATGTTTATTTATTCTAAACACTTTTGACTAGGTTGTAAAGATGCCCCCCAAATAGAGGGTGCAATTTCTATGTTTTCTTATTATTTCTTTCTCTCTCAGCTATATACCCTAAAATATTTTTTAAAAGTGAGCCTTATATTTAACAGGATCAAAACAATAAGCTAATGTTGCTAACACCCACTTTTTCCCTTCAGGATAAGGTGCTCCCAAGGTACAGAAATCTGTTTGAAACTCTTTTCTGAGCATAATATTCCTTACAAGAGATGATTTATCTGTTTGTATGGAAAAGTGATTCTTAGTTTCAATGCTGCTTCTAAAAGCTGAGGACATCAGTTCATATGTAGGACTTTAAAAAGATACTTATTTTATTCTATGTGTAGATTTGTATGCCTAAGTGTATGTAAGTATATGAACCTTATACAGACAGAATCCTATAGCACTGAGCACTAGGACTAGAGTTGTAAGACCCCATATACATGTTATGGACTGAACTCAGGTCCTATGTAATAGCAGTAAGTGCATTTAACCATGGGGCAATTTATCTAGCCCTTGTGTAAGACTTTTTGTTGTTCTGATGAGTATTCCAGAAAATCAAGGAGAACTTGTGAAAATCCATCATTGTAAACAAACTCTAGAGACTAAATGAACTAGATTTTGTATAATTTCTCTCTAAAGGTTAGAAGTCAAATTAAAAATACTCATAATTTTCCCAACATATTACCTCTTGTCTAGATTTACATTCCTACCTATAAGATCCATAGTCTCTATATTTACAAGAGCAAGTCCACACAAAGTGAAGATTTGGGAACTGTTAGCTAACATTACTGTAACTAGAAAAACTCTGAAGCACATTTCTAGGACACTCTCAATTGACAAATATATTGTTGCATTTTTTGTGAAGACATCTGTGTTCATTTCTGCCTGAGCACTCTAACATATTGCTTGGTCTGTGTGGACTTATTGAGTCATTTGTTGGTTATAAAATTGACATTTTTTTCAGTTGTCTCTTCTGTTATCAGGCTCCTGGAAGAGACATCCTGATAGCATCTTTCTATTATACTCTAAATCAATCCCACCCATGACTTGGTTACTCTGTCTCTTGTAAAGGGCTAGAATTTTTTACCCATCAACTCTTCTGTACCTCCTTCTCATCTTTCATTTACTGCATGAGGCAATGTCTTTAAGCAGGGAACTGTGCATTCTGTCTTGACCATCTTCTGCTCTCCTCATGCCATGACAGCTCATTGTAGGGGTGTTTTTAAGCAGTGGCAAATGATTCCCCATCATGTGAGGCAACTGGCTCCATTTTGCTATCAATTACTATTTTATTATTATGTTGAAATTGGTCTTATTCTTACTCCTTATTTTGAACAATCCTGTTTTGCTTCCTGATTTTTGATCAATATACTCATGTCCAACATCTTATTTTTTCTTCTACGTCCTTGGTCATCTGTGATAATCTAGTCATGAATGTTGAAAGTATTCTGGTGGAGGACTCTTGAAATCAGCCAAAAGTGACAGCGGTAATTGAGAGTGCACTGAGAGGTAGATGCAGTTCTTACAAGGCATTTTGAGGAAAAGTTTCATAGTAAGATTGATTAAGGGAAGAAGCTTAAGTGGCTTCTTTTTCTCCTTTCTCATCATCATTATTCTTTTACCTTACATCTAATATCATCTCATGACAAAGAAGCTATGTGGAAATGTATTTGATGTGGAACCTTAATGTTTCCATCAGAATATTACTTTTCCATTGTTTTGATTAGCGGCACTCAATAAATGATGTTGACAGACTCTCAGGATGATTTTTATAATGAAAGAGGATGGAGAAGTGGAGAAGATTCAATAAAGGATTCTTTAAAAATACTTCTCTTGAATATAAAGAACATAGTGTTGGCAGCTGACCTTGTAGGAAAAGTTCATATAAATGCACAATTGAGTTGTATATTCTTTCCACATTGCTGAAAAGCCCTCTGTGACTGGGACATTTCTTTATTAATTCTTATTCCAAGTCCTGATGTCAGAGGACTTCTTCACCCTTGTTCTTTTACCTCAAGAAACGTGATGCTTAAATAAGTTATCCACAAATGTTTCAGCTCAAAATTTGTTTTTTTAGGTTAGTGATCCTCTTCCTACCATAACAAATGTCTAGAAGAAGTAGATACTGTTGATTTGGAAATCTTTAGAAACTCTCGCTAAATGCAGCATGGATAAACCTTGAGCTTCTTTTATAGCCAAAGCTATCCTTAAAGTCACCATCATCCTGCCTTAACCTGTCAAGGACTGGGATTTCAGACATGTGCTCCCCTACACAGTTGATACAGAACTCCACCACATGAAGAAAGCTAAATAGCATAGATTTCTAGAGAGACCTGAAATATTTCCAATTTATGGATGCATTATTCCCAAAGATATTTTTTAAAAGCTGTGTTGATAAGAAAATATTGTTTATCTGAATGATAATGAGACATTCCAAGTACATAAATTTTAGGAGTTTTGGTTGTAAAGTCAAGTATAAACAAGTGTTTTTGTGAGTGGGAAACTTAGAATGAATCACCATTATGTAATATATATATATATCCTTTGCCTACTATTATCTTTAATTTTCTGGAGGAAAATTTAGCTAGATAGGGTTATCCTGAAAGATAGACAGATTGACATAGAAGTATTAATTAGCTTGTGCTACTGATGGCTCCATGGCTATGCTGAGGTCATATGGTTATTTTCTGTATATCAATTTTATTGTTTCATTTTCATGTTGAAATACTATTGATCAAGCAATTGTTTATGTTTTCATGTGGTTTGGGGTGAAATTAATTTGTTGATATTAAATATTTTGATATTTCAAAGATTTGGGGCTTGCAATGCCTAAACTGAGATGTTATTGCCTCTTCTCCAAACAAAAATAATCTAAAAATAGCCAAAAAGCGATTTAATGATTTATAAATAAAAGTATAAGAAAACAAATGCTGTAGGGTACATGGTCTTAGTGTGCATTTTTAAAAGGAGAACATTTACCCCTGACAACAATGGAAGTCTACCAAGAAGAAAGCCTTGTTTTACATATGGGCATAGTACTGGCTCTCTCTGAACTACATAACACATCTAGAGAGAGTAAGGGTTCCCAGAGATATGAATAGTACCAATCTTATTGGAATACATCATATGTTAGACTTGACTAGTGAAAAAAATATCCTTTGGAACCATGTGGAGTTTCTGGTAACCACTGGTCTTGTATGTATACAACCTGCAGCCTGTAATTTGTTATGAAACAGGAAAAATTCCTTTTCTGTCTTCATCACATGTACGGCAACTAGTCACCAAGCCAAGAAGAATCTGCCTAAAGAGTATATGAAGACTTGTGAAACAAGGATTGATTACAGGATAAGTTGAGATAAGGAACAAATTTAAAAAATAGCAAGCAGATACAAACATCCATTAGTGCAATTTGATGTGAAGTAAATTAATCTACTCGTCAAATATGTAACTATATTCAATCTTAGTACTTAATTAAGCAATAACTTATTTTTAAATAATATTCAATGCATAGCCTCAACCAGTAGAAATTTGGGAGAAATAATACACCTAAGAAAATAGATTTGTAGAAAGGAGTGTTAAGTGTACTATGGAAATAAAGAGGAAGGTAGATAGAAACCTTCTTAGCTACTAATCTTGTGCTCTGACTAAATAAATACTCCAATATAACACCTGAGGGGAGGAAAGAAATATTCTCCCAGAGGTGAAAAGGTAAAGTGTCTTGGTGGAGGAGGAAGAGCTGTGACTTGAAGAAGCAAGTTACATCAAATACAGTCAGAAAGTAGAGAAATGCAAGCTAGTGCACAGCTCATTTTCTCCATGTTATACAGTCTGGAATGTTGTGTTTGGGCCATGGTTCCTTGCACAGTTTAGATAAAATTTGTAATCTTGAGCAGAAGTTTATTTAGCAAAGGGAGGCAAAACAAATTGGCCTGGGCTGCCCCAAGGCGGAGATCAGCTTAGTAGGTTCTGCATTGTGGATTTTAAAAATTTTATGAATATTTATGCCATGAGTATGAGAGCATCCAGACCCTTCTGATCTTACACAGAGAATGCTCCAGGCAAGCCCACATCCATCACTGAGGCAGCCAGGAGCATGATCAGAAGAAAAGTCTAGATTCCTGACACCTACCATCCAAGGTAACTTAAATTATCCATATATACTAATTGGTCCCACGTTCTTATGCAGTGCCCCATCATGCCTAGCATGTATTTCAAGTTCTACCTGGAGAGCTTAAATTAATGTAGATCTCTCTCCTCTTTAGGGACCTTTGAGAACGACAATATCATGAATGGTGGCACTCTTAAAAGTCACTCTTACTATTAGTCTGTTGTAATAAAATGCAGTAATCCAAGTCTGAGTAAAAGGGCAACAACAACACTTTGCATATTTCTCAGGAGGGAGTTTATGCTAACAAAATCTTCCCAGAGCCTGGCTAAGACAACCTTTGTGTTTTTGTCCCAGTCCCAAACTTCTTGCCTGATCAATATAACTATCACCTATGCAGCTGTGATCCCTCCTATTTCTATTCCCTTGCATTCCTGACCTGACTGCCTAACATTTTAATTATAACATTGCATTTTAGCTGCAGTATTTGTTTTTATTAATAACAGTAGCATCTGCTCACATTTCAGATCCACTTTCCTGTCTTTTCTCATACTCTTGGGACTTCTAACCTACTCTCAGCTATAAAGTAAACAGACTTTCATTCCTTTGTAAGTTCTTGGTAGAGTTATAATCTTTGTGAGATTTGTCTTGTGGACTTATGAAAAAATACCCATAAAGGAGGTATAGGAAAATGGTGTCTTTAGATCTTTTAGGGGCTGGAGGCACAGTCCTTCATATAGGGCCACATCATATGGCTATTATGGAGACCTGGAGGCAGAGAGGCTGGGATTGGTGTTGGTGGTTTTAGACACTATATGTGTGTGTGTGTGTGTGTGTGTGTGTGTGTGTGTGTAGGGAAATCTGTAGTATGTTGAGCAAATAGTATATAAATAGCTATTCCAACTATCTGAACTTTGGTACATAAAGAATATCCAGTTTATGACTCAGGGATGAGGAAAACAAAGGGGTGATATACCTTGGCAATGTATTGGAAATCTACAGCAAACCAGGTTCTTGGTTGGTGAGTTTGTACTTCAAAGCCTCTCCCTATGCTGGTTCCTTTGTACGATCTAAAAACTGGCTAGACACTGGACAGCATATTCTCACTGTAGCTAGAGTTACTTTCTAAAATGTCAAAACTGTGTCATCACACAAAGATGACTCAATAAAATATTTACAGTGTGACCTTGTTCTCGCCTTTCTTTCCCCTACAGTTTCTCCTATAGTGGCATTCATTTCAACAATTTAAAACATGATCTTAATTCCAGTCACTCCTGTGAGATTTCACTTTCTGAATCCAACTGCCCATAGGCCTTTGCAATATGAATTTTCATACTGCGTGTAAGTCAGCTTGTCATTATCCTTCAAACTCTTCTCAATGTTTCTTCCATTTTCAGATAAATGAAGCTGTTACCCAATCCAGAGATCAAACCATAAACTACTATGTTCCTTGGATACTTCTATTGCTTTTATTTCCTTTCTTACAATTCCTTGGCTATATCTAAAACCTTTCAACCCATCTTTAAAGCTTATTGTTTTCCCAACATAAACCTCAAATTCACCTACTTGCCTCCTTCATTTTTAATGATGAGCCAACATCACTTTACTCTTTCTTGTTATAGTGCTTGCTGCATGATATAATTCCATGACTCACACTTCTATCCTTACTACACATGGTCTATTCTTCTTCTTCATGAGCAACCAGATGAATGGGTGAAATAAACCACAGATCTCCACACCTCATCATTGCTGCTTTCTAGCTGCATGTGGAATGAAGCATTAATGTTATAAGGGCCAAATGCTTGCCAACAGTATAAGCTGGTCTTTCTCAGTTTTATCTAATCTCATTTTTCACTTTTTCTCTCTCTCTTGACTCATGATCCTTATAACTCAATGTTTTCTTAACATTTTCTAGAACAATGTCTTTTGATTTCAACAAATGGTCTTTAGTTTAAAATTTCATTATAATCTCCATTCACAGAAAAAATAAATACATTGACTAACTAAAACCCTCTCTCTTTTCGACATCTCAAAAGTTATTTATTCTTCCATGGCAACCAAGCCAAGGCTGCAAGTGTGTCTATGGCCCTTGCTTTTATTGTTTCTTTTCCTGTTGTCATGGTAAGATACATTGGAAAAATAAACTTACCTGAGAAAGAGTGTATTTCAGCTTCTTTTCCAGAGGGATCCAGACCATTCCACAAAGGAAAGCATTGAATCAGGCAGGAAGGTATGGTTGCAGAGGAAGAAGGCTTGCTAGCCACATTGCATACGTACTAAGAAAACAGGAGGCTGAACAGGAAGTGCCAAGCTGCAAAAACTCAATGCATACTTGCAACAACTTATTTCTTCCAACAAGGCTTCACCCCATCTAGGTTCTGCTGCCTTGTAAACAGTTCTACCTGCTACAGAGAGTATGGAGAAACATGTGAGCCTATGTGAGACACTTGACATTCACACTTCAACACCTTCATGCAAATTTTAAGTTTCACGAGGAGAGAAATACTGTGATTTCCACACTACTATGTGTGTAGCTTTTCTGACACAGTGATGTTCTAAGAGTTCTCAAATACATCTATAGAAAGAACCTAATGATTAGTTAATAAGCAGATGAATTAAGTTCAATATAGTAAAAATCTTCTATTTTAAGAAATAGAAATCATTAATAGAACAAGAAATAGTAAAAGAAAAAACAGAAATACCTAAGCCCTCAAATAGAAAACAGTATAACAGCTTGCTGAGACTTGAGTTTCCATAAGAAAGAGAGTGAGGTTCTGGTGGGGGTAAGGAGCTATAAAGAAAAAGGGAGAGTGAAGGGAAGGGGAAGAGACAGAGACAGAGAGATAGAGATATATGCATGCATTCATGCTTCCCTGCTACCCCATGGGGGCTGTGACCACAAAGTTCACATTCTTAGTTCCTTCCGTGGATCCTACTCCAGTGCCTAATGGAATTCTTCCACATGGTATTTCTCCTTCTGGCAAAATTTTCAAGAAAAAGTGCTTTGCCTCAGTCTCACATTATCCTAGTTCTCTAAAAGAATTTACTTCTGTTTTGCCTACCATATCTAGCTAGGCTAATCCCTTTATCTCACCATAGCAACCTGAAGGCCAGATCATTCAACTTACTGAAAAGTAATGTAATTCTAGGACAGAGGTGGACAAACTACCATCTATGGACCAATGCAGCCATCATTAACTCTAGAGGTGTTTCAGAAACATAGCAGCCCCCATTCCTTTTATATTGCTCTTGATTGCTCCTCTTTTCTAACAGTGATACTCAATAAATGATACCGAGACTGAGTGAAACACAGAGCTGAAAATATTTACCATCTTCCACTTTACAAGGCAAGCTTGCTAACGGATGAGGGCATAATCGCCACTACTAAAATCTCTAATTTTAATAGAGATTAATAGTTAATTAGAGAGATTAATTAATAATCAATTAGAGAGATTTAGGTTTTGTATACCTTCTAGCATCAGCAAGTTCAGATCCTATTATGTAGAAACTATTTACTTAATAAATACAGCCTCCTATGACTCAAGTAACCCACTGTTTCTCTTGTATGCACAAGGCTTTCATTCACATATCCCTTTGCTTCCTCTGTTGCAATAATTTGCCTGGTACCTTATCTCCCATGGCAATGGACATATATACTTTGTGTGTGAATCATGTATGTGCATGGCAAAACTGTCCCTCTACAGTGTCATTTTGTAAGGAAAATTGTATTTTGAACATGACAGACACCATGGTTTTAAGCATCACAATCATAAGTGGAGTCTCTTTGTTGCCCCATATAGCAAATGATTCATTGAGTCTGAACTGGTCTTCTGTATCAATGAGAAATCACTTCCTTGCTTAAGACAGTGACCATTTGGGGAAAAATAGAATTTCTTCTATACAATCCACCTGAGGTGTATGCATCTCATTTTTCTTTGTTTTTTTTTTAAATTGGATATATTCTATATTTACATCTCATTTCCTTTTTTTTGTTTCCCCACCCCCCTAAGGTCCCACATGCCCCTTTCCCTCCCCCTGCTCCCTCATCCACCCCTTCCCACTTCCCTGTCCTAGTATTCCCCTACACTGATGTTTTGATCCTTTCCAGCATTAGTGTCCATTCCTTTCTTCTTGTCAGACATCATTTGGTATGTGAATTGTGTCTTTGGTGTCCCAAGATTCTAGGCTAATATCCACTTATCAGTGACTGCATAACATGGGTATTCTTTTGAGACTGGGTCACCTCACTTAGTATGATGTTCTCCAGCTCCATCCATTTCTCTAAGAATTTCATGAATCCATTGTTTCTAGTGGCTGAATAGTATTCCATTGTGTATATATACCACATTTTTTGTATCCATTCCTCCATCGAGGGACATCTGGGTTCTTTCCAGCTTCTGGCTATTATAAATAAGGCTGCTATGAACATAGTGGAGCATGTATCCTTATTGCATGCTGGGGTGTCTTCTGGGTATATTCCCAGGAGTGGTATGGCTGGATCCTCCGGAAGTATCATGTCCATTTTTCTGAGGAACCGCCAGACTGATTTCCAGAGTGGTTGTACCAGCTTGTAGTCCCACCAGCAGTGGAGGAGTGTTCCTCTTTCTCCACATCCTTGCCAACACCTGATGTCTTCTGAGTTTTTAATCCTAGACATTCTGACAGGTGTGAGGTGAAATCTCAGGGTTGTTTTGATTTGCATTTCTCTAATGACTAATGATGTTGAACATTTTTTAAGGTGTTTCTCAGCCATCAGAATTTCTTCAGGTGAAAAGTCTTTGTTTAGCTCTGTACCCCATTTTTGGATAGGGTTATTTGGTTTTCTGGGGTCTAACTTCTTGAGTTCTTTGTATACATTGGATATTAGCCCTCTGTCAGATGTGGGGTTGGTGAAGATCTTTTCCCAATTTGCTGGTTGCCGAAATCTTCCATGCTCGTGGGTTGGCAGGATTAATATAGTTAAAATGGCAATCTTGCCAAAAGCAATATACAGATTCAATGCAATCCCCATCAAAATCCCAACTCAGTTCTTTATAGAGTTAGAAAGAGCAATTCTCAAATTCATCTGGAATAACAAAAAACCAAGGATAGCTAAAACTATCATCAACAGTAAACAAACTTCTGGGGGAATCAATATCACAGACCTCAAGCAATACTACAGAGCAGTAGTGTTAAAAACTGCATGGTATTGGTACAGTGACAGGGAAGTGGATCAATGGAATAGGATTGAAGACCCAGAATTGAACCCAGACATCTATGGCCAATTGATATTCGACAAAGGAGCTGAAAACATCCAGTGGAAAAAAGATAGCCTTTTCAACAAATGGTGCTGGCTCAACTGGAGGTCAACATGCAGAAGAATGAGAATTGATCCACTCTTATCTCCTTGCACTAAGCTCAACTCCAAGTGGATCAAGAACCTCCACATAAAACCAGACACACTAAAACTAATAGAAAAGAAACTGGGAAAGACCCTTGAGGACATTGGCTCAGGGGGAAAATTCCTGAACAGAACACCAATTGCTTATGCTCTAAGATCAATAGACAAATGGGACCTCATAAAATTACAAAGTTTCTGTAAGGCAAAAGACACTGTCAAAAGGACAAATCGGCATCTCATTTTTCTTTTGCTTCATGTTTCAATAAAATGAAGATTGGATACTCTACTTTTAAACTCAGAGTTTAATGCCAACTGCACCATTTACCACTTATCTAAAGAAAACACAACAGGCTATCTTTAATTCTGTTATTTCTCATGTACAGTAGATAATAAACATAGTGGCAGGACCTCTGGATAGAAGCATCTCTGACCCCTACTCACAGTGGTCAGTAAAGCCTCAGACTGTCAAAACACTTCATTTGTACTCAAATCCTCTGCCTTTTATCATCTTTGCCATCATGCTTCTTCTGTCCTTACACAATCTTTGAAGTCAGACTTCCTCATCTTTATTCCCATTTCCTCCATATCCATATGTAAGCCTTCTGAAGTGCATCTGTAACTTATTCATTGTGTACTCATTTTTCATCCATCTTTGCAGACCAAACTACTATTTTCTTCTTTGTGCACTGATATCAAAACATATCTACAATGCTTTTGTTCCTGTACTTATGATAACTGAAAATTTAGAACACACATACAAATATATTGTTAAACAACACTGGATGCTTTCTCAGATTGACCACACTTAGTATTCAATTGGCAGATCATGAACGCTACTTCTGACCTCATCTCATGTCCTAGAGATTTTTCACTATCCTAGGATCAAGATACCTTGGACTATAGACTGTCTTCTGCATTGTCAAGGAACAAATATTTTCCTTTCTCAGGACCTTGCATAGTATATCTCCCTACTTACAAAACTGTTTCTCTCATTGATTTTAACTGACATCTTTATAGATAATAGATGTCAGTTAAAATTTTCCTCTTGGAAACTGCTAAATCCATATCTTCTTTCATCTGATTATTCCTTGATTTCCTCATCAACTTAAAAAAATGTCCTCCTTGCTATTACTATGATAATTTGTAGTCAAGTGTGTGTGTGTGTGTGTGTGTGTGTGTGTGTGTGTTGTTGTTGTTGTTGTTTTTACTTTAATAGTGGTACTATATCTTGAGAAATGCATCCTCAGGCAATTTTGGTATTGTGGAAATGCCACAGAATGTATTTACACAAATGTAGGTGGAATAGCCTTAAACCTTAGCTGGAAGTTATAGCCCAGTGTACATGTGAACTCTTGTTAATTAAAACAGGATAAAGTAACACATATCTGTATGGCAAATATTTACTTATTTGACATTCCTACTACTAATATACACTGTGAATTCTGCTCTATGGTTTATTGATCTCAACCCCAGTGCACTTTTTATTAAGTAGTAGCATTTACTAAATTACAATAACTCTAGACACTTCTATCTCCTCCTGCTATGCTCCCCTTCTCTGGGTATAAATGGCCACCTGATAATCTGACCTGTGAATTGAAATTTCTAAGGAGGCTCTTAAGATACCAATGATGTGAAAAATGAGCCAAGGTTTTTATGTGACTTCTCTTTTAGTAGATAATTCCCTGCCATAATGCTGCTGTTATCAAATCTTGTAAGGAGAAAAACGTGCATTTAGTTGCTTTACTCCCAGCATCTTAATTTCTAAGGTGCACTGGGAATTCTCTGTGAGAGTTAGTGCACAGCGAGGTGTAATAAAAACAGGACTGGGTCTATGTTTCACTTCATAAACAACAATTTATCTTTCAGCATTTTCACAATATGTTCTCTGTAATCATGTGTGTACACACACATACAATTTAGAGTTCACAATTAATATAATTCAGGTGTGTGGTGCAAATGATGTTGGGTTTCAATTTTAATTGGAATTTATAAAAACGCTTTTAATAAAATCAGTATTTTCCTAGAACTCATGAATGCGTTTATAATATTATTCTGGTTTAAACTGAGGAAAGACAGCTGGATGGGTAGCTCAATCTGTGAAGGGTTTACAATGCAAAAGCGAAGGCCCGAGAACCCACGTAAGAAGGCCTGTTGGTGCAATGGCACATGGTTGCAAACCTTGATTTTTTTATCAATTAATAATTTGCTCACAATATAATTTTACATGGCTGTCCTAGGTTGATCAGGAAAACTAAAGAAGAAAAGCCTTACTGATTAGATTTAATTTACTTAGCTAAAAAGCATGAATACTTTACAAAAGCAGAGGACTTTGCTTGTTCTCCAAACCTATGATGAGTATACACATTTAAAAGATTAATGTAGGGGACTGAGATATGGCTCATTGGTTTAGAGAATGAACTGATCTTCTGGAGGACCTCAGTTGGATCTCCAGTAAACACATCAGGTGGCTGGTGGCCACCTACAAATCATGCTTCATGTGAATCTAATTGCCCTTGTCTCTGGAGGTACCTGGCCTCACATGCACAGACCTACACACACACACACACATACACACACACACACACACACACACACACACACACAAGACAATAAAATACATAATAAAAAGAATTGTTAAAAGTTTAGTGTAAGAGATTGATTTTTCCATGGCTTTTTTTATGATTTTAATTGATTTTTCCACTTAGTTGCAAATGTTTATGTTGATTTTTTTTGAAATGTGAACTGATAAGATTGATAAAATTCTCTGAATATTTTCCAAATTCCATTAGGGGAAAAAGGTCTTCAGTCACTTCCTTCACTTTCAATACTGGTTTCATTTCAGGAAATGATCAAGTGGAGGAAGACAATCACAAGAAGAAATCGCTCACCTGATTTTGTAGTTCACTTGAGAATAAATAGGCAATTTATCGGAAAGTTTAATGCGCTTGGATTTTAGTCTCTGGGAACAGCACAGGGTGTGCCTTTATTAATGTCAGTGTGAGTGGATTTAGAGGAACCTCTTATCAGATAGTATAGATAATATTTCAGTCTCTCCTTCTAACTTACAATTTTGTAGAGATCATCTGATTTTTAATGACATTATGTTGTAGGCAGGTATATTCATCCAAGTCAATGAACAAAATTTCTCAATTTAAGGAGCCATGTCTAGTACTTTACTGTATATTCTTTAAATGCTTTAGATGGAAACTGCAAGAGAAAAACCAGCATCTGAATTTCAATGTTTTCAGTCCTCTAGATTTGGGTGGAAATGAGAGAAAGGCCTGAAAATCTTTGAGCAGGAATATCTTGTATCTTTGATAGATATTACATTGATTGTTCTTAAAATACTGGGGCTAGAGAGATGGCTCAGCAGTTAAGAGCACTGACTCTTCTTCCCGAGGTCCGACATTGAATTACTAGCAACCACATGGTGGCTCACAACCATCTGTAATGGGACCCAATGCCCTCTTCTGATGTGTCTGAAGACAGCTACAATGTACTTATATACATAAAATAAATAAAATCTTTAGAAAAAATACTGGGGCAGAAACATGTGATGATTTAACAATTGTATATGAATTACAGAAGTAACATGAGTTATAAAATGCATAAAATAACTGTTTAAAAGATAACTTCTTTATCATAATGGACAATTGATGGGAATGGTAGTAGGAGCTCAGAAAGGTATCCTGCCTTGGTTCCAAACCTAAGCTAAGAGCAGGAAGATATCCTCCTGTCTCTGCCTTCATTTTGCCTGTCTTATACTCTCTGTCAGTTCCTGCCTCACTCAGCAATGGCATCATGATTACTCAAGGACATATGTCTAAAAAGAAATTAATGCCTAACCTGTTTCAACTCACTCCTATGCTTGGGGCACTAAGCTAAGCCATTGCCTACACTTCCTAGTGGCCTAGATTTCAAGAGTAAGTATCATAGAGAGTAGAACCACCTGTACCTAAGATGAGAAAGTTACTTATAGGTCAATGACAATGATTAAAAAGTGAGAGACTTTTGAGTCCACATTGTAGAATGAGTACAGACATGAGGTGAGATGTATTAACCAAGACTACTTAATTATGCAAGCCCTCTCCCCACTGATCAAATTATTTTTCTATTTCAACCTAAAGATTGTGTTGCTACCATGAAGCTGGACATGGGTCACTGGACACCTTTTGGGTTCCTGGCCCCAATTTGTTGATGCCATCTCTGTATGCTCTGTTGTATTACTTATCACTGTAACTGGTATGCTAGGAAAATCGACCTTATCCAGCCTAGGACAGCATCTACAAGAAAAAGAGTGTAGAGGAGAACATGGCATGAAAAAGGTCAAGTCCCAGTTCTGTCATTTCTGTTTTATAACTCTGTTGCTACACATTTGAACTTTTTGATCCATACTTAATCACTTTAGACTCCTACATTAAGAACTAAGTCTTCTCTTCCCCTTGATTCCTCCATGTCTTCCCAGATTCTTACTCTGAGGGTAACTAAGCTGAACTTCAACTTTGTTTTTGTGTGTTTACCACCTAGTACACTTTATCAAGTTTTTATTACATATTATTACACTGTTTCTCTTTTTCCTTTCTCTTTCCAATTCCTCCCCATGGACAACTTTTTACTCCCACTCTAAGTCAGTATATTTTTCTACCTTTGTCCCTGCAAAAGTAAAAGAATTTGCTCTTGGTTCATAATTTTTGTTTCTTTGAGGTTATTGCTAATCATTTCAGTATCAAACTAACTGATAACTAATGAAATTTAAATATCCCTAATGACTTTGAAGAATGGATTGTTTCATAGGAAGGTTTAGTTTTGGAAGGCTATCCTGAAGTGTCTGCAACCTAGCACATTTATGAACTATCATCAGCAAACGAGTAGAGTGTTTGTACAGAATACATTTTGGAGTTACCATGAAATTTTGATGGAAAGTGAAAGTGGAAAGAGAGTGAAAGATAACCATGAACAATGGGGAAAGTGAGTTATGTTGCTGGGGTTGAGCATTTGCGCTTCTTTGCCTGGGAACATATTTTTCACCAACCTGTCTTTGTGACATATCTCTAAAAATAACAGAAAATAGAAAATCAGAAAATGGAGAAAATTCAATGAAAGAAATAACACAAAAATCATAATTTTATTGCATAAGTTTTCTAACCCAATTAGAAACCTTCTCCAGTCATATCACTTTGAAAATTTATAATATCCATGCTAAAATAAATCTTAGAAGCTTCCAGAAAGAAAAAAGATGATATTAATGGTCAGCTTTCAAAATTACTTTCAATTTCAACAATGAGAAATGAGAAGCAATTATAGCACTGTATTCAAATTCTGAAGAAATAACTATCTCAGTATGAACTACTGCTATTATGGGAACATTAAGAAGAGGATGCAGTAGCTATAAAGGAGATGAGCCACATGGATCTTTTCATTGTTTTATTTAAAAGAAAATTCATTCTGTGCTTCAGGCTTCAATGCTAAAAAAAATTAACTGAGAAAGTTGCTGAGATCTAATTCTAACTAATTTTTTTTTTTTTATTTCTCTTCTTTTGTGTACAGCCAAAGACAAATTGCCACTAGAGTTTTAGCAATAGATTTAAGTACACTGTCTCATAGGAAAAATTTTATCAGTATTAAAGGTCTGCTTGGGCACATAAAATAGGCTGGTAATTTATTAAGATGTTAAATAGATGCCAATTTTTTTTACTTGATTGGTTGAACAAGATTAATAGATGAGAAAGAAGGTGTTTAAAGCAGCTTACCTAATAAGATCAGATGAAGAAACTTTAGAATCCCACACTCTTTCTTTAACCACTACAGATTTTTTTACCTAAAAGCCCAAAATGACTCCATTGTGATTTTTTTATTTTGTTCTGTAATATTTTCTCAAGGGTTGGGCCTTAATAATAGCATCCACGCTATTAAACTGGTAGGGAACCTAATTATAGCTTTTTATCTCAAACCCAAATCATCTCAAAGCTACTTAAGAAGATTATTACCTTAATCTACCTGCAACATTCTTCAGTGCACTTATGATGCACACCATAGTATCAACTGTGGAGATTGTGGGGGCGATCTCAAGTTAGAAAGACTGGGAAGTAGTTAAGAAAAGCATCTTTAAGTGTTTCTCAGCCCTTCAAGTTTCCTAAATTGAGAATTCTCTGTTTAGTTCTTTTCCCCATTTTTAATAGGGTTATTGGATTCTCTGGATGCTCAATTTGTGAGTTCTTTGAATAGTTTGGGTATTAGCCTTCTATCCGATGTAGAATTGGTGAATATCTTTTCCCAATTTGTTGATTGTCATTTTGTCCTATTGTCAGTGTCCTTTGCCTTACAGAAGCTCTGAAATTTTATGAGGTCCCATTTGTCTATTCTTGATCTGAGATCATAAGCTGCTGGTGTTCTTTTCAGGAACTTTTCCCCTGTGCCCATATGTTTGAGTTTTTTTTTCCACTTTCTCTTGTATTAGATTCAGTGTATCTGGTTTTATGTTGAGGTCCTTGATCCACTTGGACTTGATCTTTGTACAAGTAGATAATAGATCAATTTGCATTCTTCTAAATGTTGACCACCAGTTGAAACAGCATCATTTGTTGAAAATGCTGTCTTTTCTTTCCACTGGATGTTTTAAGCTCCTTTGTCAAAGAGCAAGGGACAATAGGTGTATGAGTTCATTTCTGGTCTTCAATTCTACCTGCCTGTCACTGTACCAATATCATGCAGTTTTTAACACAATTGCTCTGTAGTAAAGCAGAGAGTCAGGGATGCTGATTCCCAAAGAAGTAGAGAATAGTTTTTGCTATCCTGGGCTTTTTTGTTATTCCAAAGGAATTTGAGAATTGCTCTTTCTAACTCTGTGAAGAATTGAGTTGGAATTTTGATGGGGATTGCATTGAGCCCAGGGATACCCAATGGAGGCGTTTGAGATGGGACTGAAGGAGCTAAGGGAGTTTGCAGCCCCATGGAGGGAACAATAGTGTCAACAGGCCAGACACCCTGGATCTCCCAGGGACTGGACCACCAACCAAAGAATACACATGGAGGGACCCATGGCACTGGCCGCATATGTGGCAGAGGATGACCTTCTTGGTCATCAGTGGGAGGGAGAGGCCCTTGGGCCTGAGGGTGTTTGATGCCCCAGTGTAGGGGAATGCCAGCACAGGAGGACAGGAGTGAGTGGGAGTCTGGTGGAGCACCATCATTGAGGCAGGGAGAGAGAGTGTGGGATGGAGCATTTCTGAAGGGGACACCTGGAAAGGGAAAAACATTCAAAATGTAATTACAGAAAATATCCAATAAAAGAAAGCAAAGAAAAGCATCTTATTGTACAACTGGAAAGACAGGTTCTGGTACTGTCATAGGGCAAATCAAATCACTTAATCTCTTTGGAATTCTGTTGCTGAGTAGGATAAATAGAACTATGGAATAGTGATTAATATGCACATTTGTCTCATTTGTTTTGAATTGTAGCAATTTATTGATATAGGTAGTGCCTGATAGTACTTTTAAAGGGTGTTGGAAAGAGTTCACACAGTGAAGCCCATATCCACATGGGTTTCCATGGTTTCAACTTTGGATCTGAGCTCAAGAGCTGTATGACATGAGTCCAGCTTATTCTGTTCTTTTGGGATTCAGTTTCTATAATGGTGAAAAAGAAACTGGTACCTAACTTGCTCACAGTATTTGTTTGTTTGTTTGTTTGTTTGTTTGCTCGTTTGTTTCCAGGATTACCCTGACTTCAATTATTATGTAGTCCAGGCTTTGAATGTATGCTCCCTTGGTGTGAATCTCTCATGTGCTTGTGGCTCCAGGGTTATCTCATGGCACCTAGCTCCAGACTTTTAATGGCTGTTAGTAAATGTTAAATAGCAGCTATGATAACAAAAACATCTTCTGATAACAATTGTTATTTTTATAATATTTTGGAATTTAGGAGCAAGAATGTGAGCTGAGCTACAAGAATAGTACTTTTAGAAATAAAGGAGGAAAATGCAAATGATGGTGAAAAATCATCACTATCATCAGAGCAGTAGTGGCACAGGCCTGTAATCCCAGCACTTGGGAGGCAGAGGCAGGTAGATTTCTGAGTTGTGGCCAGCCTGGTCTACAGAGTGAGTCCCAGGACAGCCAGGACTACACAGTGATGCCCTGTGTCGAAAAACCAAAGGGGGAAAAAAAGAAAAAAGAAAATTTCATACAATGTATCTTGATCATATTCATTCATAATTCCTCCAGGAACAAACCCTATCTCTACTACCTCTCCCAATTTAATGTCCCTTTAAAAAATAACCCACCAAGTCAAATTTTCATTGCCTGTATACTCATATGGGAAGGGCCTTGCATGTTTTAAAGAACCTCTTCGTGCCAGGGATCAGTTAGCCTTACTTGCCACACCCTCCTGCAGTTTTAATACAATGTAATACATCCTCAAAATACATTGTGATGCATTGAGGTATTCATTCCTGAGAAAAGTATGACATGGATGAGAGCTAAAGGGCAGAGAACATGTGACGTGGAATTCATTTGGCTGGTGGCTTTACATCCCCGCAATTTTCACGCCTAGCCCTTGCTCCATAGGTATCATCTGCAGCTGTAATTTGAAAGGCAGTTTCTCTGCTAATTGGTTTATTTGAAAAGGAGCGGACTTTCCCCTGCTTTCTTCTTCCTTCTCTGAAGACACCAGCATTTGACTCTTTCCGTGCCGGTCCGCACGGCTCTCTCACACTATGAATTTTCTACCATGCTCCATGGTTTATGCCTCAGTAGTCATTCTCATTTTGACATGCATGTCTTGGGGATGCTTTTGAATTCATTTCCTCCAGGAAGCACTCTGTGATGAATAATTTAGCCAGATAACTATTCACTAAAGAGAATGCACAAGGGAGAAAAAATAAAGAGAAAATTCAAATAAGGTTTTTGTTTTGCTGTTGTTGTTTCCTCCCCCCCTTCATCCTGATAACTCGGGACCCTATTCTTTTGTCAAGCAAGACAACTATTACTTATTTCCCTTGTTACCCAGGAAGCTGGAGTATGTTAATGCTTTGACAAGTGAACATAATTCTCAGCAGTTCATATGAGAACAAGAGAGGGTTAAATGTCATTGAGAAGTCAAACAAATTTACATCAGAAAAGGGGGAGTAGTATTTTAGTTGGAGTCAGTTAATAACATTCTGTTGCTTTTGCTGTAAAGGAACAAGAATTGTTTTTTAGGACTCAGCTTCTATAACCAAGTTTTCTACCAAGGACTAATGTCCTGACATCACCCTGTTAGAGTATAAGGTTTCCACACACTACTTCAAAAAAAAAAAAAAAAAAAAAAAAAAAACTCCTAACATTTAGAACATTGACGGTGGCCAAGTGACACCAGGAGTTCCAAGCTTAAGCCAAACATATATCATTTCATAACATCGCAGATATTTTATATGTAGCCCAAGCTTGTAGAGGAGTTCCAAGAAAGTCACACCAGTTAGAGTCCATTCACATGTATCCAGATACTTCTTCAAACAACTGAAGTATGTTTCCCTATCTGCTGCTACATTTCGGTGACTTTCTCCTTGGCAAAGATGCTTCACTTTGGAAAACTGACAACATAGGAATCAGAAAATCAGTAGCAATACTAGCTGTACTGATAATGCCAATGTTACCATTTTCTTACTCCCAACTGCATTCCCCACACTGTGATTTCATGACTTAACAGACTCTATCTGACAGATAAAATTATTATATCCTCTTTATTTATGAATCTTACCCCTTGCATTCTGTTCTCCTATTCCTGCACCAAAAACTATTGACCTAAGAGCCACCAGAAACACCTTGAAACCAGTTCATCCCATTGTTTCAGAATTGTGTTCTGTCCTCACACCTCTGCAGCATCATCCTACCTGAACTGGCTCCCTTTCTGACACTCTCATTCTCTTGACATAAAGGTCGTGTCATCACTGACACACTATTGAGACATTTAGCTTGGACTCTTCTGTCTTCTTTTTCTGCTCTCTGATCTTGGGTATAAATATTCTCCTTTTCACATATTTGACTTTTTTAAAGATTTATTTTATTCTGTGTTTGAGTGTTTACCTGCACGTAATTATATGTACTACATATATGTTCCTACAGAAATCAGAAAAAGATATCAGATACATTGGAACTGGAGTTAAAGACATTATTGAGTCAACATTTTGGGCCTGGGCATCAAATCTTGTCCTCTGAAAGAATGGGCAGGTATTATAATGGCTGGGCTTTATATGAGTAGCTATCTTCAGGCAAAAAAGAAGGTGTCAGATCCCATTACAATTGGTTGTGAGCCACCATGTGGTTGCTGTGAATTAAACTCAGGACCTCTGGAAGAGCAGTCAGTGCTCTTAACCACTGAGGTCTCTCCAGCATCCATATTCAATTTTATGTTATTATTTTCTTTTCAGGGATAAGTTGATGTCAGTGGTCTGTTAGGTATACACAGATGTCAGGGGACAAATCATCCTGTTTTTCTCAAATAGACTCAAGCCTATTTTATTCTCTCCAGTGGCTGTGTACACATCAAGGTAGCTTTTATTTTATCATTGAATATGTTAGGAAAACTGTGGTACCTACTTTCTAGAATGAATGAAAGGGAAATACTAAGACCATTTAAGACAACTTATACCCTCTAGTGGGAGCCATATAATATGTGCAATTAATGTTATTTTAAAATATTAGTCCTTATTATAAGTATTTTAAATATCTTCCCTGCTGTTAGATGCCTTAATTCCAGGATGATGTGTACATTACACAAAAATTATTCTTTAAATGCAAGTTTTATGATATTCAGTTGTTTTTTACTTCTGCTTATTCTTCACATACCAAACACACTGCCAGCCCAGTGTACAAGGCCTTCCATCAGTCCTGGCTCATTTTCTCCAGACTTATCTATAATTCTTTTACACTCATGTGCAGTCCTGATGTCTCCCTCCCCTACTGTGCCCTCTCTATTTTCCAGATTCGTGCTTTTCTTCTATCTCCATTAAAATTCTACCTGCCATTCACAAGACCCAGAACAAAGGCTACCAGCCCCTCGATGCCATTTGTAATCCTCTGTGATCAAGCACAAGTCTATTCTCTCTGAAGCCATTAAGCACAGGCCTTTACTTTTAGCCCTCTTTGGGCCCTATATCTGTCTAGCTGGCATTTTAGTTATTCATGTACATGTTGTTATCTTTCCTCCTAGATTATAAGATCCTCAGGGAAGAACATTTGCCTTTGTATAGCTTTGCAGCTTTCAGCACAGCATATAATATGCAGGAGGGAGATGCTCAATGAAGGGCCATTGAATTCATGTTGATTTCAATGTCAGAATAGAGCCCCATGCTCACCTGCTTTCTTGCCATGATAGCCGAGCAGTCCAAGGACTTTAGTGTGCTCCAAGGGTTGGAGTGGGCTTGCAGAGACCCTCTGTTCTTTATAATCTTTCTGTTTTATTGGTTGCCAGCAAACCCCTGCTAATATTTGTTGAATTAAAAAATAGGCAATATACATTTGCTGAATGAGAAATAAACAATAATGACCACCTCCTATCTTTCTCATGTAACAGAAGTTGGAAAAAAGGCTGTGAATTGAAGTTTTTTTTTCAGGAAGGAAAACACAAACCCACACCCTTTCTGAGTATTGTGGAAAAAACAGTTTAAGTCTGTGCTTATGTCTTCGTGCACACTGGGCATGAATACCATAAGCCTGGCTTTTGTGACCTGGGAAGATAGCTCAGTTGGTAAATTTCTTGCCAGACAAGTTTGTGGCTGGCTGGAGTTTGTATTTGCCAGGACCTACATCAGAACCTGGAATAGCAGCAAGTGCTTTTAACCTGCACATCAGGCAGGCAGAAACAGATGGATCTCTGAAACTCACTGAGCAGGTAATCCAGCTGAACAAATAAACTTCTGGTTCAGAAAAGCCCCTGTTTCAAAAATAAAGATGGAGAATGATCAAAGAAAGACACCTGATGTCAGCATCTACCCTACACATATACAGCTGCATATTCGTGTGCATACACCCATACTATACTAATAAGTACACACACACACACACACACACACACACACACACTCATGGGGAGGGAGACACACACACACACACACACACACACACACACACACACACACAGAGAGAGAGAGAGAGAGAGAGAGAGAGAGAGAGAGAGAGAGAGAGAGAATCTTGCATGCATGGTACATAGAGCCACACTACCACACTAACAGGTACAAACACCTCTTCTACACACAAAATTATCCTTACTTTTGAAATGTATTCTTTGGTCTCCTATAATATAAAGGTATTTTTGATTACAGCTTACTAATAACAAGATTCTTACCAAGTTACTCTTCATCTCATTCATTTTTGTCAGTATCTGAGCCCTGCAGTTTGTATGGTAAGAATACTTCAGGAAAGGACAGACTCAACAAGCCCTGTTTGAATGACAATTCCACTGGGACAGAAGTGCAGGACCTTCTTATGACCTGTCACAATGAGACCTCATCAGATGTCAGGCATTATTTTATTGCCCCCTGACTACATCTGACGCCACACAGTGATAGAAGTAAAACAATGTCTGTAGAGTGAGTCCACCTATCAGTTTTCTCTTTATAAAGATATATCCTTATGAAGATATTTCTGAAAATGAAAATTCACGAGTTTACATGATTACTAATAGAAAACATGGTAATTAAATGTGTTATATAATAATTATGAATCAATATTAAGTTTCTAAAATCTTAATTTTTGACTATGATTTGTTTCACTGTAGTATTTTAGTCTGTCTATAGAAAGAAAGCAAGAAAATTATTATTGCCAAGATGCCTACACCACAATTTCCTTGGTCACTGCATCCAGAAAGCCCCATCTGCTAACAGAGGCTAAATCTGATGCTGTCCAGTTATACATTTTAGAGTTCCTGACACTGTGTACATTATATAGAATCAATTGTTTATTCTCTACACCCTGGCACTTGAAAGCAGATATCTCTCTCTCCTCCTTGTTAGGAGTTAGGACCACCCAGGGTGTGTGCTCTGGCATCCACAGTTACTGGAGAATAGTAAAAGGGAAAAATCCAAAACAGGGTGATTACTCACTGAGTCTGACCCTGTGTCTGAGACCTCAACCAGACAGCCAGCATCTGCACAGGGCTCTAATCATGTGCAGTTCAATGCATAGTTCTAAGAGAAAAATAGATTAATTAATTGGTAACATTCATCGACTGAGCAATTTTACATACCGCCTCATCACGGATTCACATGATGGACTCATTGGGTTTCTCTTTCTTTATGAAATATACAGACAATAGAGGGTTACCCTGGTTAGTTTTGATTGTCAACTTGACATACTTAAGTGTTGACTCAGTAAGAGGAAGCCTCCACTGAAGAACTGCCCCCACTAGATTGGCCTGTAGGCAGAACTGGGTAGCTAACTGGTCAGGACTGCTAATCAGAGGGCCCAGTGCACTGAGAAGCGCCATCCCCAAGGGGTCCTAGGCTGTGCAGGGAAGCTAGCTGAGTGTAAACCACTGGGCAGGCTGCTTTCCTCACGTGTTCTTCGAATTTCTACTTAAGTCCCTGCTGTCATTACCCTTAGAGATGGACTGTGATCTGGAAGTGCAATCCAAATAAGTCATTTTCTCCCTAGGTTGCTTTGTGGTCACAGTGTTCTGTTACAACAACAGAAAAACAAACTGGATCAGGGCATCTCAAATTTTAAATCCCAGGATTTGCTGGATGTTGAAATGGAAAGATAGCTTCAGTCTATAGGACTTATTTGCTGGGCAAACACGAGAAACTGAGTTTGATTTATAGACCCATACATAAAAACGAAACAATCAAACAAACAAAAAGGAAACGCAAAATAACCAAACAACAGCAAACCATCTGGCCTGGATCTGAAGCCCAGGAGTGGAGACAAGCAAAGCTTTAGGACGTCGCTGACAACCCAGGCGAGTCAAACTGAGATGCAGCCAATAGGAGCCCCTGTCAAAACACATAAAGGCAATGTTGTTATGCTCTGAGGAATGGATGCTCACAACATCTAAGGTTGACCTCTGAACTGTATACATAGCTATACAACATGAACATATATAGACACACACGAAAAATGAATTTACTAGATGACCTTGGTAAAAGGATTCTCTCCAGCTGGCTGTCCTCTCCACTTAAATTTAGCTTAGTTGCAGCCTTCACACATCCCACTGCAGCAGACACCTGCAGGTGTCTGGATTCGATCCACTTGTTCGAGCTGCTATTTCTTCTTATTATCCTCCTCCTGTTTTACCTCTATCCCAGGAATGAGGCCAACACCAAGCCATGTTTCTCTTCTCCCTCTTCCTTTGGCCTCTGCTTCAGTGCAAAGGGAAGAGGACCTGGCTTCCTAAGGCAGCTGCTTTTTTTTCCCCAAGCAGCTATCTGTGAAGCAACCAGTTCTGTATGCATGAGGAAGCTTTGCCTTGGATCTAGCCCCTACAGGAATGGCTTGGTGAGGATTTTCTCCCAGTTCTGCTGGGATCTGGTGATGAGTCCTGGGCTAGCTCCTTGCTCTTGATTATTTGCTCATGAATTACTCCCTGCCATGGTGAGAGAAGGTAAAAGGTGGCAGGTCCTAGCAGGGTTCCTGACCACTGGGCAGAGAAAACATTGATTGTTTCCTAAGTAGAAACTGATCGGTGTGGGATTTAGAGATTTCCAAAGGTAGCTTTCTTTAAATCAACTACTATGCTAGGTACAGATTTTCATTTAAAAACAAAACAAAACAAACAAACAAAAACCACAAAACACCATGTGGTCACCAGGGTTAACAAGGTAGATGAAGACAGCCCAACACTAAATAAAGACCAATTAACTACAAACACTGTGGCCCTGGGTGCCTTCTGGCAGTGCAGATTCCCTGTGCAGTTTCCCAGCCAAACTTTCCTTTGCAGAGACAAACTCACAGCCCCAACATGACCCCTGAGCAGTGGGTGGGAAGAAGGGTTCTCTCCTTTCAAAAGACCCCTCTCTGATTTGGGTGGATGGGATAGGGGGTTTTGGAGTGGAAACAAGGAAAGGGGATAACATTTGAAATGTAAATAAAGAAAATATCTAGTACAAAATAAGGAAATGCCCCGTGGACCCGTGGACCTGGAGCCACTCTTCATGGTGCTTTGAGCCACCCACCCATCAAGGGGCCACATTCAGACTCTCAGATCTTAAACCCCTTCTTCCCATCATACAATAAAATATCTACAATGAAAAACACTGACACCTTGACGAAAAGTTACATAAATCAATTGATGAAGTCAAATGATGCCAACACAAACATGAACGATTGGATAGCAGTATTTCTTTTACATTGTACATCTTTGAGCAATACAAATGTCCTTTGTCTAAAGAAACAATAAACTAGAACACATTGGCTTCATTAATCCTTATAAATGGTCTCCACAGGGAACAGAGATGAGATATGTTATGAACTCCTTTTGCATTACGTTTCATCCATCCTTTGCCCATTTGTTGGTACATTACACAATGGATTTCACAGTTCCATGCGTAAACCCAACTTACATATGAAGTTCTGTGCTTATACTTACCCGAGCTTGCTCTCTCTGTTCTGTTCTTTCCCCCACATTGCTTCCCTCTGCTCGCATGCCATTTTGTTATTGTTGTTGTATACCTAGCTTCTGATTACTATACCACACATAGCATAGTTGGCTTAAATTGCTTAATATGTTGATATGCATCAATTTTCCTGTTGATTATATAGTTTTGTTCTTTAGGAGTAAATAATATTCCATTGTGTACAACACACAATCTCTTTACACGTTGATTTATTTAGGATTATTTAGAGATATCCCATAAGTTTTTGGTTGTGAATGCTGCTGTGGTTAAAAATAGCTGTGCAGGTATTTATTTGTTTGTAGAGTGATTTTGATTTCTCTCAGCATATGTCTGGTAATCCATCATCTTGTTCTATTAGTGATGAGACAGAGATACTGGAATGGCCAGCTGAAGAGTTTTCGTGTAAACTTTGATGCCACTTTCTTCGCAACCTCTTGAATATTTTCAGTTCTGTACTTCAAATGTAGACATTGAAATTCAGAAAGTGTACATGATTTGGCTAGATGCTGCTGCTCACAAGAGATACAAAGGAGGGCTTGAATTTGTGTCCTTCCTTTTTCAAAGAATGTTGGCATAAAATAGTTGAAGGGAAATCTCTGCGGATGAATGTAAATGTCTCCGGAGACTTACCTGTAAGCCCCACTTACTGCTTTCAAGAGTCCTAGAATAGAGCACATACTATGAATTCAGCACTCACAGTGAATGCAGACGCTGGCTGTGGCTTTATGTTTTCCCCTTTGGAGTCATGCCTTTTTAACCCGCTTCCCCCATTTCTCATGGAGACTGATCACTATATGTTCTTCTTTATTCTTGATAGCCTGAATATTTCCCAGGCCTTCCTTCATTTTTTGTTTGTGTTGATAGCACAAGGGTCTTTGGACAGAATAGCTTCACCCAAAGCATTCATTTTATGTTCTTGTCTGCACTGCTATTCACACAGACACACATTTTAACATCACCCCAAGAACTTGACATCACATCTAACATCACCTGTAAAGTGGTCCATATTCATGTATCAAATGCTTTGAAATAATAACCCATGTCCTGAACACTTACATCATGTTTCACATAATAATGGGAGGAAACTATATTTTGGCTATTTTAAAATGCTATGCTGGTTCCAGTGCTTGCAAATGCAGCATAAAAAGTGTTCAGATAACATTCCCTTAAGAAAAGAAACCAAAGTCCCTAAGAGAAGCCAGGATTCTAATCGTCTAAGTTGAGGGTGAGAAATACATATGGGTGTTGAACATCTCAAAGCATCTGAAAACAAGAAAATAGTAAAAGCAAACCAGAAGTTCACATTAATGAAGAATCATGGGTGGACATCATGTAAAAGACATGCTAATGGCCACAAGGGGTACCTTGAGCAGTGGAGTAGCTCAACTAGTTGTCGATGAGAATTCAAAGCATAAAACAAACATCAATAATATGACACTATTGAAAATGAATCATCTTAAAAATAAGGGAATGAAGAAGAGATTAATCTTCAGTGGAGTCATATAACCCTATGTAGTCTGTTCAACGGAAAGTTTGTATGTACACAGCTTTCTCCTTCCTGTGAATTCTACATACAAAGGAGGGAGCAGAATATAATCCAAGTGGCAAAACCTGACATATGCCATCTCAGTCAACTGATAAAAGTAACCCTCGATGATCATAGATGATCATATATCATTGATCGTGTATGTGCTTGATAGGCTCCCAATGGTATAGAGTTACTGCTTTACCCATGCCTTCCTTTTCCTCTAGTCCTATAAGTCCAATATAATTATGGGGAATCATTAGGCAAATTTGAATAGCAGAGCACCTTATGTCTAACCAGGAAGCCATAAATTAGGCAACATCATCGGGGATTGGCAGAACTTTATGAACCTTCCCAAGGTTCATGGATAAACCTAAATGAAACGTGAGGAAATTGGTAAAAGTGCAGGAATTCTGAGTAAAATTTCCTTGTGAGTTTATATTACCCTGTCAGTGTTCATACATTAATTGTGACAAGTGGATTTCAGTTTAAATTCTACTTATGCTACGTAGGAAGTAATAAGAGGGAAGCGGAGGACACTGTAAGAGAACCATCTCATTACTGTCTCAATTTTGATACATCTTTTTTTCTAGGTGTGTGTGTGTGTGTGCGTGTGTGTGTGTGTGTGTGTGTGGAGTGTGAGTGTGTGTTTGAGAGAGAAAGACTGTGGGTGTATGTAACTATGTGTGTGAGTCAGCAGACAGCCTATCTGTCCCTGCTCAGTGTTTTATTTCTCATGTACCACTATTCTTCTATTTATGTTTTTGAGACAAGATATCGTGCTCTCCTGACAGTCACCAAGCAGACTAGAGGCTCATAGAGGCTAGCTGGGCTGGCCAGGATTCCCTGGAGTTCTTCCTCTAAACCTTTCCAACTCTAGAGTCAGAGTTGGCTACTGTCATGGAAGATTTATTTATTTATTTATTTATTTATCTATCTATCTATCTATCTATCTATCTATCTATCTATTTATTTATTTTGAGGGTGGGTTTTGGAAAAGGAATGGAATATATTTCCTTGTCCTTTGCAGATGAAATATTTTACCAACTGAACAATCTCTCAGACCCTAAAAAAGTCTTTTGAAGCAAATGTCGTGCATCATAAGATTATTGATTTTCACCACTATCATCATCACCGTCATCACCTTCTTCTGTCGTCTTAAACAAGGAACATACCAGCTTTCTGTCAGATTGTTACTGCTGATAATGTGCTTCTGACCTTCTGAATCCTCTCCAGCCTTACCCACTGTATTGTGCAGGAAGGGCTGGTGAATGTGCTTTCCAGCATGTGTTGCTTACTGGAGGTTTTGCCTCTGACACTCACATCATTCTGTAGTATTGAGAAAATATTATGAGATTATACTATTGAGTGTTTCACAAAATGCAAGAATTCCCCACAAACACAGGGGCATATTCTTTCTGTCTCTGTCTCTGTCTCTCTCTGTCTCTCGGTCTCTCTGTCTCTCTGTCTCTCTCTCTCTCTCTCTCTCTCTCTCTCTCTCTCTCTCTCTCTCTCTCTGTCTCTCTCTCTCTCTCTCTCTCTCTGACTTGCTCTGTTCTTGCAGGATCCCCTCCAATCTTCAGAGTGAGGTGGGCTTTTCTCAGTTTCTCACACATTTCTGCTTTTGCTTTCTCCATCTCTGTCCTTTCCTACACTCTTGATGTGCCATCACTGCTCAGTTCCCTGGTTTTATTCCTGGGAAATAACTGAAAATAAATGTCAGATTTCTTAGTGTGATCTTTCCTTTGTTTCCCATTTTTCAGTCAAGAGCCAGAGAAAATTAATTTTCTGTACTACTTCTTTTTTTCTAAGTTCACAAAATATGGAAGCTCTTTGGATTGTTAGGAAGGGCAAATCTCTTAAGGTCACATTCTTGGGAGCCATTCAGGAGGGAAGAATGAGAAAAAACAGTGCAATCAAATGCTGAGTTCTTACTGAGAGAAGTATGGAACATTCTGTCTCTTGAGTGTGGGTTTTTTTATACTTTCTAGCAAACAAATTCCTGAAGATGATAGCTACATAAATCAGAGGTTGTGGTCCATGGAATTGCTGTTTCTCTCACTTTACATTGTGTGGACAACAAGGTTTATAGCCAGGGCTGATTCCCAAGCTATCTTCCCTTGTCCTGTGACATTGAATGCAGCGAGCAATTTGAAGATGGTCTTAAATTCTCCAAAGGATCTAGATCTCTGGATTGCATGTGAACTTTCTGATTTTTAAAACACTTTGGATGCCAAAACATATAAGAATGAAAAACTGATTCTGTCTGAATGTCACCGACTGCCTTTCTGGCAGGTTGACAGAAAGAAAATGAAAAAGAGATGAAGAAAAAGGGGAGAGAAGAAAAATCACCTTTCTTCGTTTTCCTATCCGGATGTGCAATATTCAGGCTACCTTATTTTCTCATGGGCTCTTACAGCCCTCATAAAAAACCTTTCAGGTCCTGTTGATGGAATAAATAGAAATAATTTTAATGTCTATTTTACAGTTGGTTACCAAATATTTATAACTGGGAAAATAGTCAAGAACTCTAATTATCCCTATGAACTTTTGTTAAATCAAATATTGACATTCTCTGTAGGAATGATAGAAAGCAGTATCTCTATACAGTAATTATTTTGAAGTGACATAAAACAAGATGAAATTCCAGTCTTTTAATTGCTATGTATGTGACTTTGCATAAAGGATTAACTCACTCATCTTGTTTCTGTTCTAAGTTTTTTTGTTTTTAAATATATTTTTGATGTGTATGGATGTTTTGTCAGCATATATGACTGTATGCAATTTTCTTGTTCTTGGTGCTCAAGGGGCCTGGAAGAGATGTCAGATCCCAGAGGAATGGAGTTACAGGGGCTTGTAAACCATCAGTGGTGCTAGGAATCAAACCCCTGTCACCTGAAAAAGAAACCAGAGCTTTTCTCTGCAGAGTCATCCCTTCAACCAAACCCCCTTAACCTCACTTTTGCATCTCATGCTAAAAATGCCTCATTCCAATAGACTCTTCCCTTTTCTCCCTTAGTCCTTAAGCCACAATTTTTACATAGGCAGCAGGCTTAGTAACCCCCTCTATTTGTAGCCATTTAATTATTTCATTCTTGATATTGTGTCGGATGAGTTAAAAATGACTCAGTCTCTGATAATTTAGTCTCAATTATATGGACCATGGGTAGAAAATGGAATACTCTTCAGGAATAGATGTTGTTAATAGGTGGCCTCCATTATTTCCTTATCTCTTAATGTGTCCCCTGTTTTCTATGTGACTCATAATTTGGATTCAACATTTCTGTGCTTGATGCTATTTCTTATATTAAAGGCTATTATTCTACGGAGAGAGCTGGAGAGAGATGACATTAAAATTGAACCCACATGTGTGATATTCTAAGTGTGTGTTTGAGCAGTCATAAATAACAAATTTACCAATTAATTATAAGTCCCTCTTGTAACAATCACAAGAGCTTGCCTTACACTGTCTAAATAGAATCGATTATTAAAAGGACCAGTTCATTGCAGCAAACTGCGAAGTCACTTGTGTGAAATCAATGAAGTTATGTGCACATTTTCTAGGATTGCATTTAAGGAAAGAGGTTTCCTAAGTGCCTCTTTGCAGTCAGGTATTGTGTTGGTCAGTATTTGCATATGTGTCATCTAAAAATAGAATATGAAAGAGAGGAATAGCGTGTCCTTCAAATTTTAGGTAAGGAACTTGAACCCTGGGGTATAAAATGTCATTGCTCTTTCACAATTTTAGATGGATTTGATTTATTGCTAGAATTAATCTTTTATTCTAATAATGATACTTTCTTAATTTTACTTGACACAGAAGTAGAAAAAACCAACTTTACATTTAAATGTAATAATTTTTACCTGAAAGTGGTACCTATGACAATTTTGTGCAGAGGAAGATAAAAGATAGATACTACGTCTGAATGGTTCCCAGTGGTCACTCAAAAGCTCTTTTCGTCTCTTGGAATGATGTCAACCCAAGATTAAAGGGCCTGTCCATCACAGTGGATCTGTGGTTTCAAAGGAAGGAATCATCTGCCAGAAATGAATATCTAAACTTGCAATGTATAGAATTCACATTCCTTTTCTCCTTGTCCTTTCCATTGAACACTGATAATTCATCCATCTAAGTCCACTGTGTTCTTAGAGTTATACACTAGAGTTTTCTCCCTAGACACTTGTAAAATATTTGAATAAATTGGTAATATTTTGGGACACTTTGAGAATAATTGCTATGTCACTCAACCTACTAAACCCCAAATGGTCCCCCTACTGTACAGTCTGTACAGAATGACTCTATGTTCAGATCCTACATGAAAACTTAAGCCTTTTCATTAGTATTAAAATATTATTATGAATCATGCCTGTTTAGTAATATATTAGGACTGGGGAGGTTGATTAATTGGTAATATATTATGTCACAAACCCAAGGCCTTTATTTAGAACCACATTGGCCACATGAAATGCTGTGCAGCATGATATAAAGACCTGTAACCTCAAGACTGAGGAGGTAGAGACAGAAGAATCTGTTGGGCTCACTGACCAGCTAACTGGATGAATTGTTGAGGTTTGTGTTTAGTGAGAGTCCTTGCCTCGAAAATTAAGGTGAAAAAGAAAATACATTAAGCACTGATTTAAATGTGAACAATACACACACACACACACACACACACACACACACACATACACACACACACACACACACACACACACTCAGTGAAATATTTTGTACAATAGAAATCATGTAATTCTGAGGGAAGAGATTAAGAAACATTAAGACCATTCCAGTTCAATCTGGTTCTCGAAATGTACTTCCTTTTCTTCTGTGTTACATATTCTTACTTCACAATATACATATTAAATCCTGAATTAAATATGAATCTGGTTAATGTTGATTAATGAATTCATTGGGGTTTCTTTTTGTTATGGTTTTTAAATGATAGGTACTTTATACCCAGAAGATTGGGTTCAATAATGAACCTTTTTACATGTTTTCCAAAGAATTTGGTAAAATTCCTGAGATCTTTATTTGTACCCAGAACTGTAGATTACCTGAAATTCTTACTAATGTAACGCATAACACAAGACTGCAATGAATCACCCGTCTTTCTTGGAGAGTTGGGAACAAATCTCTAGACGTGTCTTGTACATTGGATTGACTTGCAGCCTGGCATTTCAAAATCTTTGATTTACTCAGGATATCTAAGTATACAATTATGTTATTCCTTAAATTAGATGTTGGTCTAAGAGGTTAAAGAATAGATCAAAGACAGACTGAGGGACGATGATGAATAGGCAGTCGAGAGTGTCACTTTTACTTCATAAGCCATGACCCTTCAGTGGGAGAGTGTCAGAAGACAATTCCTCAGTGTGAGATGCTGGAACAGAGCAGCATGGCAACTGAAGCTGTGAGCTATCTCTATGTCCCCATTTGAAATCATGTTAGGTATAATAAAGGAAATCTTAGATATAAAAGCAATGCTATATCATGAATTGGGGTAGTAGGTACAGCGAATTAAAGTTTTAGTAGGATCTGCATTAACTGCGGTGTGAGTCTGAATAAATTCTGAAAACCATGTAAACAGACAGGGTCTGAAGATATCACATAATTGTATCACTTAATATGTATACTCCAAGGTAAAATATAATTCATCAAACTAACAAGTATTTGTACCAACAGGAAGAGAAGGCAGTGTGAGTCAGTGGTATATATAGAAAAAAACTGCAAAAATTGATATGGCTGAACAAGTCAACATTTAAAGGGAGATGGTAGTGCCAAAAAACTAAAGGGGAACTGCCTTGTGCCTTAAATCAGCAGTAGATATTTAGAGCATGGTCAGATCATGTCTGTATCCATAGACTTTACATACTGAAAGTGATTTGGGGCATTTCAAAATCTTTTATTTCATGTTCAGCTTTGAATACTTTTATCCACCAACTCATTTTTTCTCCAATGTGCTAAGATTACAGCCTTCAGCTAATGGGTTTCTTTCTTAGTTATATTCCCAGCATTTACAAGCATTAATTTTGCTGAAGTGGGGCAGTAAAAATGCCCAAAACACCATGTGGTCAAACATTTTAGTCTGACTCCTGAAGTGTAATTTTCTTCTTGTACAACACACACACACACACACACACACACACACACACACACACGCACACAAACACACTTAGCCAAGATTTGTAGGCTTTCCTAATTCACCTCAAAGTACATAATTTATTTGTCTATCTCCAAAGAGAAGAGATGTGACCCACATAACCAAATAAGGAATTTAAAGAAAAAAAACTACCACACATCCCAATAAAGAATTAACAAAAAAGAACTACCAACTAAATACATGCAAACCAAACTCCTACCTGAATAAATAATTACCTGTAGTAAGTATTACATTCAGAGTGGTGATTGTATTCAAAATCTGGTTTGATGTTATAGGCAAGTTTTGTGGATGACATCGGTGTAGAATATAGATGAGTCAAATGTTATTCAGAATTCTTCCTTAAAGTATGTAGATGAGTTTTCTCTTCAGAACTGATACTTTTCAATGTTTTCTGTAGAACCAAAATGAGCTTTCACTAAGGTGGTTTGTGTGGCAGTATGGGGAATAAGAGGCAAAGTAGAAATGGGAACTAAAGAATTAAAACCATGTTATAAAATTTATAAAACCAGAACACTAGGTTAGGGAACCAAGATAGCGGGTGTACAAGAAGAAGGAAGGAGGAGGCCAGATTGTGTGACATGGAGAAGTCTGAGTCATCAGGAAATAATAGTGTCCTGATGCCTGAGTGGTGAAAGACCAAAAGAGAGAAAGGAGCCGGCAAGCATGGCCATCACTGCTAAGGGATGAGGTACAGTGACAGCTGAGAACGTCTGCAGGATACTTCACAAGCCACCATGAAGACGTAAACATCCAAGGGAAGTGGGTACGAGAGGACTAGCAGAGTACTGCAGGAGGCAGGGAAGCAGGGCAGGGAGGATAGACATGTTTTCCAAAGACAATGCTGTCCCTTCACAAGGTCAACATGAAAAACAGCCATTTCTGGAGAAACAGAGGCTGCAGAAGCCAGAGAGCTGAATGGAATAGGTTATACCTTAAGGGTTATGCTGACAATTTCCACCTTTAAGTGTAAACCATGGAGGCTCAGGCTCCTGTGTTCTTCCTTTCCAATGGCTGCTACTCCATTCTCGGTATCTATAGAAACATTCTGCATAGCTGAGAAAACACATAGATTAAAGGACTCCTATGGCTATCTGTCCATCCAAAGTAAACTGTTGATTCCCAGCATTCTAGTCCCAGCCACTGACCTGCTCAGTTAATTTCTCTGGATGAGGTCATGGACTTTATACTCTAGGACAAACCTGTCACTCAGGTCTAGTTGGACCCTACAGGCCTGACTCACTCACACTAGATTTCATGGGTACCATGCTCTTCTCCCAAGGAAGCCTTCTGAGACAAAAATAATAGAAGGGTCTCTCTCTTGAGGATGTTGTTTTAAATTTAACCATAAGAGGAGTCATATGATCTGAGAAGAAAATACAAATTATTCTACTTACAAAATGAAATTTTGGAGAAATTTTACAGTATGACCATCAATATTTGGAATAAACCTTAGTTCTTTTTCTATTATTATATATATTCTTTATTTACATTTCAAATGTTGTACCCTTTCCTGTTTCTTCCCCATGCCCCCCAAATCCCATAACCCATCTCCCCTCCCCCTGTTCCCCAATCAACCCTCTCCCACTTCCCTGTCCTAGTATTCCCCAACACTACAGTATCAAACATTTTCAGGACCAAGGGCCTCTCCTCCCTTTGATGTCCAACAGGGCCATCTTCTGCTGCCTGTGACTCTGGAGCCATGTGTACTCATTTTATGATGGTTTTGTCCCTGGGAGCTCTAGAAGTACGGGGTGGCTCATATTGTTGTTCCTCCTATGTTGCTATAAACCCCTTCAGCTCCTTGGGTCCTTTTTCTAGCTCCCCCATTGGGGACCTGTGTTCAGTTCAATGGCTGGCTGAGAGTGTCCACCTCTGTATTTGTCATGCACTAGCAAAGCCTCCCAGGTGACAGCTATATCTGGCTCTGGTCAGCAAGCCCTTGTGGGCATTGATAATAGTGTCTGAGTTTTGTAACTGTATATGGAATGGATCCCTAGGTGAAATAGTCTCTAGATGGTCTTTCCCTCAGACTCTATTCCACAGTTTGTCTCTGTATCTCCTTCTGTGGGTATTTGTTCCCCCTTCTAAGAAGGACTAGAGTATCCATCTTTTTTCTTCCTTCTTCTTGAGCATCATTTGATATGTGAATTGTATCTTTGGTATTCCAAGCTTCTGGGCTAATATCAAATTATCAGTGAGTGCGTACCATGTGCGTTCTCTAAGTGGCACAGGGAAGTAGCTAACCACCCAGGAGTGCAGAGAGGACAGTCAGCACAGGTGGGACCTCCCCTGCTGCTCAGAGGATCAAGTCTGGAACCCAATCACAAAAGAACCTTAATTCGTGTGTGTGTGTGTGTGTGTGTGTGTGTGTGTGTGTGTATGTGTGTGTGTGTGTGTGTGAATTAACACATGCTTATCTCTTAGAACTAAACTTGAAAAAAAACCAAATTATTACTTTCTTTCTAGAATTTCTTCCCCTTACATACAAAATGAAAAGTAAGGCTTGTTCATGAAGCCATACCTATTTTTCACATGGAGTCAGGATTCCATATCTGTAGTATGGGTGATATCCTTTTATAATAGTACTATTAGCATTCCCATTTATCAGATAAGAAAACCAAGACTTCAGACTGCTAGAACCCAACCCTTTCTGAAAGTAAGTACTTCAGATGGATCAATAACAGGTTTTACTAACAAGGTAAAAATCTGTGGCCTCTGAGATTTACACCCCTCCCAGCCATAGGCTGACCTGTCCTGTTTTATTACTGTTTAAAAATTGCAATACTTTTAAAACTGTATCTATTGTTTGTGAGTATATAACAACAGTACCATGAGAGCACATGTGGATGCCAGAGAAACACTTGGTGGAATTGTTTCTTCCTTTGGTCCTTTACTCTGGTCCTCAGGGTTGATCTTACTGTGTCAGGCTTATGGATCAAGTGCCTTTACATGGGCCATCCAACCAACCAACAGTACAATTTCCCACAGAACACACCTTCTCTTTTATAGATGTTCACACAGCTTTTTTTTTTCTGGGAACTGCTTGTATCACTCAGGCAGCAGTTTCTAGTCTCATTGAGCTAACATACAACAGTATTGCCATATAGAGTCCGTTCTAGCCCGAGTTATGCATGCCCTTTTCTCTCACTGACTTAAAGATGCTGTAAAGCCTTTGCTTTACTGTGCTTGTTTAACTCTGGCCTGGCAGAAATTACAACCAATGATGGGTTCAGCACTCCTTTTAGGTAGAAAGGAAGGAAGGAATAACACATGAAAGCCTATGATAGAGACCTTCTTTAAGGAAACAGGCTAATATCCCTGTGTGTGACGCTGTTTTCCATTCTCCATGAGTCTTCCTGAATCTGTACCAATGGAATCCCACTAGAGCTGCACCCTCCCTTGCCCTGCATCACACCCCTCCCGTTGCTTCTTTCTTTTCCTGCCAATGTTCTCAGGAAACTGCTGCTGCTACTTATTCCTCACTATCTTACAAAAGAAAAAAAATTCCTCCCTCCCACATTTTTGGATACTATTTTCTCGCAGAAATTCAATGAATAAATTTACAAGTTCAGTAATCCCTTTTTCTTTTGCCTCTGGGGCTAGTCACTCTTTGATCCAATCTTTCTAGAAATTCTCTTCTCCTTAATTATTCAGTTTCACTTTAGCCCCCAGAAGAGGCATTTATATAGGGGTCTAGAAGAATATAAACCTGCCTGATTGGTGACAGCTATTTCTCTCTAATGGCCTCATCTTCCTATTTCTGCATTGACCATTCTATTTGATTTCTCTATGAAAGAAAACCTGAAATTGTACCACTGGAAATTTTCTTAGAAAGGTTCTTGCATGTTCCCCCCACAACTGATATCTTAACCAATTTACTGTGTGGAGACAGGCTGTCTTTATCTCCAGGCACATAATACCCCAACACATTTCTCATTGTATTCACAATGATGATCTGTACCAGGAAGCTCTTTGGCACCCAGACTCAACATGGAAGCTCAAAAGCTCCTCATCTCTCCTAGAAATACCTGCTGGTAGGGAGTATTTTATGTGAAATCTGCCTATCCTCTCCAACTTCCAGCATTATCACTGAGAATAAGTTAACTGCACAGTGGGTTGAATGGTGGTGTGTACAACTTACCAAATGCCAGATATATCAGAAAACTCTTTTTATCTCTATTTCCAGGAGATTCTGCCTCAAGGGGGCTAGGGAAGGCCCAACGAATCTGTGCTTTTGACAGAGTTCCATGTGCTGATTAATAGTTTACAATGTAAGATATATGAGTTTCATGTATGATTTTATGACTAGTTTAAATTAGGATCAAATGCTAAATTAATAGTATATTGGATGTGTAAATCTTGGAGCATCAACCTTTATCACCATGCTTCAGATTCCTGTCTTTTACAGTGGAGATAATGAAGATACACACCTCAAACTACTTTGTGAATACTAAATTAATAAATGGGTACAAAGTGCCTTTAATGCTTGTTTTGGAAAGTTCTCAAAAGCTGTCAGCCATAATTGCATTGGCTTTATTCTTGTTTCCTCTTCTGTGATGTCAATAATTGATAAGCTTTTGTGTTTTTCCATATAGTCCACATCATTGCCCTGGGTAGATTAAGTCTAAGTACTGTTCACCTCACTCTAGTTACTGCAATTTAACCAATTGTTACCATCAAAACTTCTCCATTCTTATCTCCCTAGGCCTTAGTATGTTGCCAGCTTCTAGCTAATCTTCTAATACAAAGACTATAAACTGGGCCTTTGTTTGCTTATTAAGTGAAACATTAACATATTGACAGAGATGTATGAATTTCCTTGCCTAAGAGCCTTAGGACTGCCATCCAATCCTCACAGTGTTCCCAATAGCACTTGTTTATGAATTTCTTCCTCATAAAGATGTCTCCTTGTTTTTCTGGTCCTGAGCTTTCTGATGTAATATTCCTTTCATATATGTTTCCTTTGGTTATCAAATAGCAGAGTCTAAGTCATTGGAGTCAAGGCCTGAATAACTTCTGTTCATCCATCCACAGGCAAAGAAAATGAGCTTCATTCCTCATGACAATACTGAGTGATTAATGGGAGTTGCTTAGGGACATGACAGGGATTCTGAAGCCAAATGTAACTTTAGGCGGTAATGCCAGGGTTTCACAAACCCACAATGAGCAAGGGAAAGTGCATGAAAAGCAGTGTCCCTGCCACACACTTTAGCCTACACTGTCAATGTTCAATGCAGTCTTGTAAATGTATGTGTAAATGGTCATATCCTATATTATCTATTTAATTTTCTTTTTGATTATGATAGCAAAGTTCCCTTCTTCCTTGAATAAAGTAGGCCACACCTTAGCTCAGAGAAATATATTGCCTTACAGAGACATCAGATTGGGTAGTGAAAGCCTACCTCCCCTATAGTACTGAATGAGGAAGCAATGTCTGTGTTAGACAAAGACAGATTTGTCCTGGTGGCAGTGGGTGTGGAGTGATCTTGAAGTATAAGATGTCAGATGAAATTTTCCAACAAGAACCAGGAAACACACAAGGCGATTGGGGGGGGTTATTGGTTTTTACAGGTCCTTCCACATGGAGGGCACTAAAATTTTGTGTAAAAAAAAATCCTAACACTGTCACCTACCACCTTAGACATTTGGGGAACTTATTCACTCAGGTCCCAGTCAGTACCATGGAGCCTTAGCCCCAGGTCAGCCGCATGCTGGGGAGAGCGAGGCTCCAGCTCCCTATGTGGCCATACTGTGTTATGTTATTAACCTCCAGTGCTGGCAGATTAGCTATATAAAATATATTTTTGATTCATAAAATTTTCATTTTGTCATCGGTTTATGGAGAAGTCATCATAATCAGGCTTTATAATTAACTTAAGATAGATGATAGGTAGGTAGGTAGGTAGATAGATAGATAGATAGATAGATAGATGAATCTTTACAGTATTTGACTTGATATGTGTTGGTATTTTTTTCCATATTGTATGAGGCAGTAATTGTGGATGTTCCTTTGTGGCTATTAAAATTCCTCTTTGAATTGTAATAAGTCATATTCTCTGCTATTTATAATGATATGAAATGTTGAACTGTGTCTGTGCTTAAGTATAATATAACACTATAGCTACTAATTAATTAAACATAAGTAATTTGAATCTTATAAAGAATATTAGATATTATTCTTTTACCAATAAGTATAAGCTCATTGTAAAGATGAAGCCATGGGACTTTGTTATTACTAGTTACATCAAATTTATTATATCAGTAGTAGGAACATGGTTTACATACAACTCTGGATCTTTCTTTGGAAATGTATTTTCTCTCATTTATTGGGATAGATTATATCTAGATATTTTTGGATATGTTATTCCATTATTCCTTTAAAGACATTATTAAAAGACATTTTATTCAGCAAATATTTAGTTGCACTTCCTGTGACCAAGATCATTCTAAAAACTTAAACAAGATTGGTTTACAAAGTTGAGAAGCCCACTAGACCTGTGAGAATGCATTCAAAGAGTAGAATTCAGGCTGCGAACATACCAGATGCTGTTATTTTTCTATAAAGGAAATGAGTTAGTGGAGTAGAAGCTACAGGAGAACACTGTTAAACTCTGGGGCAAGTTTTCGACATATTCGAAATGATTTGTGTGTCATGCTATATGATGTTTTCTGAACACTTAGGCTTAAAGCTGGGTTTCAAGCAGACAGGAAGACAAGCATGCCTGAGAGTGAATGAATAGCCAGGTCATCTAGAGCTTAGATTTGTGAACAACTGTGCTAACGATTCTAGCCTGTTCAAATTAGAGAGGGCTGTGGCTCCATTCAAGAGCCTGGATTTTACTGGCTATAAATGAAAGCCATTGCACCATTACAGAAATGGCTGTGAGTCAAGAAAACTGAAATTTCTAACAGTGAGTATAAAGTGCCAAGATCTAATCATAAGAAATATCTTGGTATCCCTTTATGTCAATAAAGTAGATAAGCAAATATGGTTTGTTTCCTAGTGTCAAATATCTACCATTAATGAAAATAATCTCCAGGATTGACTATGTGCATGGTTTTGTTGCTGAAATGTGAACGTTTGAGTTGGCTCTCAGTGTACTTCATAGCATGATGCAGTCACCCAGTACACTTCTGAAAGTGTACAGTGTAGCCTTCAGTGTAGCCTGCCTTACTTTCTTGTTCTGCTCCAGAGTCTATTTCATTGACTTTGCATTATTTTCATGAAATAGAGTTTAGTACATCACAGTTTTGATTAATTACTTCTGCACTCTTCAGGTTTCTTTGTTTTTCCTTCATAAAGTATCCTATGACCTTAAGCCTGCCAGCTTTAGAGAGTTGTGAGTTGGTTCAAGTACATAAGGAAGAGATCACAGTTCTCCAATTTAACTTGTGGTTGAAGATTTTAACCTCTTTAGAATTTCCTCCTTGCCTCTTGCCCCTAAATATTTAAATTGCTATTGCCTTTGAATCTTTCCCAACGACTTCAAAGTCCCCTATCATTTAATCATTTCCAATTTTTGTGTTAATCCTTCTACTGCATTTATCTATGCATATTTCTGTAGTTGAATATTACTCCTTCCTTTTCCAAATACTCATGATTTTATGTTGATCCCATGGTCTCTGCCCATGCCTCTTTATTGCTTCAAGCATTTGACTTCTCAGTTATTTTTCAGGAACATTCACCCCATGTTCTGAAGACTCTATAGAGAAGACAGCACTGCCAATTCTGCACATTTACTGCCAGGAAAGAACAAGAATGTTTTATTCATACTTTCTCCTTTGCTTCACAAAAACTCACTAATTTATTTTTAATTTTTCTTAAATAGCTACATTATTTTTATATGCCTCAAGCTTTTGAAAACATGTATTTTAAATTTAAAATGGATGTGATTCAATTTCATTAATTATAAACCACAGCACTCTAATGGGTCTTTTGAAATTTCATTCAAGGGAAGAAAATGCATCAAACAATATTTTGAACAAATTTTGAAAATTATAACACACTTATGTACATATAAAATCCATTTTAAGTATTTTCTTAAGATGTACATAATCTGTGGTTTCTCTTACACATACTGTTTTTCACGTAGATGCATAGGGGTGAGCTTGGAAAGAATAATAGTGAGAAAAAGAACATTTAAGTCAAAGGTATGGAGAAATCAGAAGGAACTCAGTTCACATACACCCTAGGTAGAGAACAGAATGCCAGGACTCATTCATTCTTTCGAAAGAATAGTGGGGATGCCCTTATTTCCTTATCTCTAGGAAAAGAACTACTTGGTGATAAATATGAACAACACTTATCTATGAAACATTCTTCTCTCCTTCCTTCCCAGTGTCATTCAGTTCCAATACCCATCATGGCTGAAGTGACAAGAACACAGTTCTAGGAGTCTAGTCAGAAGAATGAAACAATAAAGTGCATGTCTCACTGCAATTCTCCATGTCCTGTTGTGATTGCCTGGCCTTTCAACTCCTAAAATAACTGTAATTTCAGACAGGGTGGAAGAACAGAAAAAAACGTTAGAAATCTTACTTTAATTTTGACTCAAATATAATGTCTAATGTTGTCTGTGACTATGAAACAACGCTTCAGGAGTCAGAATGAGGAACACTGAAAAGATGTGGGCAAGAGAGTGTGCAGAAATGAGCAGTGAAGTGAAATATGATGGCAGGAAGGCTTCAATAGTTCCCTCCCAAAAGCAGGAATGTGCTTCTGCTCAAGTTCAAGACTGCATAGAAAACTGCATGAACTAAAACCAAGCCAAAACTGTCTTCTAATTTCGAATCCTTGTACTAAGGAAAGAATCAGTTGTCATGTTTAGAGTCATTGTTAGCTCCTACTGAAGCTTTTCATCTTAAAATTTTACCTTCAACTACTTTCTCAAGGGATGCACTTGAAAGAAATGATGTATGATATATTTGTACTTGATTAAGGAGCGCTAGGATATGAATATGATGAGGCATACAGATGACAAGAAAAGAGCAATTTAAATTGTAAAAGACATTTCATTCATGCCATTTCTTGAGGGGTATGTTCTAATTTAATATTCAAACACAGAGTTTCTGTAACTATTGATGAGTTAGAATTAAACTGACATAGTAATTAATGAAAATACTAAAGGTTACAATTTTAACACATTTATTGATGGATTTAAAATTTCACTGGTTGGTAAACATTTCCAAAGACTATTGGATCTTTTCATTAGTTTTGTAATGAAACTTTCATGTGGAGTCTCACTTGACTGAATGAGTTTCGATTGTCCAGAACCCCACATAATTCCAGACTTTGTGTCTTTTGCTTAGTTTTGGCTCCATTTTTTTTTGCTCATATCTCAACTAGTTTTCTTCTATTGTACTCTCATTCCATTAGTGGATTGTATTTTCTCCTTCTCCAGCAGTCCATGTTTGTTGAAACTTCCCGGTTATTTCAACTGGGCATGCTCCAATTTACCTAACTCATGTCCTTCTCAGTGTATTACAGATTTACCTTTATCTATACAGCAAATGTTCAGCATCTCACTGTATCCCATTACATGTGCAACTATGGGTCAACTACGATGTAAAAGTATTTTTCTAAGAGATTATTAGCTACTCCCAGACATCAGAAGCACTACCTATGTAAATGACTTACCTGGAGGAATGACAGGGGCTATTTAGACATGACGAGAAGTTTCTGGTGTCCCTTCCAGCTTTACTATTCTTGGGAAGTAAATATAACTCTTATGTTTATTTTCTGCTATCATTTTATTTAGTTAAAAATGTAGGTTTCTACTATGGCTACAAAACTTAATAACTTAAATTAACAGAAGGAATATTTCAAGGACCATTACAGGTTTGAACCCAATTATGCTGAGTTATTTGCAATAAAATTTTCTTTTCATATTTGAAAATATGAATTTTTATCTGGGAGTCCTTGACAGCATGGACAAAGCCCAAGTCTCAGTTAGCAAAAGCAAAAAATAAATTTGAAACAGAACAACGTGCCAAAACATGAACGTGGAATATACCATGTTTGATTGAAATGAGATGAATGATTTAATGACAAAGTATCCTAAAAGGTTATTTGTTTTTATGGTTAATTAACTTTGGTATTTTTAAATATATTTTAATAATTTTGAGAAGTTTGTACAGGGATCATGTTGACACACATGCTCCATTTTTTCACTAGCTCTTGGTATGTTCTCCCTTCACTCCTTGTCTCATCCTGACTTATTCTCCTCTATTTTACTACCTACTTATTTATTTTTATTTATTCATTTAGCAAGCCAATATCAGCCCCTCCTCCCAATACCTGCTAATGAAAGTCTTCTCCCCATTCCACCTCACTCTTCTCTTTTGGATGTCTTGGGTAAAGATCTTTGCACATCAAGTCGCTGTGGGACTAGGAGCATCCTTTCCCACTGCGGCTAGACAAGGGGCATGGGCTCCACAGTCAGGCAGGCAGCAGGCTCAAGGATGGCCCCTGCTCTAGTTGTTAGGTTACTCACATGAAAACCAAGCTGCTCTTCTGCTATATATGTGCAGGGGTGTCTAGGTCCAGGCCTTGCTCACTCTTTGGTTGATGAATCAGGCTCTGGGAGGCCCGAAGTATCCAGGTTAGTAGACTTTGTTGGTCTTCCTGTAGAGTCCCTGTCTTCTTTGTGTCCCTCAATCTTTCTTGCAACTCTTCTGTCTTTACTACTTTTTTAAAAGATGTTTTATTTTGTTTATGTGAGTACACTGTTTTTAGAACCATCATTACTACTTTTTAACAACAATTAAGGATTGCAAGTCCTCCAACCCAAATACCTAGCAGATGTAGTGCCATCCTTTAGAGCATGGTCTATCAACTAGCGGCCACACTTTTAAGAAAACTGATTCTTCCTCTTTCAGAAGTCATCTACTGCCAATGGTTTCTGAATTAGAGGTATAGCCTCACGAGTCACTCACACTGTGTACTTGAATGTTGACTGGCTTGATCTTGTGCAGGTGACCACAGATGCTTCTAATTCATGAAGAACTATCATGTGCAGAAGACACTATTTCCTCCAGCTATCACAGTCCTCTGGGTCATACAGTCTTTCTGCTCCCTGTTATACAATGATCCCCAAGCTTTGCCATTAGTATATAGTTGAGTGATTCATTGACATTTCCTCTCTGTATTTTGACCAGATGTTAGGTTCTGTGTTAACCACCCTTCACTGCATGAAGAAATTTGACTGATGAGGTAGGTCTGAGGTCTGCATGAATCTATAAATATAGAGAGGTTAGGGAAAACGTTGTTCCCTTTTTTATTAGATATTTGCTTTATTTACATTTCCAGTTGTTATCCCCTTTCCTCGTTTCCCCTCTAAAAACCTCCTATCCTACCCCCTCCCCCTGCTCATCAACCCTACCCACTTTCCTGACCCGGCATTCCCCTACTCTGGGGCATTGAGAGTTCACAGGACCAATGACCTCTCCTCTCATTGATGTCTGACTAGGCTATCCTCTGCTACATATGTAGGTGGAGCTATGGATCTCTCCATATGTACTCTTTGGTTGATGGTTTAGTCCCTGGGAGCTCTGGGCGTACTGATTGGAACATATTGTTCCTCCTATGGGGCTACAAACCTCTCAGCTCCTTGGGTTGTTTCTCTAGCTCCTCTGTTAGGGACCCTATGCTCAGTCCATTGGTTGGCTGTGAGTCATGGATATTTCGATCCCCCTTCTAAGAAGAACCAAAGTATCAACACTTTGGTCTTCCTTCTTAAGCTTCATGTGGTCTGTGAATTGGAAAACTTTTAAAGATTATTTTGAATGGTAGTATCATAAGCTAAAATTCCAGCAAAAAGACTTTCACAGTATTATCTTTATTTTATTTTATTTTATTTTATTTTATTTTATTTTATTTTATTTTATTTTATTTTATTTTATTTTATTTTTGAGGGATGTTGAGATTTGAATTTTCTAGAAGGACTGGGGATTGACATCACCTGTAAAGTTCAACTTTCTTTCTTAATGAGGGCCAAGCTGCATTTAGAGCAAAAAGCCAGTGAAAGACACTCAGGAATGGATTTGAGTAACTTTTAACACAGTGTGACAGGAGCAGTCATAGCCTCTAGAATCTGGGGCTTTAGAGCTGGAAGTTAAATTGCTTATAAATATAGATGCTGAATTATGTCATTGCATTTACTCACCAGCCCTTCTGCATATTTACTGCAAAAATAGTATTTCAGAAATGTTAAAGAACATAATTGGAATAAGTTCACTATATAATAACCAAGACTGCTTTCAGGACATTGTTTACAAAATTTGTTAAGTATCATTGTGCTTTAACTGTGGATTTAGAAACAAAGTAAATGCTATACCAGTCATCCTTCTGGCAACTCTCTGAATCACTTATGTCCTGGCTAAGAAAATAATCAGGCTGAATGTGGTGTTATTCCAACTTTTACATGGAAATGTTTAGCAATCTGAATAAAGGCATTATGATGTTTTACCCAAGATCTAAATATATTAAGTGGGCTATACACAGAATCGTATTTTGAAGAAGTTTTTGGGCTATTTGTTTAATGACTCCAAGTCATCCCATTGATTCAGAATTCAGACATAGTATTATTTAAAAACAATAGGCATAAATTGTAATAAGGTTAAATTGTGTATGTGCAACTGTTAATTCAAATTATTTGTGCAAATAGTGATTACAAGACAAAACCTTGTTTAAGTATACCACATTCAATTGAAACAGTTGGAAGTTTGCATTTTATTTAAGGGTCACTGGAAATTTTCATTAAACTAAGTCTAAAATGTAATTCATTTTTTATCAGAAGTCTACTTCACAAAAATGATTCTAAATATAGAAAAGAATGTATTTTTGTGTTTCAATTGGTTACCACATCTAATTGTTTATAATTAATACCATTTCCCAAGAAGATGTAAAGGATATCAAAAGATTTTGTAAAACCTGATTCATTCTCTCATTGTCACAAATGTGTGATAGAAGGTTATAACAAGTAGCAGAAATTAATATTTTAAGTTTATTGGAAAAGGTAGCCTATAAATATTTGTCAACTGTCTTACCTTTATTTTAACTACATTGATAATAATGTAGAACACATTCATTAGAGACATAAAGCATTGATATTGTAGACAAATCATTATTCTGAAGATTATTGAATTTAGAAAAAATGTGTTTCTCCTCTTTATGTCTGTAATGCTTAGCACATAAAGTAGAATATGTTAGTACATTGTAAATGTTTTAATTGAATTTCATATGTATATACCACAGAAGTATGATTATCAAGGTTTCAACAAACTAGTTATGGGAGTACATTTTTTTAAAATCGGACTAAATATTTACCATTTTATTTTCTAAAGTTTGTTATATATTTTTGAATGACTAAATTATTTTTGGTGTTTTTAGTACTCCATTTTCAATTTATTGAAAATGATGATACCACATTGTCCACATTATTTAAATTTCAGATGGTGGGTATTTTAAGCTTTCTTTCATGTTCAGCCTTTTCTTTCAAATGAGTAATTAATAGCTGTAATCGTTGTGACAATATTTACATTTCTGTCTTTCTAGACTTCTTGCCTAGAAGTGATTTTCAAATCAATAATACATGCATTTGTGAATTAAAAATTAAGGAATATTAAATGGAAAAGCAATATATAAGAAATATACTTCAACTTGTGTTTCTTTTGAAATATATCCAAAGTAGAGAAATCTGTGCTGCTTACTCATGTTCTATGAGTCATGCTTACATGTAATTCATGAATTACATGTTACATTACTTACATGTAATTCAGGCATGCATACATGTATTATTTGCAAATGTTTATGAAATGTTTCTATATTGAGAGCAAACAGGAATAATCATATTATTCACTCTCAAATATATTGTAAACTTGAAGATACCATACAAATCACTGTGCTTTCTTTCCTGTCTTCATTTATACCATGTTCCTCTTTCTGTCCCTAATAAGTCTGGTCTCAATATCATGATGAAAGACATGACATCCAGCTGTTTCAGTGTGATCGATTTGTATCATGATACAACTCTTAGTAGGACCTAGGATAAGTTTATTCATTTTTAGCATTCTCCAAGTTTAGTCTTTAAATTTCTTCTTTTTTTTTTTTTTTTTTTTTTTTTTGCTTAAAATGGGTCTCAACTAGTGTGAGCACTAAAAATGTTTCTTCTTCTTCACCAGAATTCCTAGAATGGCATCATAGACTTTTGAGGGAAGCAATAGTAGTTGAGAAATGGACTGACCCTCTTGATTCAGCCTCTAAGGAGCTAATAAGATGATGCGCTTGCTGCCATGGAAGTTTATTTCTTTCCATAACAATTCATGCCTTAGTAAACTTCAAATATCACCCATGCCTTTGGATCCAAAGGAAGGGGATGGAAATCACAGCACTGAACCCATGGAGCCACATTCAGGATATAGATAAGCAGTTCCATATTGGAATATGAGATTTACATCAAGGCTATTTACAATGAGAACTTGAAAGTTCTGGAACAAATACACATACACACACACTCACACACACACACTCACACACACACACACACACACACACACACACACACACATACTTTCCATCCATCCTTTGTTTCTGAGATTTGATAGAACAACTCTATGAAATAATGGACATGCAATGGGAAAACATGTAGAGCTATTCTGTTTCTTTTTTCATTTATTTATTTTAATTTTTTATTATTAATTAATTTATTTATTTTTCACATTCCATATTTTATTCCCTCCACCCAACTTCCATCCTCTGACTGTTCCACATCCCATACCTCCTTATGAAACCCTGTCTCCACGTGGATATCCCCAAGCCCCTGACCTCTAAACTCCCTGAGGCCTTCAGTCTATTGAGGGTTAGGTGCATCCTGGTTTTGCAGGCAAATAGATAGAACTAGAAAATATCATCCTGATTGAGGTAACTCAGACCCTAAAGGACAAGCATGGTATGTTCTCACTAATTAAGTGGATGTTAAAAAGTACAGAGTACCTGAAATAAAGTCCACAAAAACTCAAAAGTTTCAACCAGCTGAAGTGCCCAATTGAGGATGCCTCAGTTCCACTTGGGAGGGAGAAGAAAACATTCATAAATGGGGAGGAAGGGAGGGACCTGGGAAGAAAGTGGACAGGAGCAGAGTTGGGGAAGAAGGGGACATAATCTGGTATTGGGTGAGGGAAAGTACTGAAGCCCTGAGGGCCATCAGAAAAAATGGAAATAGGCAACCTCAGGAGATAGGAGGTTGGGGGGGGGACCCTCCAGAATGCACCAGAGACCTGGAAGATGAGAGACTCTCAGGATTCAAGGGGGGACCTTACATAAAATGACTGACAGTAGGGAGAGGGAGCTTAATAGAGCCTACCTGTAACAGGAAGACAGGGCATCAAATGAAGGAGACTGGGCCATTCTACAATCACAACTCTGACCCATAATTGTGACTCTCTGAAAGAGGAGCCTGAGGAAAAGAAGGTCCAGAGACAGACCCAAAGTGGGATCCAGATCAAGGGGAAGTCCCAAGTCCTGACACTATTACTAAGGCTATGGAGTGCTCACAAGAAGGGACCTAGCATGACCGCACTACAGAAGACCCAACAAGCAGCTGAAAGAGTCAGATGCAGATATTTGCACCCAACCAATGGACAGAAGCAGCTGACCCTGCTGTTGAATTAGGGAAAGCTGAAAGGAGCTGAAGAGAAGGGAGAGCCTATGGGAGGACCAGCAGTCTCACTTAATCATGACCCTGAGATCTCTCAAACACTGGATCACCAAACAGGCAGTATATACCAGCTGGTAAGAGGCTCCCAACACACATACAGTAGACGACTTCCAGTCTGTGTTTCTTTAAGACATATAGTTTACTTTTCATCCCCAATTTCTATCTCCATAGACTAGTGAGAATTCAGTGAGATCTGGAATGGTCAATGTGATAACATCAAATCACCCAATGAATTATTATCTCTCAAAAAACACCCACATACATTTTGCTGAGTATTTTACTGTATGAGCAAAATGGGTAAGGCTTATTTGAGATCCTCCCTGGTATCTGGGATTCACATGCCCTTTAGTCCTTTTCTGTTACTAAGTGCAAACAGCTTTCTTTTTAGAAACAAACATAATTGGCACAAGCTAAGTTGGTGAGCAATTTTATGCTGGGTGGGCTAACACAGTGATTTGACAACTGATGTTGGAGCTGTCTGCTGTAATATCCAGGTTTGGGAGTGACTAGAAGCCACAAGTACTGAGTTCTTGTTTCTGATCACCTTCTGTACCTGACAAGCTACATTTATAGCTATATCCAGTGTTCTGAGTCCCCCAGATAGACTTGAAATATGACTGAGATTTCTAATTTCTAAATTATGCCCCCCCACATCTTAACCATCCATATTCTAATCTATTCTCTTTATTCTTTGCCTTGACTACTTCTTAATTTTACTTTTTCCTTCTAGTAGAATCCCTGGGATACCTTATTTAGCCCCCAAGTGTCTGTTTCAGTATTCTCCCTACGCCTAGTCTACCAGAATGCGCCATGTACTTTCTTACAGTCAGTTATTAAAAGGTCGGTCTTCCTCATGACATTGTCAAGCCATATGAGGATAGGAGCTGAGCTGGTCAGCCATATGAGGATAGGAACTATTCATGGCTTCTTATCTGCTGACCTGACAGAACCTAACACAATGTCCAGTAGAGAAACAATCATAAATAGTTATTTCAAATGAGCCAAGTTTTTTCTGTGGCTGTCATTAACAAGTAAAACCTCACAGGTGCAATGCACATGCTGGTCACTTGACTCACAATGTACTAAGGCAGAAGTCCCCTGGCTTTGGAAGCAGACTATCCTTCCAATATGTCAGCTCCTCACAGTTTTCATCATTGTCAGCACATCTGAGAAAAACCAACAAGCTAGTTTGTTTTTAATCTTTAGAAAAAATACCTAGAAAGAAAGCACGAAGCCATCAGATTCTATTTACCAAAATCCACATAGACAATAAATGCATTTATCTAAATAATGTTTTGGCATCACAGAACAGCAATGAACACTTCATGGAGATTAAACCCACTGAAAACCTTTTACACCTGTCAACTTCTTTCTATTAGTTGAGTTGATTTTCTAGATAGAGTCGGTTCTTTTTTATTTAGGTTGGGCTGTTTTTCATTAATGCAGTTGGCAATAGATAAATGATTTTCTTCAATTCACATTTTCCTGATGGTGAATATGGAAGAAAAGATTACGAAAACTGATTTCTTACAATACCCCTTGCATGATGTGTCACAAAAAATACCTGGATCTGTCCCAATCAGCAAATGCCTTGTGGTTGTACAGTTGATGAGTTATCATTAACCTTGACAACACATTTTATATGATAATTAGGTCAGATCAATTGAAATTAGTTTTCCTGGAAGACAACACAACCCCTCCTATCCTCAGTTTATTGCAGTAAGTGATAAGCTTTTGATAAAAGAGTTCTCAATCTATGGAAAACAACTGCAAAACCATCGAATCTACTGTTTTAGCTAAAAAGTAAAGTAAAACAACTGAACTTTAAGAGGAGAAGTCTCTGGATGGACAAGGACAGCAAAATTAGGATATAAAGGTAATGGGGCCATATCAGGACTCCTGTTTCCTCATTTAAAGAGAAAAGTTGAAAATCTTAAATTTTTTAAAAAAACACTTTAATTTTAATTTTTGTGTATGATATGTATATATTCTGTGTGTGCATACATGTGTGTGATCTCTGTGTATTCTATATATGCATAATGTATTGTGGACACACAGTTGTATGTGAGGGTAATTCACATACATGGCACAGTTGTTTGGCAAAGGAAAACTTTATGAGTCAACATTAAATGTCTGTACTCTGTTAAACAGAGAGTCTTTCTGCTTGGATTCTGCTGCTGGTGCCAGGTTGTCTGACCCACAAGCTTCCACAAGTCCTTCTTTATCTGCCCTCCATCTTACAGTTGATAGCACTGGAATTAAAGATTCATACAAAGTGCATCTTGCTTTCTGTGAGTTCTAGGAATGTGGACTCATGTCACTATGTCTGCGTGACATCCTAATTTATTGTCTGCTGCTGTGATAAACACCATAATCAAAATGCAACTTGAGAAGAGTGGGTTTTATTTCCTCTTTCAGTTTATAGTGCATCACAAAGGGAATTAAGGCACAAACTCAAGGCAGGAACAGAACCTGAAGCAGAGACCATGGAGGAATGCTCCTTACTGATTTGTTTCTGCCTTGTTTTAGCTACCTTCCTTAGACAGCCCAGGTTTCCCTGCCTAGTAGCAATGGTTCTGCTACAGTGTGCTGAACCCTTTTATATCAAATCCACAGTTTTAAATGACCCCAGATATATGCCCATAGATTATTTGATAGAGACTAATCAGGTAGGTTTCCTTCTTCAAAGACATGTCAAACTGGTAACTAAGATAACTATAATGTTCTGTGCAGCAAATATTTTACACAATCTTTCTCCCCAGCCAAGAATTATTAGTTTTAAATGCATATTGTTAATATGTTGAGGTATATATATAATCAATATTGAATATATAGCAATATCAAGTAAGGCAAGTGATATATCTCATTTAAATATTTGGGTTCTTTTGGATCATCATTTTTGGAGACACTTTCTCCTCAAGACTGCCATGGACAATTTTGCCCTTGGAAAATTCCATCTTGGAAGATAAAGGTTTATTTGTTTTATCTTGCAGTAGATACTGTCAAATAACAAATTTTACCTTCTTTCCCCCCTCCCCCATCTTACACACACACACACACACACACACACACACACACACACACACAAATATACTTTGGAAGATGACCACACTGACAGCTGCACACATAGGAAGTCAGGATTTAGACAGTGGTTGTTGCAGGTAATTTGGACATTTGCCACTGGATATGCCATATGACTTTCTCTTTGCAAATTTTACTCTGCTCTTGGAACTCAGAAAATGATGAAGCTCTTGTGCTCACTCATCCTTCATTTCCTCTGCTCCCAGTGAGGCCCCCATAAAGCAATTATCCATTTCTGTATTCGCAAAGAGGACTCTAGTTACACCTTTGCATGAGACATGGGCAGTTATCTGAAGGGAAGTTGAAACTTTTACAACTCACCAATGATAATCCATCCTGTGTTGGCACACAGCCCTAGAACAGATGGATTTTCCTCCTTGGTGTGGAGAAGAGTAGACCCAGAACATAAAAATAACTAGTGGCATCTCATAGTTGTAAGCTGGTTAAATCTACTTTTATTCTATTTTTTCTAAACTGTAAAATTCTTGCACATGAAGATTATCTGACATAGTAAGCTATGAAAAGATGAAAAGAATGTTAGGTTTACATTAGGATTCTTTTGGACAAGAATATCTCATTCTGAACTGATGCGGGTACGTCATGCTGCTTTTACAAATCCCTTCCATGTTGCCAGTTCCTAAGCTACTTTCCATCTGGGAAGGAGTAGTATGGCCATGAGATATCTAGTTTTGGATCCAGATGATATTTTTAATAATGATAATCTGATTATTGAATGATATAAAGGAATTTAAAGTAGATGACAGTTTCTAAAAATGTACTAAAAATGCAGTGTTTCCTTTTGTGATAGACAATGGAGTAGTAAAAAAAAACGAAGTCCTTGATAGGATACCTTGATTGGAAATAAGCAGAACTCATGACACCCTTAATCTCTAGTTGATAAGAATACACAGGGAGGTTGGAATGAAGGTGAAATGAGGCTAATGGGCCCATGGGAACTCTTGCTTTGACAACTACATATACGCCAGTGTGTAATTTGGAAGAAGAGTACTAGAATATTTTAGTGAATCCTGGAAAGAGTCCTGATCATAACATTCAATTCCATCTTACATCAAAAATGTCTTGATGAAATGATTGCACATGGGCGGTACATGCTTAGAATCCCAGAACCTCGGAGGGTGATACTAGAGAATTGTGAATTCCAGGCTAGTCTTGAATATAGATCGATTTATAGAGACTCTTTCTGGGTAGTTCAGCACTTCCTTCTGATGTGGCAGGATGGGAAATTACAGGAAGTAAAAAAAGAAGAAGGTTTTTAGATCAATGATCTTGATATGTAGACAGAGCACTGTGCTCCCCTTGACATTGCATATGGTTTAAATTCAACCTTATCCATGTTACCATTTGTACAGCAGATTTGACAATGAACATGGTGATTCCAGTGGTCACATTATCTGCTATGAATCCTTCTGTATTGTACATAAACTCTTTTGATAATAAAAAAGTAGACATTACAATATACAAAGCTTTTGTTTGAACAGATGTGACTTTACCTCAAATTGCCTCTATGTCTAAGTACAATTATGTCAAAGCAGATGAGTACTGTGTCTCAATGTAGCTGTGTTCAGAAAGGAAGCCTAAAAAAAAGAAAGAAAGGAAGGAAGGAAGCCTAATCCAATGAAGCAGACAATTGTAGAGTTTGTCCTGCCAAAGCTCCTTCCACAGCAAATGCCTGCTCTTTTATAAGGAATTCTTAACTATGAAGTTATTTATTAATTTGAAATTAATTTTGATGGCAGTCAGAGTGATCTGTAGATTCACATTCAGAAAGCCACTTTAATGGTGATGTGGACATAGAGGTAAGTCACCTGCTCTTGGGCCATAGACGGGAAGTTAGTATAAAGACATCAAAACTACTGTAACAGAGAAAGCTTAAGATTGTTTTCAGAAGGCTGCCTGCACCAAAATCTTGAGTTCGGAGGTTTACTTGCCACACTGCCCTACGTTAACTGCTTCCTCATTGCAGCCTCAGTTTCCATGTTTAGCAACATAGAAGATGGTGCTGGAGAGATGCCCAATAGTTAAAGGTTACTTGCTGCCCCTGCAGAGCATCTGATTAGTTCTAATCATCCTCATCAAAGCTATAAATCCTCTATCTAACTGCAGTTTCTAGGGGAATCCATGCTTTGAGGCAGACTTTTGTTGAGCAGACGCAACACACATGTATTCATTCCAGATAGGGAGCTTACCACAGATAAAAGTATGGAAAACACCATGGTCCAACTGGATACCTGGAACATACTGCACAGCCAGTAGGCAGCTTAAATGAGAGAGAGAGAGAGAGAGAGAGAGAGAGAGAGAGAGAGAGAGAGAGAGAGAGAGAGAGAGAGAGAGAGAGATTCCAAGGTAGTTCAGGAGACCCAAGTCTTTACTACATACCATGACTTGTTTCTTCTTTCTTTGTTTTTTAAGGCAGCTTGGCTGGTCTCAGAGTTTTCTCTGCTTTTGGTCCTTTTCAGGATCTTCTTTGTACTTTGTCTTGTATGAGCGAGCCTGTTAGCAGTCTTTATGGCTTACCTCTGGCCAGAGAGTGTCCTAGTAGATCTGGTCAGTTTCAAGGACATCCTGACGTATTTGAATTGTTCACTTTCCTCTTTTAAGGGGCCTGCTTCCCTGCAGAGCAGACTGTTTTATTCTCAGAGGAAAAGGCTCAACAGCAATCTTACACTGTCTTCCAACCTTTGTGAGTACCTGGTACACACAGATTACATATGCATGTGGACAAGACACTTTTATACATAAAATACATCAATCTTTAAAGAAGAGATGGTAGATATACGTGTATTTTTGTAAGATTGTGGATATTAATAATTAAACATAGTGTCAGTGATATTCATGCTCTTTTTATAATGAGAGAAGAAGGTGGATTCTGTAGGCCTGCGATGGAAATCTGTAGAACACATCCCTCGGGTGTCTCGGCCCATAGAAGGTCTTTTAAACTGAACCGCCACAAAACTGGTTCTAATGGTAGAACCCAAGGGCCAATGACAGAAGACTCCACCATGTCTTCAGATGTGGAGCAGTTTGTACCACAGTAGGAGCCTGATATTCAAGGAACAGCTATGTTGCCTTCAGTTCCTATGTTTCTCCGACATAATTTCAATCTCCTTTCCAAATGTTCACAAGTATAATTTGTTGTGTGAGGACAGAGCATCTTCAGCATAGCGCTTTACACTGGACATGCTCTCCAGAACTGCAAGTTCTCCCGTGTTCTCAGTCCACTGTAGTCATAGAGACAGTAGGCTTCTCTGACAAATGCTTCTAACAAATCAAAGAAAAAAAAGAATACTGTTACTTTAAAAGGGAGAAGCTCAGGTGATGTGTGCACTTCACTCAGGCGGGGCTGGAGGCTTCGGCTATCATTTCCCAGCCAGGCTGAGCTCTGTTGATTTGGTTTGTTCCATTAATCTGTTTAAGGTAGCAAGGGAGAATCATCCCATGTCTTTGTACAAATGTGATTTTACAAGTTGGATTTAGACTATGTTTTAAAAATAATGAGCATATTAACACATGATGCATGCTGGCAGTATAGAAAGTTAAGTTTTCATGACAAACTATCTATTAAAGCTTAACTTTAAAAAATCTGTACCCTCAATAATTTTTCTAAAATTATTTTAATCTGTATGTAGTTAATAAGGAACAAAGGTGTAGGAAGTAGAATTTGCTAGCTTAGTTTCTCTCTGTGCAGTATTCTACAAAGGAAGAAAAGCGTAATGGCAGATTTTTTGTTCTATGTAATAATATCCATTTCTATGGTAATATACTAACACTTATGCACTTTCCAAGCTGTGGATGTTGAAGGTACCTGCTCTGGACTGGGTGTTAGAAGTCAACTCTTATAGCTGTGTGTTATAGTATTTATCATGTGGCATCACCTCTGTGATACTCTCAGTCTCTGTTCACAAAACTATAATGCAGACTTGATGCTATTGTTTCATTGATGACTTTTTAACAGCTCAAAGCATGCCAAAGTCCATAGAGCTGTCCGGGGAACTGTTCCTACGAGAGCAGATGAATGAAGTTTAGGGAATGATTGAATTTTTTAGATGCTTAGTTTTCCTTAGGAAGAAAACAATCAAATAAAAAGAGATGAAGGAATTTATATATGTGCATAATCCACATAAATCAGTGGTTCTGAGCCTGGTGAAAGGTTGAAACCCCCTTTGACAAACCTCTATCTCCAAAAAATATTTACATTATAATTCATAACAGTAAGAAAATCACAATTATGAAGTAGAAACAAAACTAATTTTACTTTTGGGGAGGTCACCACAACATGAGTAACTATATTAAAGGATCACATTAGGACACAGGTGGAGTGCCATTTCCAACATTGGTTTTTATTGTGAATCCTTCCAGGACATAATGCAAGCTCAGAACTGTGAATTAATTGGAAATTATTGTAGACTATTTGATGGTAGTAACAAAGAATCACACCTGGAATGGGAGCCAATATCTGCACAATAAAGAGTTGCAGAGGTAACAATGATATGGCACGTTGTGAGTGGTGGATGTGTGATACCCAGACAGGCTTCGGCCCCCCTAATGACAGTGGGATTCATCTTGTTTTGGATTCAAACCACAGGTATCAGAAACAAATTAACATTGCTGACGTTGTTTTAAATTCATGCCAAGCTATGCTTTTATGTGAAGACAATGGGGAGGTTTGTTTCACATAAGAGTAATCCTGACAGCTTGCTGAGTATTAACATCCAAAAGTATTTACTAGTTTGGGCATTCTGATGAATCCATTTTCCACTTAATCTATTTATTCATAAAGCTTGCCTTTACTACATACAAACTTGGATTTCTTTTATCATTTATTAAAATTAATGTTCTCTGACTTATTTGATTTATTTATATTTTCACCTTCTTCATTATTTGGATCTGTTCCCCAAACATCAGTTAAATATTCTTTGCCATTGTATCTTGGGTCACAGATTAATTTGATCTTGTTTGTTTCAACTGAACCTGAATCTTGTGTCTGCTGACTTTTGAGGGGCTTTTTTGTTTGAGGGGTGTTTTTAGGGTTTTTGTTTGTTTGTTTCTATCATATATGCATATTCCTTTCCTAATTAGAGCCTACAAGAAGACAGGAAGTACATTGTTTTTAAAACTCAATTAAATCTAAGTAATATTTTTATTCTATGTGAAGAATCCCCCAGGTGCCCACATTTTTACTTCCTAGACAATAGACTAGAAACACTCTTTTTTCTTTCTTTTACTTGTGTGTCAATTGATGCCCTCCCAGTCTTCTGAGAAAGAACTGGGAAAGTTTTCTCCTTCTGCTAGGTTTTGAATAGCAAGAGCTGAGAACTCATCCAGCACCCATGCTACCTCCCCCAAACCCCAGTCTCTCAGGGAAGCTTAAAGTCTCAAAACTTCTAGAAATACCTTTCCAATGGTGTGGAGCCTGAGGTTAAGCTATTATATTGTAAATCTGGCTATCTTCACTTATAAGAACAAAGAATAAAGGGAGTTTTATTTCTGCTTAAATTCTACATTTTAATAACCTTGTGTATTCTTTTGACTCTAACACTTAGGGATCTGATGCAGAGGATGGCTCAAGTCCTGTTTAGAGTACACATAGGAAGGCTGTATTCAAATCTAAATCATGAAAATAAATACCCCATGTGTTATTCATGTGTTCTGGTTGTTTCCTTGTTTGTATCAAATTAAAGTGTCCATAAACTGAACTCATGATAGAGTAGGGTAGATTCTCCAGATTTTTACAGTGTCTTTCACTTTAAGTAAACGGTGCCTCCCCCAATGAATAAAAGAGTGAGACTAATTTTCAAACTAGTCTTTTGCCATATGTGTTATGCAGTTATTCTACATACAAAGTGCAAAGCCCACCACTGTGTTCAGAGTTTTTTGATACTTCCATGGCTGATAGTCCCAAATGGGAGAAGAGTTTTGGTGGGAAAGGCAAAGTTTAAGGAAATATGATAGGTGCTCAGTATTCAATCATAATGATTTGATAACACAACTTAGAGAAACTAGGTTTGGGACAAATTTCAAAGGCAATATGGAAAAGGAAGCAATTACAGTTTCCTTTAATAACATGATGGTTGTAGTGATGGCAAAAGAGGTGGTGCCAATATGTGTATGTGTGTTTCTTTATGGTTGTGTATATATGCGTGTGTTTATAATGTTTATTATTAGCAAAGTTTTCATGAGTATATAGACCAGAAAAAAATGTTACAAAAAACTTCCAAGATTTAACCTGAATATCTATATAATCTGTATACTTATTGGTATAGTAGTATAGTTACAATTTAAGCTTTTTGTCTTTCTATACAAATGTGCCTTGTAAGAAGAAAAGTCATCATGGAGGAACACCTTGAAAGGCCCATTCTTATATCATCTTACATTTTGGGGACTGATAGCCTAATCCTTGGGGAATAGAAAAGATAGGGCTAAAGAAAATTCCATGATAACAGAGGATTCAGGAATTAACTTCACTACTGGGGAAAGGGAAGAAGATATTAGTCGATGAAGCCTAGTAATGAGAAATAATCAGATTAGTGGCAGACTTTCAGGTGTCTGGTGGGCAAGGTCTTGGAGGAGAGACAATATTTATCTGAGATGTCAAATATTTCTTTAGATTTCATTTTTTATGATTCTATATAGGACAATTATTTTTAGTGAATTCACATGTAGACAGAACTCTGCCTAAATCTCAGTTCAGCGATAAACAGGTGAAAAACTGTGTGTAATGAATGACTTATGAGCTAAAATGTGCCTGTCTCCTCTAATAGTTTGAGATGCTGACATTATCTTTATGTTACACCAATGACTGTCAGAGAACAGACACTCACTGATCATTATTCCTCATCAACAAAGGCTACCTGGTCAAATTCAATCCACCCACAATTCAAGGTGATAATATCCCAATGTGTTTCTGGGATGGGAAACATAGATATGCCATTTTTTAATGAAAGCAACCACAGGCATTCTATTCATTTGTTATTACAGGTAAATTGCAGGAATTTTTATTTTGAATAATGAATTTCTCTTATTTTAAATAACCTGTAGATTTATTTATTCCAGAATTAACTTTTTCTGCTTTTAATTTGAAAGCTTATTGTATCTGTTTCCCTGGTTTTATGTAACATTCACAGCTCCCTGGAGTAGCTATCATTGATAATATTTCGCTATTGATAGTACAGAGTACAACAGGTTAAATAATTCGTTGTGCCCTCTGTTCATTAGTGAGAAGGACTTTGGGCAATGGGATATATTTAGAAAAGATATAGCTTCCTCTAAGATATAAGATGCTAGGGACACTTCCACTGAGGGACATGGAATAGATATTATGAAGAGGGGAGAGAAGTTGACAGATGCCTCACATTGTAGGATGTCTTCTTTCACTCAACAGTTAGTGCCTACAATGCCTTCCAGGCATTATTCTAAGTAGTGGGTGCCAAAGAGTAAATGAAGGATAATTTGCAAGTCTCATATTCCATTGAGATCCACCTTTAAAAGGACAGTGGCATTAGTTCAAAAGTTTATAGCCAAATCTGGCTTGCTATTACTTGCATGGTTGCTAATCTTTCAGATGGCTGGTGTCTCTGGATAAGTAATGTAGGCTTGTCTCTCTTCACAGAAACTCTTGTGAGATGGTTCAATAGAAAAAACTTAACTTGGTATATATCAGACCTCCTCAGCTGCAAATTCTCATTTGGTAATGTCATTGTCAAGGCTTCTTGGCCTGGGTACCTCTTTCTACTCTGCTCAATGATTTATATACAGTATTTCTAGGATGTTGGACCTTCCCCATTTCTGCTGGTTTCGCATTCCTCACCTTCGCTCTGGTCCAAAGTTAAGGCGGTTGGGTAGTGACTCTCTAGTTTTACTTCAGTTTGTGGTCCTACCATTTGATTTCACTTTGTGACTCTGTTCTTATCTTCATCAACTTCAAAGCCTAACATAATCCCAAGTGGGAGAAGAAAAGGAGTAAAATCACAGTGAGTTATCAGGAAGGCTCAATGACAACTCACACTATCATCCACCTAAAAATCAGCAGACTACTTTGCACCATAGGTAGACAATTCAGAGTAAAAATGAGAATTTAACTTCTAGAATACATGAGAAATTAAAGAAAAAAATCTAATGGAAGAAAAGATTTGAGTTTATCCTTGTAATCACGTGTTTCTTGCTCTCTTGCATTCAAATTTGTTTTCTTGCGATGAGATAAAAGATTTAATTTTGTGGGAAGTGCAATAACATTCTGCATTCCTGTGAATACGTTATGAATGAAAATATTCATTTCTGCCAGCTTTTCAAATTTTCTTATGAGGAAATTTTGTGGGATATATATCTTTGTGTTTTCATCTTTTTTGAATATGCAAACACTGCATGAAAAACATTTTCCTTCAAAATAGTCATTTTAAACAGTTATCAAAATAATGATTTCCTAGCTGATATAAAGCATATACGTTTGCAAAATGAGAGGTTTATTTAGTAATTCAAAAGAACTAATGGCTTTTAATAACCAGTGTCCTACTGACATCTGCTTTAAGCATTGCTGGGACAACTCCTATCACTCAGTTCCCTGTGGCCCTGTTTTCCTTGAAGGTTCTATTTATGCTGTGCTAATTTAGTCTATATTTTGGCATTTTCAAGTAGGATATGGCAGATGTTGAAAAAAAATTATCACTCAAAACCAATTCCCTTCAGTTATCACCCTGATAGTAATCTCATTCATCTTTCTTACCTCTGATGAGAGCTACCCTCATTTTATTTGTAGCAGCATGAGTAGGGAGTGGTTTGATACTGACCTTTGGGTTCGGGTGCAAGGCAAAGCCCTGGAATTTTACCATTTCTCTACTCTTACATTCATTGTGTTCATGGGCTTTTCCGAACTATATTTTCATCATTCTTGTGAGAATGCCAGTCGATGTGACACATTTACTTCTTGGATAAATGGATAATATTCACATTGAAGCCATAGAACACATTTCTTGCTTTAGTTGTATGTGTACCTGTGTGCGTGCCTGCACGTTGTACTCTTCAACATATTTTTTTGACAACGGGACTCTCACCAAACCTTGACTTCATTAACTCAGTTGAGGAGACTGGCGAGTGAACTTCACGCAATGGCATGCCATTCTCACCTGGAAACTAGGGCTCTGAGCTCAGGGTCTTGAGCTTGATGTCAGCCACTTTACACACTGAGACATTTCCCTGACCCTACTTTGTGTAATTTTTGTTATTTTCTTTATGTTAACATTTTGGCTACCTAGAGTTTTAATTTTATATTTTTCAATAAACTGATATCATAAAGTTTTCACTTCTATATTTTACAAATCCCATATCTTTCTAGAACTTTCAATATAATATAGTTAGTATCCTATTTGGTATGAATTAATATGAAAATTATTAGATAACAAATTTATTTGAAAATAATTAGCTGTGTTTAGGTAGCTATCCAAATCTTAATTATAATTGAAATATTAGCAAGTTTAGCTTATATTCTCTAGTTATTCACTTTTTATTTATACTTATGAGCAATATCAGTCTATGTAGATTTTCTAGAATGTGGAGTGCCTAAGAACTCCTTTCAGTCACTTTGTTCCTAGAAGTGGGACTTCCTGACCCCTTCAGGCTGGGATTTCATCTGGCTTAAACTTTCATGTCTGATATAAGCAGTCAAATCTGCTGTTAGATTTCATATATGGAGGGAGAGTGATATTTCATCTGGAATTCTGGCCCTTGTAAGGCTATACATGTTTCATTAGATCTCCCTTCCCCCATGCATGTATTGCATGTTCTTTGTGAACCTGTGTTTAGTGACATTTCGTACATACACACACACATACACACACACACATACACACACACACATACATAATGAGCAAGAGGAGTGAGATGTATGTGTGTGTACACACAAATGCATCAACAAGGATATCAATGAACATGAACTTTTGAACTATAACAAAATTTTAAGTTACTCCAAGGAAAAATAATGAATAGATGAATTAAAAATAATTTATGCTCGATAAGCCAAAATTGCATAATACCAATGGTAAAAAAGATATGAGAAATTAGAAGCATGTGATATTCAGGCACTCGATGTTTTGTATAACCCCAGAGGAAGTATGTCAAGTATTCTGAAATTAATACTCATTTTTACAAAAGTCTTATTACTTTAGTGGTTAAGCTTAATCAAAAATGAACTTGGAGCTGACCTTAGGAAAGCTACAACAGTCTTAAAAATAACAGAGTGAGAGGAATCTTTCTGTTTTATATTTAATTTCACTTTTGAGCTATAGTGGTGAAGACCATTGGCCAAAGAGTAAGAACACAGATCAGTGGGGCAGATTAAGATCAAACTGAGATTTGCAAAAGAAAAAGAAGGTTTTAGGCAAATTCACAAGCAACCCACGGGATCTGGTGTTCACCAAAGTATTCTTAATGATCACATAGGTATGCTATTTAGCAAAGATGAACATGACCAGTGGGGTTTCATCTGAGTTGAATGACCAATGGGGTTTCATCAGAGTTGAAACATTATTTCTGAGAGAGAAGGTATTAATAAGTATATAAAACAACAAGGTAAAAATGGGAGAAACATTTGAAAACTACTAATAGACTAGTATATGATATATATAAACAGATCTTAGATTTCTGCATTTCAAATCCACTAAAAATCAGAAAAAAAAAGGGTACCAAGAAATGTTTCATCGAGGACTTTCATATGAAGGGCATGCCCAACATTACTACCCCTTTGGGAATGCTGACAAAAGTCATAATGCAGACAAAAGTCTGTCACTGACAGAATTGATAAATTTACAAGAAGAAAATGAAAAGAACACAAAGACAATGTCTAATGCTAACAGTAATGAGGAGAAAAAAAATAGTATCTCTGAGCATTGCTCGTGCAGCTAAGCAATGAAAGGACCAGTTTGGATGCAGCTTTCTAATAGATATTCAAATGCTGTGTGAGCTTTAAACCTTTAAAACATTTGCATGAGAATTGTGAAAATATATTCACACCGGAACTTCTAGTAAATGTTCATAGCTCTAGTGAGCAGTTGGGTGTAATGTGGTTGTACTTCGAGTGAGAAAATTAAACACACACTGAGATATCTGTACTGTGAAATGCCACTCAGGAATAAAGGAAAGTATTGATGATATGTTCACTAATTTTAATACCTATACAGGTAATTGTGTTCAATTTTAAAAGCCAATGTCACATTGCTAGTATTTTACACTACTTAGGTAACATTCTTGAAAGATTAAAATATAGACAGAATAAAACAAAAGAAAAACAAAACAACGAAAATTAGCCACTGGTTTTAAAACAATTAAAGAATTATGTGTATGTTTAAGAAGGCAGTTTAAGGCAGCTGGTGGCTATGGACGCATTCTGCACATGGCGACAGCTTTATAATGATATAGTACTACATATTTATAATATGTTACTATTTGGTTTCTGTTGTATTTCTCACAGTTGCTTGTCAACCTTCAATTATTTTTAAATGACAAGTTCTGTTAGAACACAGTATGTGTATGAACTTTTGTCCTGACTGTGAGGATCCACCTGGTCAACTCTTCTCTAAAGAGATGAGGGAACAGCCCCCTTGTGGCACGTGTTAGCCTTCTCAGCTACTGGCCCAGTTGCTCATGCATTAAATTCAATTTATTTTTGCTAAGTCACAAAGACCCATGTTCAACTGGCAGTCTGAACAGTTGGCAGACACTGTAAACATGACATCAGTACAGCTACAATTTGTGCAAAAACAAACTTGTTGGATATCAGCAGTGTTCATGCTGAATTGCTTGAAGGACAAGAACCACAAAGCTTACTTGGAAAACAAGCCTAGAAAGAAAATCTTCAAATGCCTTCTTCCAGTTACCATTAAGCTACAAAAAAATTGTGTTCATGGAACCATGATTTGGTAATCTTAGGGGAAATGTCTTACTTCAGTGTGAGCTCTGAACAGCTCCACCAGTATGCAGTGCAGTACATGATCAGGTTCTCAGTGGGCCTGATGGTGGCATGTTGAAGCTGAAACAGAACCGCTCTCCAGCAATGTGTGGGCCATTGTGACATGGCTTTTCCAGTTTTAACTTTTATCTGTTCCTCCTCATTCTGCTACTCACATGTATCTGTTAACATCTGTGAGTCTTCAGATGCTCTCCCAAATCTCTGAATAAAAACAAATCAGTACATCTTGATGTGAATCTTTTAAAACCCCTTAGCATGTCACAATTACAGAAACTTGTCCGAAGCACATAGAACATGCAAGGGTCAGAATTTCTGATATTTCTTAGGCATCCTTCAACCTTCCCTTATCCAACCTCAATTGACCACCTTGGAAACAACAACAACAAACAGAAAACCGTTTCAATGTATTGTCTCTTTTTGGCCTTCTTTTAAATGGGTCAGTTTGAATTTTCTTATTTACTCTATGTTGTTAACATTCAACCAGAATGCACTCGTCTCACCAAAGGCTAAGTAGGACTCCATTCCTATGCTTTCCCACAGGTTGAAAAAGAAAAGGCCAGGAAGGCCTGTGATATGTATGTATTCTTATTTAATTTTTGCCACTGGTGGAAACCATTCTGTGAATAGCTCATTCCCCACTGATTTTTATTCTCAAAATCATATCCCCTTTCAAAGTAACAAATCTCCTTCTTCATAGTAAAAGCAAACTTGATGTTCTTAAGGAAATATAGCATTTTTGGCCTACATTAAAAAAAACAAACCACAAGACTTGTCATTTCTTGGGCCATTTCTTGTGTCATTTCTGATGAGCAAAGGACATAATAAAATGTATTTTATAAAGCTATTTTATGTAATTAATAAACTTTCTAGACTTGATCGAGGGGCCTTGCCTAAGTTCTATATGTGCTGAGCTGACCCTTTTGCTACATCCCTGTGCAAGCTCATTCAGTGATGAAGAATATGATGATGGTGATCTCTGTGCCAAGGTGCCATGTATGGGGATCATTTCTCTTCCTTGTTTATTTATTTATTTATTTATTTATTTATTTTTCTATCTATTTATTTATTATTCTTTAATCATTTTTTTACCGTTCAATTGTTATTCCCATCTTAGTCTGTCCTCTGACTCTACCTCATCCCATTCCTCCTGCCCTGTTTCCAAGAGAATATTCCCAGCCCCAGCCAAACCTCCAGACTCCCTGGGGCTGCAATTCTCTCAAAGGTTAGGTGCATATTCTCTCACTGAGGACAGACAAGGCAGTCCTCTGCTGTATATATGTCAGGGACCTCAGGCCAGCTCGTGTATGCTGCCTGGTTGGTGGCTGAGTTTCTGAACTATTTCAGAGGTCCAGGTTAGTTGAAAGTGCTGCTCTTCCTATGAGGTTGTCCCCCTGCTCAGTTTCTTCAAGCTTTTCCCTAACTTAATGACAGGGCTCCCTGGCTTCTGTCAATTGGTTGGGTGTAAGCATCTATATCTGACTCTTTCAGCTTCTGTTGGGCCCCTCAGAGGGCAGCCATGCTAGGCTCTTGTCAGTAAGTACACCATAGCACCAGTCATATTGTCAGGTCTTGGGGCCTCCACTTGTGCTGGACCATTCACTGAACCTCCTTCCCCTCAGCCTCTTCTCCATTTCTGTTCCTGCAGTTCTTTTAAACAGAAACGATTCTTGGTCAGAATTTTTGACTGTGGGAGAGCAACCCAATCGCTCCACTTGAAACCCTGTCTTTCTACTTGAGATGACTCTACAAGATCCCCCTCCCCACTGTAGAGCATGTCATCTGAATTCTCCCTCTTTGAGTCCTGAGAGTCTCTCACCTCCCAGGAAGCTGGTACATCCTAGAGGGTCCTCCTACCTCCTACCACCTTTGGTTGCCTTTGTCCATTCTTTCTGCTGGTCCTCAGGGCTTCACTTCTGTTTCCCCTCCTCCAATAACTGATCATGTTCCCCTTTCCCCCAAGATTCCCATTTCCTTTCCAGGTCCTTCCTTCCCTCTGCCCACCCCACCCCAGGGATTGGTTTTTTTAAACACTCCCAAGTGGGGTTGAAGCATCCTCATTTGGGCCCTTTGGCTTGTTAACCTTCTAGAGTTCTGAGGATTATATCTTATGTTTCTGTACCTTTTGGCTTATATCCACTTAGTGATTACATACAGGCATGTTCTTTTGGGTCTGAGTAACTCACTCAGGATGATATTTTCTAGTCCCATCCATTTGCCTGCAAAACTCATGACGTCCTTGAAAATGTGTAAATGAACCACATTTTCTGTATCCATTCTTTTGTTGTTGGACATCTGTGTTATTTCCAGCTTCTGGCAATAGCTATCACAAATAAGGTCACTATAAGAACACATGCCCCTGCAGTATGACGGGGCATCTTTTGGGTATATACCCAGGAATGGTATTGCTGGGTCTTCAGGTAGATCTTTTTCCAGTTTTCTGAAGAACCTCCAGATGGATTTCCAGAGTGGTTGTACCAGTTGCAATCCCACCAGCAATGGAGGAGTGTTGCTCTTTCTCCACATCCTCTCCAACATGTGCTGTCATCTGAGTTTTTGATCTTAGCCATTCTTATTGGTATAAGGTGGAATTTCAGGGTCATTTTGATTTGGATTTCCTTGATCACTAAGGACTTTGAACTTTTATAATGCCGATGCAAACATGACGAAACTTTAAAATTATATATCAACATGGTATGACTCTTAGGATTCAGGTTTCTTCTTCATCATTTGCTGTTTTTTATTTTTTATTTTTTCTTAAACTGGAACTGATATCTTCTATTTGCTTTTCTGTGACATTTTTGCTGTTAATTTTTCTTTATTGTCTGTTTCTAGAGTATTTGGATTCACATCTTACATTGATGCTACATTTGAATATTGTAAATGTTTAGGTCAGCATCCATAGAAATCTCACTAAGGGTACTGGTTCTATTTCTTCCCATCTAGCTTTCTAGTTTGAGTTTTGTGCATATCTGTACATAATGAGTTCATGCCCATGAGTTATAAAAAGAAACAGAAAAATATAAATATTCCTAAATAAGGCAAGAAAGCCTGAAGTGAGATTTTGATGATAAAATTCAAACATTGGATTCATGTTATTTATACTCCAAAAATAAGAAGAAAAAAACAGTGTTAAGATCAACTTGACTATGACTAATGTTAAATGTGAAACTCTTTAAATACATAAGACCTTGTCTATTTTGTTTCACTGGGACCATGACTAATTCCTCCATACTTTGGTGAGTTGAACTAACACAGTGTTGGTAGTCAATTGTTGAATTCCTACAACAAAAATAAATCTGATTCATTTCATTTAAAATTCTGATAGATCTATATGGAATAAAAATTGACAATCATAAGATTGAATGGTTACCCTCTACAGGCTTTAGTCAAGAATGACAGTTGAATTGTACTGAAGGGAACAATCAGCTTTGTGTCAAAATCTCTAATTTTGAGATTGAGTCTGTTGTTATCCATGGTGACTTTTTAAGAAAAGAAACACTCTGTGTAAATCAGAAAGAATCTATAATGAAAATTTCAGTAACAAACTCTTACAAAATAACAGGAATTTTCTCTTTCATATTCTGGAAATTATGCCATTGGCATCACAGGCCCAGGTTGCCAATATGACCCTATAAAATATTTTTTAAAAAGCTCACCAACAATTTTATTCGATATGATTAACATATATTATAGGGAAAATATAATGTTTAAATCTTTCTTTTAAAACTTTTGTACACAAACACTCATATTTGCCATCATACATAGTACATTTGTCCAGGAAGATTTGATCAATGGCATTAATTATATACATCCCATTGTCACATGTCTGGTATCTAAACTGTTCTCAGCAGCAAAGCAAAATGCTGGTTGGTGGAGAACTTCACATTCATTTTTTTCTTCCATTTTCTTATCAAATCCATATTTACCTTCCCATGTGAGATACAGTTCTAACATCTGAGAACAGGGAAATAAACAAGAAACAGTGAAAAAAACCTCTAGGGCTATTGTTGAAATTACAGATGAATATCAAATTGTTATTGTACATATATTAATTATATATAGTAACTGTATCTGTGGATCACAGAGTTGAGGCCAGGCTTGCTAGAAAAGATGATCCCCTCACTGGACCCTACTGGATGAAAATATGTAACATTAGTCAGCAGACAAAAATCCCAGAGTTCCTAATAGAGAAAATGGCATGTGAGTAGTTTTTATGCTTCACAGAGAAATGAACATGTGTACACATTTGCGCCATATATGAGAGAGGAATGTAGAGTGATGAGCAAATGGAGCACCATGTCTTGACATTATATCAAAGAGAATGACAAACTGCCAGTGTTCACGGCAGAGTCTAAAAGGTAAGTTGATGTCATAAATTTATTTTTGACAAGGCCATTCTAGCTGCTATTTCAAGACTAGATTATAGGGTTTTGTAAGGGCATATGAAGCAGTGAGTCTGTAGAGTAGTCCAGATGTAATATATTCTTAATATGGACAGTGATGGTTGTGGAGGAAGGCAGATAACAAAAAGGCAAGTTAAGTTCAGCATGCTTTAAAATTGAAGCCATCAGTATCAAGGAACCAGAGGAATGGTGTGTCAGCTTAGAATGGGCATATCATCCAGTGGAGTAGACTACATCATTTTACATAGTAGAATGCTTTAAGCCTTTCTGATTAGTAAAGAAAGTGCACAGTAACCCAAAACATGCCTCACAGTTCTATCTGAATTTACTCATAAGAAAGCTCCTATCAGACCTGTGCAACCTGCAGCTGATGGGCTATATGTGACCAAACATGCTAAAAATAGAGCCCAATACAAAACCATATTCTTTAAAAATGATAAATTCTTTTGTAGATTACTTTGCGACTGGATTTTTTGGCTAATAAGTATAAATTTTGTTGACAACATTGTACAACTAAGTCAAAAGATTCTACACTTATGTTGGGGCAAAAATCTTTCTGATTAAAATTTATTGATGTATAATGCAAAAATTCATTCAATTCACTTATTTTATTTGTACATCTGAAATTAAAAATAGAAAAACTACTTACAGTGTATTTTATTGTCTATATAAAGTGATAAATATAGGAATTCTAACAAATAAAATAAAACATTAAGATACATAAATTATCTTGCTCTGAAATGACTCTCAAAGTTGAGAGAGGCACTATGTGGTAGAGATGGAAACTTCAGAAAATGAAGGTCTCATGGACTTTGGGACACCAGTTTGTGACTGAACATTTTCATGCTTGGTCATAGGCTAAACAGCTTTCTCTAGGACACCCTCCATTTATGAAGGATGGTATATCCATATCCTCAAGCAAGGTATAACTAACTCCTCCCTGACTAAATCTTCTAAAATAATTGTCTTCTTTATTATAAAATCACCTCATTGTTTGTCATATTGATTGAAAGATGGCATATGTCATATCAAATACATAACTATTTTGAAAACATATATACTATCACATTCATTTATTATATATATTGTTTTCCTCTTTTGCTCTGGAAGTGTTGGATCAAGCAATACAAGAAGACCATTATGAATCACAGCAAAATCTATTATCAATCCTCCAGAAGTATTTAGTAACTAAGTAATAGTGTTGCTCATTTGATATGTCTGAATGCCTAATGAATGAGCTATAATTATGTTAGCATATATCTATAAAAGTCTATTGAAGATTAGCTTTGTGAAGTATCCCTGTAACTGCAAAACTGGACGAGAGGCAAGAGAATCCTAAGTGTAAAGCCAGCATAGTCTATAAGACAACATTCCATCTAAAAACAATATTTCATTAAACATGCAGGTTCATAGTTTTACACATCAAATACTTGTAGTTATGCTATCTTCTTTTTTTACTTTCAACTTTGTCTATTCTGAAAACATTTTCAATAAGTATAAAATCTCTAAAGACTTCTAAAGGCTCAAGTCTGACCAATTGCCAACATGGAAAGGGGAGGTGGGCAACAAGCCCCATCCCTAGCCAAAGAGCCAGTGAAATGATAGGTACTATGAAAGGGAGAATCAGTGTAAAAGTCATTGCCCTGTGGGGAGTTGATTAGCAATTAGACTTCATGGGTTATAAAACAAACAAACAAACAAAAATAAAAGAGTTTGGTAGGTAGGTAAAGAAAGGGGTGGTAGACCTGGAAAGAGGGTGGAGGGTATAAATGATCAAAACATATTGTATGAAGGTCTCAAAGAACTAATCTCAAAGTTCCACCCACCAAGAGGGGGAGTAAAGAGAGACAGACATAGGGGAGACAAAATCAGAGAGACAGAGAGAGAGAGAGAGAGAGAGAGAGAGAGAGACAGAGACAGAGACAGAGACAGAGACAGAGACAATGAGGAAGAGACAGAGAGAGCTATGGAAAGATGGGGAGATGGAACGAAATTTATTTATCTTATGACACTGATCTTTACATTGTACAAAATGATGAATAACCCTATTGGCCAAGGCCTTGGTCAAAGATCTTAAAGCTTTCCCCTTCAGACTCCTTTCCCTTTCTTTCAATGTGTATATATCATAGGAGTTATCCCATGGTGTAGAACAATGTCATTGTCTTCTGGTGGTAGCAAAAGTCCCTGAAAATATATATTGGCAGTTCTACTTGGCTCCCTGGAACAATGTTGTATACAACAGACTGGATAATCATTTAGGTAGTAACACAGCAGGCTGCTCTAGGCAAGGTGGACTTCACCACCTATTCTCTTGGTAGATCCGTTTGTTCATGGAGAAGGAAGGTTGGTTTTTTGAGAATCAGCTCCATATTGTGGGACCTGAGTACAGGAGCCCCACTGTAGATACAGTTTTCAACAATAAACCAGTTTTCCAATAAAAAAACCCAGAAGATCCCATTAGTGTTTGGCCAATAAGAAGGATAATAGGCTGAGTCTTTGATAACAAAGTGATTGTCCTCAAGTCCCCAAAAGGCAAAGTTATCATCGATATGCAGAATGGTTTTCCACAAATTTCATATGTGTTTAGTAAACTATTAAAGTGGTTATTTATGTGATCTTCAATTTACAGATGAAAAGACTTAGTGCCAAAAGATTAACATGATTTTCAAAGTATCACGGATACAACAAACCATGGCCAAGGATTTGACACAGAAGTTTTGCTCATTGCCAAGTGAGAATCACTACCCACGGGTTATTTCAAGGATATGGTTAATCTCCCAGGAAACCAAAGCCACCTATTCAGCCTTCCAGCTGTTTCTGTGATTGATGTTATGCCACACCAGGACCAAGAATAACGCTTTAGGTACTATTAGTGATTGCTTTGTCTTTACAAGGTGGAGGTTTGCTACGCTCTGTTACCTCATATATTCATCAAATATCACTTTGTAAAAAGTCTTTGCTAACTACTTAAATGGACAGAGAAAATAGAGCATTAACCAGAGGACCCAAAGAAAGACTGCAAACCAAGATTCCATAATTCGATATGGGCATAGAATAAATTTAGATGTCTCTTGTCCATTGGCATGCCACAGTCACTGGCGAAAATTTTTTCAATCACTGCTTGACCAAAACTTTGAGAATACATTGTAAGGGAAAGTCTCAAGTCAATACTATGTGTGTACGTTCACAAGTATATTTGTATGTATGTATGAATGTATGTATGTATATGTATATATATACTTTTAATACAGATAACATGTATATAAAAGAAAAACTTTTATATACATGCATTCCTAGTTTGAGAATTAACATTTATTATGATACTCTTTATATTTGTGTTAGAAATAACCTATATTCAAGATATTTTCTGAACTATTTAAGGGAAAGTATTGTGCTGCATTTGGTTTGCCTTAAAATACTATTACATAAGAATCTGCTGGACGTTGCAAAAAACAGACAAATTAATTCTATTTATGGAAGCTAAATAACAATGGTACAGTGGTTTGTACTGTTCTTGTTAAATCATGTTTTCAAATGCTTATAATCAAAAGTTTGGAAAAAGCATTATGTAAATTACAGACAGTTTTGAATTCCATTTTCAAATGAATAGAACAAACTTCATATTGTCTTCAGACTCCTGTGAAATATTAATTCTTTATTTTATTTCTCTGATACAAAAAGTTATGATGAGTTGTTTCTAGGCATAACTAGACTCTTGGGAGATTAGTGAATTATTTCATTCATTCATTCATTCATTCATTCATTTATGTGTCTTACAGCTAGAGCTAGAATGGAGGCCAGTGAGGCAGTACACTCATGCCTACAGGGACATATAACCCAATGAGCACTCTCCTCTGGGAGAATCTTAATTTCCAAATGGTAGAGTATTAAATACTTTAATTTGACATCAGAACATCTCTGGGAGAGAGAAGGCAGATAGAGACCGAGTTAAAAATATTTTAAAATATATTTCCCTCTTTTTAAAAAGAGAAAGTAAATTGTGTATAATCTACCTCTCATGGCAATTAATTTGACTATAATTGATTTCATCAATATTCAATAATGATATTGTGGTTTAACAGTGGCATGTATCACCTGTTCTTATTAAGGTTTGTATATGCCAGTCAACATGACAATTCTGAAAAAATAGTCATGGAATAAATACCTGGCAAGTTTACTCCCTGATCTGATCCCGAGAGCGTAATTTCCAACTTGGTTTCTGATTTGACTCAGTTATCATGTATTATAACATTAATTACCAAGCATTTAGGATTCTTCAGTACATTAAAATATGCTGTGTCTATTTGCAAAAGAAACAGTATACATATCTGTATCAATTACATATCATTTAAGTAAGCAGGGCTGAAGGCTTAGCAGGAACTGCAAAGAGCCAGACATATGTTCATTCACAAGGATACTTTCCAGACTCTTAAGTGAAACTGGTGCTGTGTAGTCAATTCTTCCATCTCTGTGTGATTTTTGTTCACTAATACTGTTAGAGTCTGAAAAAGTGACATATGTATTGTCATACTACCTTGTCATGATTTCTTCCACTTCTGTAGGTTTATATTGAGCATCTATTTATTAATGATATGTATAATTTTATGTATGTTGTGGGAGGGTTGTATGTGTGTGAATGTGTGTGTGTGTGTGTGTGTGTGTGTGTGTGTGTAACTATTTGTCTATATTTTAAAAAGTGGAGCACATGATTGTTAAATTTTAAGCTCTTATCTCTTCTTGTATGCCTGTGATAGGGCTATTTTTGCTGCTGTTATTATTTTTGCTTTTGTCCTAGATTTTATTTTATTGTGTAACACATTTGTTGGCATTTTGTAGACATTTCATTTTATGTTCGGGAGGATATTTTGGGAAACAGATTATGTCTTTATTCAGTTTCATAATTCTGTTGATACACTGTCTTTTTGTTTATTTTTCTTTTTATTTATTTTTTATTGGATTTTTGTGTATTTACCTTTCAAATGTTATCCCCTTTCCCAGTTTCCTCTCTAGAAATCCCTTATCACATCCTCCCTCCCGCTGCTCCATTAAGGGTGCTCCCCCTCCTACTCACCCAATCCCACCTCACCACCCTAGCATTTCCCTAGACTGGGGAATCAATCCTTCAAAGAAGCAAGGGCCTTCGTCCTAGTGATGACAGACAATGCCATTCTCTACTACATATGCAGTAGGAGCCATGAGTCCTTCCATGTGAACTGACTGGTTAGTTTTAGTCCCTGGGAGCTCTGGGTGGTCTAACTTGTTGATGAACGGTCTTTTAAAATGAAAATTCACTTCACTTTCTTTATCTCAAGTGCAAAAAATATGTAATTTTATTTTTCATGTGTCTATTTGTTATTAAATTTATTTACTTTTTGACCTTTTGTGTTTTTCTGTTTTATAATTCCTATTCCTCCTTCCTCATTCAGAACTTCCATATTGTCATTGCATTAAAACTTAACCTGTGCAGGAGAAAAATCAATATTGTAGTTTATATGCTAGTTTTACTAAAATTTGCCACGATTTTACTAGCATAACTTGTAGAAAGAAAAATATTACTCGAAAAGAGTATCTACAATATACACATTCGCTCATAGCTCTCAGCATTGAAACTAGTTACAGTTAAATGTCCTATTTCTCAGCCTTACTTGCAATATTTCAAATTATGTACAGTGGCATATGACTGATGGCTACCATACTGACTATGTGCAGATGTAATGGGAATTTCTAATGGTGTAGACAGTTCTACTAAATAATGACATAGTATAAATGATAGATGGATAGATAGATAGATAGATAGATAGATAGATAGATACTTATAGATACTTTATATTATAAAATACAATGTTTGAGTTTTTGTTAACAATTAAAGATTGACATATAAGTTAAGTTCAGTGTCCTAGTTTTTTTGACATTTTTTTTATTTTCTATATTTTTTGTCTACATTCCAAAGGCTTTCCCCTTTCCCAGTTCCCCCCTCACCATATGTCCCATAAGCCCTCTTCCCTCCACCCATTCCCCAATTGCCTCCCCCCATTTCTCTGTTCTGATACTCTCCTACAAAACTGGATCCTGTCTTTTCAGGACCAGGGTCCTTTCCTTCCTTCTTGGGAATCTTTTGATTTGCTAATTGTGCCTTGAGTATTCAGAGCTTTTGGGCTCATTAATATCCACTTATCAGTGATTGCATTTCATATGTATTCTTTTGTGATTGGGTTAGTATCCTAGTTTAATGGTAAAAAGAACTCTAATAGCCAGGCGGTGGTGATGCATGCCTTTAATCCCAGCACTTGGGAGGCAGCAGGTGGATTTCTAAGTTCAAGGCCAGCCTGGTCTACAGAGTGAGTTCCAGGACAGCCAGGGTTACACATGAAAACCCTGTCTCAGAAAAAACCTCTAATATTTCACACCATAACCAAGTTAAATAACTTTAAACTATTAATTTGAGGTTAATAATACATTATTTAGGTGCCTAGTTATTCCTAAAGAGCTTCTTGAAAGCAAAGTTACTGGGAATCAATTTTATAATTGCAAGGTTTAGAATAAGTATACATCTGTTGAGAAAGGCTCTTTGCCCCTGAGCCTAGTGTACATAGGTTTACTTTTTGCTCTGATTTGGTCAGTCCTTTATGATTGTTCATGCTATTTCAACAGATGCACTGACAGGCCCTGTAGGCACGGTAGGGCACTGACCTGTTTAATGTAGGTCAGTGTGTCTATAGCTAGGGTGTGCCTTCTCTTACTTGGTTCCACATTGTTTTGTAAGAATTAACTCTAATAAGAACCACATGGAAATGCCTGTTTCCTGTTACATATTTTCCTTTCAAACCATTGGATAGAAATTATCAAATTCTGATGATTTTCTCTCGAAGTTGCAATTTTACCCTTCCGCCTTTTTGGTCATTTAACAATACAATACTATATCTCTCATTTTCAAGAAGGTGATTTTGATAAAATGTTTATATATGTATTTATATATGTATTACAAATAAGCTTTTAAAGTACCTTGACTATATTCATAGGTGTAAAGTAATCCCAATTGTCCTCATTGTTTTTTCACCTATTTGCAATTTATATTCTCTCTCTGATCACTGCTGCCTTCTTATGCCATCTTACCTATTGAGGATATACGCTCCTTCCTGCAATGGTGTTTCCACCACAGAAAAATTGATAATAGCCACCTAGAGAGATGAATTGTCCAGTCATGCAACGGCACATCATCCCTCATATACATGTAGGGATTTTCTGTACTAAATCAAATATTTTGAAAGCTATGTCATCAATGTTTCACTTGTTCTTTGACTTTTATTATGTGCTGTTTCCCCTAGCACACTTCAAAATATTTTTTATTTAGATGTATATTTTTGGTAGACTCTGTGGTTTTTGAGTCTTGTTTGGCAAGATGCCCAGGTTTTGCTGTGATTATAGCCAGAAGTGTGTTCCACCATCCACAGGATGCTCTAACTTTCCAACTGGCTTTCTACTGAGGTAGGGGTTCTCTGAGTTCCTAGAGGGGGGTCTTGAAGTTCCCAGTTGTGACAGTTGATATTTTCCAGACAAGCTTGAGAGTGTTTATCTAGATTAGATTAAATGAGATAGATGACTCACCTTAACTCTGGACAGCAACATTCCTGAACTGCTGCTGGGACTCAGTTTACCACCTCACTTAGCTTATCGATCTGCTTGCTGACTGAAGACAGTGTTCCCTGCTGTGTTTAGCTTTTGCTGCCATGATGGACTCTCTATTCTGTGAAGCAAAATAAACCCTTCTTCCTTAAAATGGTTTTGTAAGGTATTTTTTTTTCAAGAAGGCAACTAATGCACCTATCATAAATCTTCAACTGTTGTGCATGCCAGGTTTCCTTGGAATAGCCTTTTTAATCTGATTCATGTAGAAATTGATCAATTTCTTAAGGGAAATTTAAAATATTTTTAATACCTACTAGGACAAACTCTCTGGCTTTGCTCCTTTGATTGAGGCCACTGAGCCCTCAGTAGCTTGTACATATTTGATATAATCCTAAAATGAACCTTTTAATAACTCATGATAATTCATATATAAGATCATGAAGAATGGCTTATAAGGGATGGGGATATATCTCTGTATTGTTTATTTTTTATTCTTGTTATGAAATAGAATATCTTTCTAATATGTCTGGTTTCTTTTAAATTTAAACACACACTGAATTATGATGGGTTTTTTAAGCTTGAATTTCAAGTAACTTTATAAAAAATAACTTAATAATTTGGTGAAACAGGAACATTATTGAGAGAACCATCCCTCCAACATCTGTCAGCCCAGACATTTGTGGCATTGGGTCTCGCACTTGGACTAAAGTGCACTGAGTAAGGTAAACTGACTACTCTGAAATCACAGAAACTCTTTTCTCTCCTTATGCCCTGTGCTGCAAATTACAACTGTACTCTAAGATGTCCAGCTTGCTGACATGGGATCCGTGGCTTAAATAGGTCTAGATGCTCGTAAGACATGCATTTTACTAGTTTATCTCCCCAACTGTTTTTGTACATTTTGAAACTTTTTCTGAATTCTGCTTATTGTTATATGTATGTGTGTGTGACTTTCAATATTTGTAAACATTTGTTCTATGCAATTGATTCATATTTAAAACATTATAGTGTGTGTGTGTGTGTGTTGCATGGGAATGGGTGCTACGAGGGGCATTATTTTCTATTTTATGAGGCTCAAAAGATTCTAAGAAAAATGTCCTTATGTCCACATCTCAGTAAAACATCTGACTTTGGTTTTTCAGTCTGTCCATGCATACTATTTTCTCTTAGCCACCTGTTTCCAGGTCTATCCCCTTTTATGTGGCTTCCTCATTTCAGCTACGTGTGCAAACTTTTATTTCTAGTTTTAAGTATGAAAACTATGTATCTCCTAATGTCCAACAAATAAAAATCTTTAGATATTATTTTTCTTCATCATAATCTTAAGGATAGGATGAAAATTATGCATAGACTTATCATACCACAAATCATACTGATTTTTCAGTCTAAATGGCTGTCACTCATGGAACTGTAAATTATTAGGATCTCCTGTGGCCTTTCTTCTTTTCAGTCTCTTTGTTTAAACCCTTGTGCCAGTGTGGTTTTTTTCTTGCTAATTGGGATGCAGATTTAGCTGTATAATGCCTTCAGTTAACAGAATACCTCAAATGTTAAGTATTCTATATTTGTTTGTTTGCTTTTACCACGATGTCAAAAATCTGGTTCTACATCTATACTAAGTAGTCAGGAGAAGCCATATTTCTTCTCTCACAGATATTCACCATTGGGCATAGAAAGGACTCACTATTGATTTATATTCTCCAGCTGTTTTATGGTACAGAAATCAGTACACTCACATGAAATGGTGTTACTCATCCTGGAGCTGTGTAGTCTTTAACATAATTTTAATAATTCTTTGAAAATTTCATAAAATGTACTTTGATAATTTTTACTCCACCTCTAAATCCTTTCAGCTTCACCCAACCTTGCTACTGACTCAACTTTACCTCTCTCTCTCTCTCTCTCTCTCTCTCTCTCTCTCTCTCTCTCTCTCTCTCTCTCTCTCCCTCTCTTTAAAAAGTATCCAATCTTATTAGGGTTGTTTATATATTCTTGGGTATGAACCTACCCTTGATAATTGTCACTCTCCACAAGTTATACATTGAAGGAAACTAGCTTTTCCTCTTCCAGCAGCTGTCAAATGCCAATGCTTCTCACCTCATTGTGAGATGTTATGCCTACGTCTCTAACTTCAGGCTGTTGTTTCTGCTGGCTTCAGCTTACACGGATCTGATTCATACTGTCACAGCACTGTTGTTTCCTATATGCCCTCCATTGTCTGATAGACAAGGTACCTTTCCTTATAGCCACCTCTAGCTCTTACAATCATCTTTCTCCCTCTTTCATGATCTCAGAGCCTTGAGGGGAGGGTGTGCGATGTAGATGCCCCACTTAGAGCTGATCACTCTTTAGTCTCTTATTCTCTCCACATTGAAAAGCTATAATGTCTGTTAATTTCTATCTACTGCAAGAAGTTTTGCAGATAAGGATTGACCTATAAGTATAGCACTAAACTCTATGAAAAGCAATAATTTATTGGGTATCATTTTACCTCTGTGCCCTCTTAGCAGAGTAGTAGTAGTAGTAGTAGTAGTAGTAGTAGTAGTAGTAGATTTCACACTAAGACCTTTGACTTATCTGTCTAGTCACAGGTTATTGGCTCTAATAAGGGTGCCAGGTGTGGGATCTGTCTCATGAAGTTATCCTGAAATGCAGTCTAAATGTAATAGATTACTCCCATATGTGCCACTATAGCACCAAAGGCATATATTTCCTGGAGAGTCTTTACTGGTGCTTGCAAAGTTCACAGGAAGATAATATTGTTAACAATTCTTCTCGCATAGCATGCATAGTACTCCAGAACTATGAAAGCTAGCCCTCGAGGATGAAGCCTTCAGGTTAGTAATCCCTTGGTTTCCCCATGCTTTAAGATTCAGGCATCTAATATTTTCAGCTATAGGATCTTAATACCAATTTCTGGAGACCCACCCTTTAGAACAAATGTTTTTCCTTTCTTCAGAAGATTGTTAATATCTCCTTAGTTTCAGGCCTCATGAACCCCCCCCCCAGCACCTAGTATTGGAATATGGACAAGTTTAATCTTGCATAGGTCTAATATCAATAACTATAGTTGCTGTGAGTTAATGACTATAATACCTATTTCATGTCCAGGAGACATCATTTTATAGCAATACTCCCCACCCTTCAACTTTTACGTTCTTGGTGCTTCCTTTTCTATGATGGTCCCTCATATTTATGGGAGTGGAGTTGATGAAGATGTCCTGCTTAGGACTTAGTGCTCAAGCCTGTTGTTCTCAACACATTAAATAGTTATATATCTCAGTATTGACTGATACCCACTGAATAGGCTTCCTCTGCGATGCATCCAGATCTATGGGTATAAACATTTTGGAAGAATGTTTTACAGCATGACTATTTAGCAAACTAACAAAAACAGATTTAAAACAGGTGAAATTTGTTTTATTTTTGCTATGTGAGATGTATTAAAGTTTTGGATATTTCCAAGATTCCTGATTACCTGGAAAATGATATTATCACAAAATATTAAGTAACAAGAGAAAACAATTCAAAGCAAAAATAAGTTAGAGATCTTTAATCCACCTTTTCACTGACTGGCTAATGGTTCATGATGTGCTTGATAGATAATAAATAATATTATGAAAGCTAGGCAAGTCATCTATATTCCATGTAATAGCTAACAAAGGCCAATGAGAAAAGGGCGGTTATGGGATAGGTCTAAATAGGTGAATTGGAAATTGCTGACATGTGGATTCAGTACTTTTAGCCCAAACTGGTTTTTCTATTCTGGCTGTTCTATGATGGTTCTTGGTTTTCATGTTATTAAATCATCACTATTATCATTATTTCAACAACACTGCTTACCTAAGCCTCATCTCCCTTAAGCCAATTAACCAATAATGTGTGCTCATTCTATCTTCAAGTAATTTCATCAGTTTCACGCTATTCCTCTTCTTGGTGTAACTCCTTTGTCAGTTATACACTATATCTCTTGGGCAAATGCCAAGGTCCTTGACTGGTTTCTAAGGAAAGGAACTCCTATTCTCTCCCTGCAATCCATCCTGACTGCTACAAGTGTAATCTTTTCATATAAGAATGACCTCTGAGTGCCAGTGTTTCATTGCAGCTGGATCGTTTATCTCCTTGCTTCTCATACTTTCTGTTTTACAAATGGAAGGTTGGAACAGGCTTCAGGGGCCATGGTAACTGTCCTGTGTTTCCCAAGTTAGTCACAGAGTTCAGTTATGGATTTTTTCATCACTCTGAGTCAGGCAGAATGCTGTTCATTTCGGGGTTTGTGTCTTTTATCCTACAAATAATGAATACCCTTAAAATGTTAGTGTGCTATTATGCCATGAGATGAAAGAATTCTCGGCAGTATAAAACTAGGTTTTTTTTTTAAACTACCAAAGTCGCCTAAAGATTTGAACTTTCAAACAAAATTGAACAAAAATGAGTAACATTGAGATGACTGAGCACAAAAGAAAAATACTGTATTTTCTAAAACATGAACATCAGGTACTTTTGGCTATTGTATGGGAAAGTGCTATGAGGTCAGTTGGGTTGAATATGCCAGCAATTGCTTTCAATCATTTTTCCATTGCAAAATATTATATATATATATATATATATATATATATATATATATAGAGAGAGAGAGAGAGAGAGAGAGAGAGAAGGCTAGCACATTTGAGGCTGAAGCAGAGTATGAAACTAGAGACAGGTGTTTATTCTTGGAAAAGCAATGAAAGGTTCAGTCTCCATCTGGGTGTGTTCATCCTTCCTACTTTTCCAGAGACTCTGGGATAGAAGATAACTTTTCTGGGTAGAGGAAATTCAGTTCAGTAATCATGAAACCCCAGAAATGTGTCACCTCTGTAAATTCACTAATGAAGAGAGCTGACCATGATGAAGTGCTTCTGTTGTTCACTTGAAGGTAGCCCACGTGAGAGAGAGGACTACTTCTCTCATCTTCCTGATTCATGCTGAAAGGCTGCACAGTGGATGCCTGGGAGATCTATATAATCATTCTAAAATTGACACTTGTTATTGGAAGTGGATTTTCCTTTCCATTTCTACCATGAACCCACATTTTCTTTGTCTATATGTGTGTTCAAGGATGGTAGGGGTAGGTGTAGGAAGTAGACGACAGATTTCAACCTAGCATATGGCTGCTCAAAAACCATCAACCCATAATTGTTTGTTGAGACAGTCTATCGTGTGGACCTGGGCTCACTAATTAGAATAAGCTGGATGGCCTCTGAGCCGCAGATAAAGGCCCATTTCTAACACATGAGTGCTGAGATTACAATTATATGCCACCACGGCAGGTTTTTATGTGTGTTCTCCAGACTGCTTGGGTCCTCATGGTTATAGGGCAAGCACTTTACCAACTGACCCATGTTCCCAGCAAGTCCACCAAATACCACATTTTAAAAACATAATTTTTTCAAAAAATGAGATTATAATATGATTTCTGATTCTTCCTATGGGTAACAATACAATGATTTATTGACTTTTTTTGTTGTTTTCCACTTGTATAGACTTGGGGAAAGATCAAGTTAGGATTGTTAAGCAGATATTCCCACAGCTGACAAAGCTTGTAGTAGCTGGCTGGAAAATGGTAACTTTGAGTTTTGCCTTGTTCTTATATTAATGATTCAAGTTCAGTGACTAATGAATCAGAAATTGGTATCCTCATATCTAGCTGCATAGTAAATGATTACTTACTTTGGTTAGATTTTTGTTATTTTTCTTTTTACTTAGATATTGGACGTTTGTAAGGATAAACAAATTTTGACTTACAAGGTTAACTAATAATAAAAATTCATAGTAGCTGAGAGAATGCCTCAGAGCTAAAAAGCAGCTGTTACACTGATAGCCTGATAACAAAGCTTGTCTCTCTGACACTCACCTAAAAGCCAGAGCATCATAAAATCATCTGTAATTCCAGCAAGGTCCAATGGGAAGACAAAGACAGGAACCTATCTAGAAGGTCCAGAGGCAGCTACCCTGTAAAACCTGGCAATGAAGAGACCCTGTGGAAATGAGGAAAAGCAGAGAGCAACACCAGCGGGTTGTCCTCTGATGTCTGCATTGCACCCTCTTCCACACACACTTAAATGCACATATCCACTCACCCTTCTTCCTCTCCCTTGTCCCTCCCTGTCCATCTCCCCATCTCTTTCTGTTTCTGTCTCTGTCTCTGTTTCTCTCGGTGTGATTCTCTGTCTCTGTTTCTGTGTATTTCTCTGTGTGTCTCTCTGTCTCTCTCAAACACACACACACACACACACACACACACACACACACACACATCCAGTAAAACAAAACGTTTAGATACATCATATCTCTTCTTCAGTTTTCTTATTTGTGTGAAGGAACAATAATTCCTTTTCAGCCAAAAGACTGAGCTGAATTGAATGATTTCCATAGAAGTGGATCAATCCTTGAAAAACACCATTCAAATATAACCACCGTTTTACAAATAAGAAAGTTTTGTCATTTTTATTGACTAAGTTGTTTATTCATGCTTCATCTTTATCACAGCTTCCCTTCCCTTTTCTCCTTTCAGCGCCTCCCTCTCACCTCCCCTACTCCCCTATCCACCCCTCCTTTCCTCTCCCCAGAAAAGAGGAAGCTTACTATAGACATTAACCACTCTGATATACCTGCATTGGAATTTTTTATTTGAGCTCATCATGAGGGGAGGAAGGGATAGGTGTTCATTTCTGTCCTACAAACAGGTTATGGTCAGTGTTTGTTGAACACAGTGAGTCTCAATGCTACCTTCTCAATGCCTAGCTACCATGGATAAATTGTACAACTTCTAGCATTTGAGAGCCATTTTTAGATGAAGGGTTTCCAGAAGTGGATATGGCCTTCAAAACACACAGTGGCAGGTGGAGGAATGTCAGGACTCCTGTCTCCAGATCAATAATGCCAGCTCTACAGAAGCTGTGTTAGGTCATAAATAAAGTCCTAATGTTAAGAGTTAGTCAGAAGGAGAAGGTGGGTTTAGTTGTATGCTTTGTTGTGTTATTTTATCTTACTGGTTTTTTATTGGTTTTGCTTTTGGTGTTTTATTTGGGCGGATTGAGGGTTGGGGAGTGGCAGGAGTTAAAGGCAAGTGTGAACATGAAGGTTGGTGGGAAGGATCTATAAGGAGTTGGGGAGGAGAAAGAATGTGATCAAAATATACTGTATAAAACATTTTTATTAAATTGAGAAGTGCTAGAAAGTTCATTCTCAAATGCATTCCCCAGCACATACACTTTTTGATATTCTCTTCTCAGAAAAGGAAACCTCTGCAGCTGAGTAACTTCTAGATATCCTTTAGCTACTTAGCTCTTTGCCTGCTTCATCAGGAAAGGAGGAGATAATGAGGAAAATAATTCTCATAGTTTGGAAAAAAACTACCTAACATGTTTCTCAGCACATTCCAAACTGGATAAATGCCCCTCTTGTGAATTCTTTACAAATAGGCATTTCATTGTCCAATTTTTTTGTATTATCTTGACAACAGAATTTCTATCCACATGAGTTGCTGTTATTTAGGAAAGTGTTGTGAGTTGCTGTCATTTTAAAATCGTAATTACATTTGCTCATGTTCTGATCATACTCCAAACTTTTCATTCATTATCTTGATTCTGCCCAGTTGTCTAAACTTGCCAGATGGCAGGGTTTTCAATTTGGAGGGACCCCAGAGATCTCTCATGCCAACTCTCTCATATTTTAGAATAGAGAATGAATGCCAAGGTAAGATAGATGACTTACTCATTTTGTTTTCAGAATTCTGTCACCAACTGCAAAAAAGATGAAGCACCGAATTCATAGAAGGTATACTTTCCAAGTTACTTTTTACTAATATACCACATCAGCATGCATATTACTCTCACAGACACATTTTCCTCTCTATAAATTTATAAAGTTGAACCTAATAATCATCGTGCATGCATGAATGGATTAAAATTACTAGAGGTATGTTTATACACAGAGTTTTTCTTCTCCAGGTGTGACCATAGCACTGGAACTTCCATACTTCAATATATGCCACATCTTCAAAAATATGTATGAAATAAAGTTTTAACATATGAAAATTAAAATATTATAGCCAAGCATGGAAATACCTAAAAATTGGGATATTGAGCCAAGAGCAATGTAAATACAATGGACAAGCCAGGTTATGACACAGAACTTATTTTAAATAAGTGAATGAATGAATGAATGAATGAATGAATCCAGCACTGTGAAATTTATTATTATCAATATGTGTGATCTGTTGAAGCTGAGGCTTGATACACTGAAGCACTCCGAACTTTAGAATTTTTTTGAACTCCTTTTCAGTGCCTGGAGGTGTGTCTTTGGCATTCTCATTATGAGACAGTAGGCTAAGACTTTATCTTAGAGGTAAGATTGGATATTTCAGAATGGCTTGAAGCAAAATACAAGGAGTAATCGATATTGGCAAAGGTACATTTATCTTTGCCTAGCAGTCAGTAGTTCTTATTTTTCTGGGGACCTTAGACTAAAACCTACAGAGATGCAAAATAGAGGTAACCACTATGTGTGTGACACTTTTAAAGTCGAATGACATATTGGGCATAGGAATGGAGTCTGCTGTTATTTCCTTTATCTTCATGTTAAAGTCAAAAGTCCATGGGTGTGTGGTAGGGAGGGTTAAGGACGTCTTGGGAATAGCTAAACAGGTGTGTTGTTGGGAATTCAGCATCGACCATCTCCAGCAATGCTGCTGATTGAATTCTAAGTCATTTCTTGGGCAAGCCTTTAGAGGTTCTGCTTCCATCTGATGACGCAAGTCATCTCAGGTCCAATAGGGAGGATGTTTACATTTTCACCTTAAAACATTTGAGAAATGTTATTTAAAATAGTATCCTTTAATAAGCCAAAAGAATATTCAAAGTATTTCTCTAACATTTATACTGTTACAGAGATCAATTTTCTATTTAGTCACTATGGGAACACAAATGCCCTTTGGAGACTGAATTGATTGAATGACAAATCTTATGCTTAGTTTTAGACATTTTACATTTTATTTATAAGGATATTTTGCCTTCATGTATGTATATATACTGCATATATGCCCAATGCCCACAGAGGTCAGAAGATGACATGAATTTCCTAGAAGAGGAGTTACAGATAATTGTGAGCTACTGTGTGGGTGCTGGGAATTGTAGCCTTTTCTTTTACAAGAACAGCTAGGGCTCTTCACTGCACAGCTGAGTTATCTCTTCAGTGCTTTGAACAACCACGAAGTAAATCATTTGTCTTGTTCCTCAAAGCATTCTATCAGTGATTGTAACATCCCTATTCCTATAGAAAGACTTGGTGCCGTAAGAAAATTCTTTCTTTCTTTCTTTCTTTCTTTCTTTCTTTCTTTCTTCCTTCCTTCCTTCCTTCCTTCCTTCCTTCCTTCCTTTCTTTCTCTCTTTCTTTCTTCTTTCTCTTTCTTTAATTTAAAGTGTAAGTTTTCTCTATGTATATTCATATATTCAGATTATGGCTTCTACCCCACCCCCTGCTCTTCTGAGTTATTTGCATCTCCTTTCCCATTGGCATCCATACCCTTTCTGTCTCTTATTAGAAACCACACTGGCATCTAAGGAATAATACAACACAATGAGGCACAATGTAATGCAACACAACACAATGCAAAATGATAAAACAAAAGCAAATAATTGAATAGGGAGAAAACAGGGAAAAAAGAGAGAAACCACAAGGAACACATATAGACACAGAGACACACAGATTTACACACACAGAAATAACATATTGGCCCAAAATGGGAAACCTTCATATATATGCAAAGAACCTATGAATTTTATTTAAGAAGAAAGGAAAAAGAAAAAGAATGCTCAGATCCAAAAATATTCTACACCATAGGTTGAAGCTCTCTACCTGGTACCTCCTCTTCTCTGGGAGGGTGCCCCACCCCATATCCCTCCCACTCTGGCCCACTAAGTCTCTGCAAGATGAGGTGCGTCCTTTCCCACTGAGACCAGGTAAAGCATCTATCTGTGTTGGGAGATGAATACCACAGTCAGGCCACAGCTTTAGGGAGAGCTTCTGCTCCAGTTGTTAGGTGTTCCACGTGGAGACTAAGCTTAATGTTTGCTGCATATGTGCTTGGGCCCTCTGTTCAGTCTGTGTCAGCTCTTTGGCTAATGACTCTTAGATCTCCCAGGGTCCAGTTTAGTTGACTCTGTTGGAGTTCCTGTGGAGTTCCTATCCCCTTCAGGGCCTTCATTCCCCCCTCAACTCTTCCATAAGAGTCCATGAACTTCGCTCAATGTTTGGCTGTGTGTATTTGCATCTGTTACAGTCAGTTGCTGGATAGAGCCTCTCAGAGAACAATTATGTCAGACTTCTGTCTGCAAACATAACAGAGTATCATTAAGAATGTCAGGGACTGATGCTTTCCCGTGGGACGGGTCTCAAATTGGGCCGGTTATTGGTTGGCCATTCCTTTAGTCTCTGCTCCTTGTTTGTCCATGGATTTCTTTTAGACAGGTCAAATTTTGGGTCTACAGTTTTGTGGGTGGGTTGGTGTCCTTATCCCAGTACTGGGAATCCTATCTGGCTACAGGAGGTGGCCTCTTGAAGTTTCACAACTCCACATTTATGCATCTCAGCTAAGGTTACCTGCATTAACTCCTGGGAGCTTCCCCCATCCCAGGTCTCTGGGACTTCCTTGAGATGCCAGTCAATCCCTCTTCCCAGGCAGCTGCAAATTTCCATTCCTGTTCCTTGGAACCCTGGCGGGTGTACTTTACATTTTTCCAAGCAACATTCTATAGGTTGTTCTTCTGGAACCTCTCAAAAGCAGAGTTGAATTCAGTCCTGAGCCTATTTCCCTGTTAAGCAATGGTATCTCAGTTCGATATATCCATAGAGGCATATCCACACTGCTGGCCTTGAACAGTCAGAAGAAATAGCTGTCCTATGTCACTCTCCCTTGACTCTTGCTTATATAAGTTTGACACTCAGATCACTTTTTCCAGTGAGCCTACCAAACCTATTAACTTCTGAAAAATCAGTGTTCTTCTTTCTGGAATTATAGAGTATACAATGGCTTCATTTACTATGTACTCTGCCATTTTTTAAGTCAGCTTATGGAAGACATAAACAAACTCAGTATATCTGAAACAGAAAAGTTCTTTCTTTTAGTAACAGAAATTAAATTCTCATCCAAGAAATGCAACAATGATCACGCTTGCCAAACTCCAGATTCTGAAAACTTGTTTTCAAAGGTGTCAGATCATGTAGAGGAGGGGCTATGCTCTTTGCAGTCCAGCTTTCAATATCCAGGAAAATATTTGATACCTTACTGACATTAAATGGTTGGTGAATTGATATATATTAATATCTCTCCCTTCTGATCACAGTCTACATCTTATCACCAAATGTTGTCTGTTAAGTCCCCCACCTCCTTCTGTCATCAGATCCTTCTGCTGCCTACATGAGTCCTCAGTTTTGATCTCTGATCCTTGGGAGATCAAATCCATGAGATGGCTCAGAGAGTACAAGTGTTTACTGTGTAAACCTGGCAAATGAATTTGATCCCTAGACCCAAAAGTAGATGGAGAAAATCAGCTTCTAAAAACTGTTCCCTAACTTCTTCATGCAAAAGAGAAACAGGTTTTTTCTGTTTCTCTCTCTGTTGTTTTCTCACTCTCAGAGAGAAACAGAGGATTTATTGTTGATGAAATTGTTAATCCTGAACTGGGGTTCCTACCTCATCTTGATCATTCAGTTCATGGATAAAAAGATATACATAAACTTTATGTATACAGTAAGCATTAATCAGTACTTGAGCTGAACACATAAGTACCTCTAAGGTATTAGAATTTACTTTTTATGGATAACCCCAAATGGGAAACCACAAGGAAAAGAGGAAGGTAAAGGAGGAAGTGAACAGAAGGCTGCCATGAGGGAAGATGGGTCTGAGCACATTGTCGGGAGAAGCAGCAAGTATCAGGGCTACACCAAGGGGAGGTAGCAAGGCGAGCAGAGGGGTAGATTAGTGGTCACCTGCAGTATAGATATAGATAGATATAGATGTAGATGTAGATGTAGATGTAGATGTAGATGTAGAGATAGATAGATAGATAGATAGATAGATAGATAGATAGAGATCGATATCAACATCAATAGAGATAGAGATATAGAGATATAGAGATATAGATAGATAGATAGATAGATAGATAGATAGATAGATAGATAGATAGATATAGGTATAGGTATAGGTATAGGTATAGATATAGATATAGACATAGACATAGACATACATAGATACATAGATGATAGGTAGGTGGGTGGATAAATGGATAGATAGATAGATAGATAGATAGATAGAAATGGACACATGGGGTGAGAATAGCAAATATTCTTTAAATTAAAAGTGAGATATAAAAACAGGATAGCAATCTAGCTTAATGGGTAAACAGAATTCACAAGAACTGAGCTTAGGTCTCTAGCACCTTTGTAAAAAGCATATACTTTGTTGAGATTCTTAAACCCTCATCAGGGTCTAGGTGGCCAAATACAGATGAATCCCAGGAGCTGTTTCCAGCCAGTCTAGCTGTAACAGCAAACTCCAGATTCAGTGAGATATCCTGTCATTAACTGACATTAGCCTGTAGACTGCATATGTCTGTGCACAGGCAGCCCTGCCCCATTCCCATACACATATGGGAATATACACATATCTAAGCTCTATCTGGCACCAAAAGAAAGCCACTGATTAGATTTTTTAATCTTGTGGGCTTAAAGTTTATATTCTGTGCAGAGAGACTGTCTTCACCCTTCTACAAATAACCTGTGAACCACACAATTTCATTTCCTTAACATACTTTAATTTGCCAAAGAGGTCTTTCTGACATGTTCACTATTGTTTCAAGAAGCCACTCCCATGTCCCCATCAACCATGGGGACCTCACAGGACACATTTCAGTGTATGAGAACCAAGCAGGCTCCCACTCCAGTATAAAGTGAACATCTTGAAAGCTGTGGCAAAATCTCCTTTGTCTTTCAAGTCGTGCTTTCAGTTTGAATGACAGTTCAGTAAGTATTTATTGAATGAGTGAAAAATATATCCAACAACCATACTACTCCACTTAGGGAAGTATCTCCTAAGGAAAGGAAGGCATGTCTAGACCTCTCTGATATGTTTATTTTGGTCTAATACCAGAGAGACTGTATTAACATGAGACCAAAATCCCATGAAATATAGTTACAGGAAACGTCTCTTCATCCCAGCAGTGTGCATTGCAACTTGAGAATGATGCATTTAGAATGTTTTTGCAAAATTGCAGCATCTGAAAGAGATATCTGGGTTGGTGATGTGCAGAGCTCAGCCTGTGGGGCAGGCTGCTGTAGGGAGTCCCCTTGGTCACATCTTCCCCATCTGTACAGGCAGCAGCAGGTGGAACCAGAGTTGTTCCATATGCGGATTAGTCTATGGCTTTTTCTAAAGGCTCCAAGAGGCAAGCTTACATTTTGTCTTCAGATCTTTATATGAAAATACCACTGTGGGTAATGAGGCTGTTGTATGCATAATTTAACTTTAGGAAGCCTAAATTCTGCTTCTAGGCAAATTGGTACCTAGAGGCATGCAATTTGCATGGGGATTTCAAATCCTCCTCCTTTGTATTATCCCTGGCCTGGTGTTACTTTTTCCCCCCAAATTATTCTCTCTTGTTCTTTGAATCCCTGATTCTGAGATGGTAACCAGATTACCATGCCTCTCATAAACAGTAGTTTCAGAAACCCCATAGGGCCTGCTTTGACTGTTTCTTGGAACTTGACTTGGGGTTTGGCAAAGCCTGGATGCAGCTCTCAAGGGCAGTCTTCACTAAGGGGCTCCTGTGCTCATAGCCTGCCTGACTAGAGCGCTTAGGGGCAGCTGAGCCTGCATCTGCCCAGAGTGGGTGGCTCTGATTGAGTCCTCAGTGGCTGACTTCACAGCTCAATCTGTCAATCTGTTTGGAGACAGACGGTTAGAGAACTGTCTGTCTGATTTGCCTCGAAAAGAATTTGGCTTCTTGGCTCAAGTTTTTTTAGTGACAGACTGCTTTCCCATGCTCTGGGCTGTGGAACATGGCTTCATTGGCATGGCTGAGGACTTCACTTTTCCAAAGCCTTTCAGAGCAAAGCTATGTGTATCTGAATCAGGAGACCAGGAGAACAACCTGCTGATTGTAACTAATATTTTACCTACCATGCCGTGGCCAGTGTTGACTTTGTGGATGATGCCTGGGGCTTATGTGTTCATCATTTCTACCCCCTTCATAACGAATATTCCAAAACCCTGCACATCCACTTCCCGAGGCTGTACCGTGAGTTCTGGAGACGAGCCAGTTGATTCGCGCTAACCGTGTTTGGTAATTTTGGTGTTTGGTCTGACTGGTCCAGTGCATAGATGACTGGGGAGTTCCTTCATGATGCTTAGTGAATTGCCTCAGGGAGTTCTACTGTCAGCCAAGAAACAGAAAGGACAGATGGCACGAACAAGAAAAAAAAGAGAGAAAAGGGATTGCTACATAGAAAAGTCACTCTGGCTAAAACCGGGGGACCAGTATAAATAAATTTTAACAATGAAGGAGTGCATTGACATTTAGCTGGGCAAACCTGAGGCCACCACTCCATTCTTGGTAATGGAAACCCTCGAGCTGAGGCCTTCTGGGGGCCCTTGATGTGAAGTGTTCAGAAATCCCTTGAATGTCTTCTATCCTTTGTAAAAATGACTCTCAAAGCTAACCGTAAGCTGAGTTCTGCCTCAAAACTTATTAGCAGGTTTGGGGGTATTTACAAAGATTCCCTGAATTCCCTAATCAGTTAGCTTTTAACATTTTTTTATGAGTCATTTAGAGGGCACTTTATTCCATTCATTCATTCATTCATTTTATGTCACCATTGCAGTTCCCCTCCTCCCAGGAACCCTCACACCCCTACCCTCCCATCCCTATCATCTATGAGAAGTGAGGAGTATTCCTTGGGTACCAACTCACCATGACACCTCAAGTGACTGCTGAAATAGGCACATCCTCTCTCGGTGAATCCAGACAAGGCAGCCCAGTTAGGGGAACAGGATCTGCAGGCAGGCAGGAGTGTCCGCATAAGCACCCCTACTCCTGCTTCATTTTGGGAAGAGCCACATGAAGACTAAGCTGCCCATTTTCTACATATGCACAGAGGGCCTAGGCCCCAGCCCATGTGTGTTCTTTGGTTGGTGCCTCAGACTCTGGGAGCTCCCAAGGATCCATGTTAGTTGATTCTGGTAATCTTCTTATGGAGTCCTTATCCTCATGGTCACTTTAAATACATGACCTTTATCACATTTCAGAAACACATCTGAAGTATCATTATTTTTTCTCCTTAAAGTCGATTAAAATAGAAATTCCATAAGGTAAATCACTTCAGCTATTTCTACTGAGGACTACAGCACCAAGATTCCAATGCAGAGCCTGCAAATAGAATGTCTGCTCTGTTGTATCTCTATAAATGTCTCATTTTTGAAAATTTGCTTTATTTTCTATATTCTTTGTTTACACTCAAAGGCTTTCCCCTTTCCCAGTTTCCTCCTTACCATATGTCGCATAAGTCCTCTTCCCCCTACCACCCCCCTGCCTACTCCCCAATCACCCCCCACACACACCATTTCTCTGTTCTGGTACACTCCTACAAAACTGGATCCAGTCTTTTCAGGACCAGGTTCCTCTCCTTCCTTCTTCTTGGGAATCTTTTGACTTGCTAATTATGCCTTGAGTATTCAGAGCTTCTGGGCTCATTAATATCCACTTATCAGTTATTGCATTTCATGTGTATTCTTTTGTGATTGGGTTAACTCACTTAGGATGATATTTTCCAGATCCAAACATTTGCCTACAAATTGCATGAATTCATTATTTTTAATTGCTGAGTAGTATTCCATTGTATAAATATACCACATTTTCTGTATCCATTCCTCCTTTAAGGGACATCTGGGCTCCTTCCAGCTTCTGGCTATTATAAATAAGGCTGCTATGAACACAGGAGCATGTGTCTTTATTGCGTGCAGGGGAATCCTCTGGGTATATGCCCAGGAGTGGTATGACAGGGTCCTCTGGAAGTGTCATGCCCAGTTTTCTGAGGAACGGCCAGACTGATATTCAGAGGGGTTGTAACATCTTGCAATCCCACCAACAGTGGAGGAATGTTCTTTCTCCACATCCTCGCCAGCACCTGTTGTCCCTTCAGTTTTAATCTTAGCTATTCTGACTGGTGTGAGGTGGAATCTTGGGGTTGTTATGATTTGCATTTCCCTGATGACTAATGATGTTGAACATCTCTTAAGGTGGCTTCTCAGCCATTTGAATTTCTTCTGGTGAAAATTCCTTGTTTAGCTCTCTACCCTATTTTTTAATAGGATTATTTGGTTCTTTGGGGTCTAGTTTCTTGAGTTTTTTTTGTATATATTGGATATTAGCCTTCTGTCGGATGTAGGGTTGGTGAAGATCTTTTCCCAATTTGGTGGTTGCCATTTTGTCCTTCTGACAGTGTCCTTTACCTTACAGAAACTTTGTAATTTTATGAGGTCCCATTTGTCAATTCTTGATCTTAGAGCACAAGCTCTTGGTGTTCTCTTCAGGAACTTTCCACCTGTGCCCATGTCCTCCAGGATCTTCCCCAGTTTCTTTTCTATTAGTTTCAGTGTGTCTGGTTTTATGTGGAGGTCCTTGATCCACTTGGAGTTGATCTTAGTACAAGGAGATAAGAGTGGGTCAATTCGCATTCTTCTGCATGTTGACCTCCAGTTGAACCAGCACCATTTGTTGTAAAGGCTATCTTTTTTCCACTGGATGGTTGTAGCTCCTTTATTGAATATCAAGTGACCATAACTTTGTGGGTTCATTTCTGGGTCTTCAGTCCTTTTCCATTGATCTACTTGCCTGTCGCTGTACCAATACCATGCAGTTTTTAACACAGTTGCTCTGGAGTACTGCTTGAGGTCAGGGATATTGATTCCCCTAGAAGTCCTTTTATTGTTAAGGATAGTTTTAGCTATCCTGGTTTTTTATTACTCCAGATGAATTTAAGAATTGCTCTTCTAGATCTACGAAGAATTGATTTGGGATTTTGATGGGGATTGCATTGAATCTGTAGATTGCTTTTGGAAAGATGGCCATTTTTACTATATTGATCCTACCAATCCAAGAGCATGGAATATTTTTCCATCTTCTGAGGTCTTCTTCGATTTCTTTCTTCAAGGACTTGAAGTTCCTGTCATATAGCTCTTTCACTTGTTTGGTTAGAATCATGCCCAGATACTTTGTTATTTGACCTTTATAAATTAACTTCTTTGAAGTTTTGAGATGAGTGCACATTCTTGACATAATTATTGTTGTTGTTGCTGTTATTATTATTATTATTATTATTATTGTTATGAAACAATGAACTAGAGATATGATCTCTCTTAATACGAAGAAAGCAAGAAGGCATGACTCATATGTAAACACTAGTTAATACAGAAATGACATTTTTTACTGCAAAAACAGGCCTTACAAAGTGGCATAGAAATTAGGTGTTGTGGCTCACAACCTGAACCTCTCTATTCAGAAGGCTGAACAAGGAAGGCTGTGGACTGCTTTTTGAGGCTAGTGTACGGTTATGGAGTGAAATTGTCCTAGAATCCCAGAGGAAAAATAAGGAAAAAGGAGAGAGCTAAAGGGGAGGGATGGTCCTTTTTGTTTCCTGGTCTAAGACTCATAGTCAAGTTTTTTTTTTTTTTTTTTGGATGGGAATTCTCCATGATTTGTCTGAATTACTAAACAACTTGGAGCTTCTGATTATTCTTAAGATTAATGGTATGCCTGGACCAATGCAATAATAACATTCTATAGTAGTAAGAAAATCTCAAAAACAAAAACAAAACAAAAAATAATCTGAAATTCCATTATATTATAAGTCTTCCATAATATGTGTTCTGACTCCTAGTAAAGGGCAGTTTGTGTTCTTCCAGGGATGTGGGCTTAAAATCACACACACTTCTCATTATATCCTAATACAAGCAGCCATCCTCTACATCACAGTACTTTGCCAAACTCACCTGTGCACTGAAAACAAGAATGTATGATTAAAATCTTTGACATACCAGAGAGTCACCTAGTTCATAATACTGAATAAATTACTAAAATAAATTCATCAATTTTCATTTTCTCACTTTGCAGTGCAATATTTGCTAGCTATATGTTCTTACCTCAGCCAGGAATCTATAAACAGGTGTGACTTAAATAAAGTCCAGATGACTTAAATAAAGTCCAGAGATGAAATAAATGTTTATGGAAAGTATCACAAAGACTTGAATACAGAGAGATGTATGTTGAAAAACTGATATCCTTTTTCTGAATTTAAGCAAGTTTCATTTTAACATGAACATATATATATATATATATATATATATATATATATATATTGATCAAATATACCCCCTTTCTCCCCTTCTATCCCTCCTGAATCACTATTAAAAAGATTAGACACTGCTTTGGTATTTATGTTTGTCTCATACATACTTAAAAGTGAGATATTTCTGATATATGTTGGAATAATACAAAACTTTTATTAATTTGCTTTGTGGACTTCTGTGAGTTTAAAGATTCAATGCTTTCAGGCAAGATATAAAGATGTTATTCATCTTTGAGGATCTTTATCTTCTACATATGAAAGCATGGATTCTTGTGATTTAGCAAGGATAGCAAACATTTTGACAAATTGCAGTCTATACAGAAAAAGAGAAGGGCTGATTATTATATTTTTCACATCCAAGATTTTTATTGTACATGGTCATTTACATCTTATGCTGTTTGATATGGTAACATTTGCAGTAGAGTGTGAACAGAATTATAAAAATCAAAAATCATTTAAGGAGCAGCTCTTCCTCCAGTTCCTAGAATAAAACAGCTCCATCTGGAAGACGGTTAATCAGAGCCTTCTCATGGGCATTGTGGGAATAATGGAGACTAAGAAGGATGAGAAAGAAGAAGAGGAGGAAGGGAGAAGTTCTAAAAGATAGAATGACTATAGGAAGTGCTGTCTGAATGTTCTGGAAAAGAAAAATATTATCTTACCCTAGTCTCTAAATTCCGACACTGTTTATATGCTTTGGTCATCGATGATTCTAAACATCCTTTTATCAGCACTATTCATACACTTTTTTGTCCATAATGGAGATACTCTCCTATGATGATACTGTGAAAAGTGTCCTTTATTAATATGTGCATATACAACAACCTCTCTTGTAACAAAAAACCTCCTGAAATCATGATTTGGACACACCTGGGATTTATGACCATTAGCATGGGGCTTACTCAAAGACTCACAAGTAAAAGTTAAGATCATTATGTGTTTATTCTTTTTAATCTTTTATTCCGGTGATTTACATATTGCAATGATGGATTGGAAGTTGTAATTGCAAGGAAAAGTAGAATATTCAAGTTAGCTATTATTTCAGTAGGTACATGTGTGGTACTGATGTTCTGATTACGGGCAAGCAATCCAAAGAAACTTATTTCTCTATAGTTGGCCATCTGTGAGCTTCTGCATTAACTCCAGTGCAAAATAAAGTTTCTCTATTGAAACCAAGAACATCAAACTCTATGGTTATAAAGATAAGTATTTAAAAGGGAGTGTGATGAGTATGTCCAGAGATCTATAGGCCCAAGGCTCAAGATAAAGGTCTTAGATTTGTAGCTTCTGGTGACCTTGCTCTTTGGCTTGTCATCAACCTTGGTCTGAGTGTTGCATGGCCAAGGCTTTACCCACAGCCAGTAGCATTAAAAATGCTCCTGTCTTCTCCCTATAGTTAACACATACCTCATGATTTTGCTTAACTTTATGCTCTCTTTAAAGATCCTCCAAAGTGTTACACTGAAGGCAAAGACTTTAACATATGAATTTTGGGGAATAAAATTTTGTCCATAACACAGTGAAGACTGGTGCTTCTGTCTTGTAAACAAAATAACATATTCCTGTTTTAGAGAATTCCATGAAGATAGCATCTCCTGAAAGGAGATGAGTCAATGCACTCATTGATTAACTGTTATTTCATTTTGCTTTTGAGAAACATGATACTAATATTCACCTTAGGCAGGCCTCCAACTCCTGGTTCTTATGCCCCAGAACCATGAGAGTTATGGAGGTCTCTGTCTATATGCTTGCCTTATCATGCCTGTCTTCTTCATTGTTATTGTGGGCAGAGATTATGTTTGGATATTTCATTGTGTGTTTGTGTGTGTGTGTGTTTGCGTGTGTGTGTCTATGTGTGTCTTTGTGCCTGTGTGACTGTGTCTCTCTGTGTGTGTCTTTGTGTGTGTGTGCATGCGCACACATGTGTGTGTGTCAAAGTCTGAGATATTCAGTCATAGCCTTCAGTAGCAAGAGTGACATTTCTGACTTGGGGGTGGAATTTAAAATTTTCCTGGTTGGATGACCAGCCATATATCCATTCTATGAATGCAAAAGAATGTGTGTCTCAGAACTTTACCCTGTGGGTTCAGGTTTTTGGCATTTCTCTAAATGTTCTGAGCACTGATGGCTTATTTTCTGTTTGCCTTACCATGGTCAAGGCTTGAAGACTTTAGGAGCCTTAGAATAGTTACAGAATGGAGGGTCTTATCTAGTTACCTGTACTCTCTCCTACATTTTATATAATGAGTGTATATTATCACAGTAAATACATTTGAATAAATGAGTGCCCAAACAATGCCTATTCAAGTGTATATGACAGAAGGAAATATATTTGATATTATTACAATTTAGTGAGCCAAAATCTGAGGATGAATGTGTTTATTCATTAATAGTTGGTTCTAGAATGCTACAGATTCTGTTGATGGTACTTGCTTATAGCACATCTTTTTCAGTTCTAGTCAATTTATGCAAGATCACACAAATTGCAGAACTGGGGCATTTTCTGAATCCTCCACTGCTTTCAGAGCAGAGCCATAAAGGAGAGTGAAGAATGTAGCCAGCCGGACAGCTGGAGCCAGGCAGGCCCAGGCAGGCTCAGGCAAGACTGTTCCAGGAGCCTGTAAGGAAATGTCAGCTCTTTCCATTTTTGGGGAGATATTTTTAGGGTGGCTTCTTTTCTTCTTGGCTACAGCCAGTGTGCTACTTTATTAAGGAATTACATTCCACTGAAGAAACAAACTTCTTTTAAAAGAGCTATTTCAACAAGAGGAACTTAGCTAATTTTAAAATTTAAAATCATGTTTCTTTGTACCCTAGTCACATGTTTTTGAAAATGTATTTTATTAATTTTTTTCAGGATTTTTCCTGCCTTGTATCTCAGTCAACTACAATATCAGAAGTGATTATATTATTTTACCAATTCAATTTTCTGTTTTTTAAATAAGAAGTAAAATTGCATTTGGAGAATCCCATACTAGTTTGAGTCAGGTTGAAATAGAAAACATCCTGAGCTGAGGGTTGAAAGTCAAATAAAGCAAAGCAACCAATTATTACATTTCTTCTCATGCCAAGAGTGGACTTTAAGATAAAGAGAGTAGCCAGTGACAGAGAAAGAGGAGGGAGGGATGAAGGGAGGGAGGGAGGAAGGGAGTAAGAGAGAGAGACTATTGACTACACATGGTGTTCATTATAAAACTTCAGGTACATGATGTTTCTGTCTGGAAAACCCAGTGTCTAATTTGCACTCATCTTAGCAATGTCAATGCGATTCCTGTTCTAATTCAGATAAAACAGACTCCTGGGAGCTAGAAGAGCCAGCCATAGAGTCCAAACATAAACATCCCATCAAAAGAAGAGGAAGCTCTGTGTTGAATAGTCTGTACTCCCTTGATGGTTGGAGTGAGGGAACATAGCTACCACTCATGGGTTTCTCTGTTTTTAATGATATTACTCTTCTGGAAATATCTATATTTATGTCTATGTATATGCACATATATAACAAAAGTAATATATGTGTATATATAATAACATATTAATTTTGAATATATTAAAATGAAAATTATCAAATTATATTAAAATTTTAATCCTTGTTTTTCCTTCTGGTATATTACATAATTTCTCTTGTACTGAACTTATTGTTTTCACAGTCAACTATATAGCCCACATTTTGTTTTCTATTCTTTCATATAATTAAGTATATGATCTGATTAACAGACGCTATGAAACATCAACTTTGAAAATGTCATACCAACTTACCAGGTGCCTTCAGTACATTTTACTCGTTACTGCAAATTTGTGACATTTTAAGATCTGCCTTGTTATCTATTGATACATCAGTGATAATGCAGATATATGGACAGATTTCATTTTCTAATTAATTTTCTAAATAGTTTTCTCTAGATGGAGTCTATATGAAATTGCTAGGGCAAAATTGTGAATCTTTCAAAACCTTTCATGAGTAGTAATTTTTTAATCTAGAAAACTGTTATTAGTAACAAGTTCTTTCTACAAAAACAGGTGCATCTGTCTCTTCCTACAAACACAACTTAAATAAACACAAAATTAATATTTGAAATATGGTAATATAGACTTGTATTCTTACCATGATATTTTGTTTGATTCTTCAAGATAGCCATCATGATGATCATATAATGATGTGACCAAAAGACTGATTCTGTTGCACTCTCCATTTGAACTCCTGGTTTTGGTTATGCCTGGTCCCAACTTTATGTTCTGTATAGCAACAGTCTATGCTCATCTCTATTGCTTATATATTTTTAAAATTGTGGAGAAATCTCATCTACAGTGACTGAAACAATAGAATAGATTTTTTTAAAAAAATCAATTATTTATTTGTGTGTTTGTATGAGTATGTATGTACATGAAGACATACATGTGTTATGATGTGTATAGCATCAGAAGGTAACTTTGGGGCATCATTTCTTCCCTTTCGCCTTGTTAAGGCTGGGCTTCTCTTGTTTCTGTCACTGTACTATGCAACTCAGTCTCACTGTCCTATAATTTGCTTGTGGGAAATTCTCTTATTTCTACCTCTTCTACTCGAGGAAAGAGGGGATTACATTTGCACACTACTACATCTGAATTTTTAAAGGTAGGTTTTAATGACCAAACTTTGATCATCAGACTTGAACAGGAAGTGCTTGAAGCACAGAGACATCTTTCTGATCCTATTGTAGATTCCTTTTTTCTGTTCTTTTTTGTTTTCTTCTCTTTCTCTCACCCTTTCCCCTCTGCTTTTTTCTGTTTCTCTAATTCTTTCCTGCTTTGTTATTATTATTAATAATTATTTGAGGACCTCATACATTGGATTTCCATTGTATTAAAATTCTTTCCCCACTTCTGCCATCCTTTCTCTGCCAACTCAAATTTTGCCTTCTCTTTGATTTTAAATAAGCTTATCAAGTCCAATAGGTACTGCCCACATTTTTCAGGATGTGTCTTTAATAAGTTGTATTCTGTGAACTGAATGAGCCTATCTACATTTATGATTTATCTGAGGATTCAATTAGGCTTCTAGGTAGGCATGGAGAGATCCTTCCTAACCCCGTTTGCACCAAAAATGATGAGCTGGACTTGATCATTCCTTATTGTGTTTCATATAATATACGTACACTCCCTACTCTTTTCTCCTGGTCTTTTCTCTCCTTCTCCCAGACCTGGAAATCTAGAGGTATTTTATAGATTTGTAGGTTCTTCATGAAAAAAGACATATTTCTAGGTTAAGTGTAATTTTACCAGCTTCTGATTTGCATAAAATCTTTGCTTCTCTGATACTTTTGGAACTGCATATTAACATTCCTCAATGTAGAAGACCCAGGGGTCTCACCTAAGCTCAGTATTTCTTGAACTGTTCCTTAGAACTGAGGTTTCTGTGAGAACCATGAACAAATAATCTCATTGTCATTGAAGAGCAAATGGTCCTCCCTAACAGTCCTTCAGATTCTTACAGTTAATATTACCATAACAGAAGATTTGAAGAGATCACAAAAAATAGTTTAATCTCACCAGTTTTTACTGAAGGTCTGTTGTTTTACTCTTCTTACTCTTGTCATCTTGTACATTGAGTCATTTGTCCTTAAAACCTATTTAAAAGCTGCTTTGAAACGAAACCTGTTTTATGGAGATGGGCAAAGGTTTTACATCAAGGGAAAGAAATTACTAAAAATACATGCTTCCCATTTTTGAAACAAGACTGTGCAGGTTGATCTTCACAGTATTAGAACATTGAGAATTCAAAATTTTTAATTTCTAAGATGGCAGGAGAAAGAAAGCTTGATACAGAAGACTCTGCATGAACCAGAGCCAACCAGCCTAGTTTGTGATCTCCATTCCATTCTCCTGGTACAGAGCCAGTAACTTCTCCAAACATAGACGTGCCTATTCTCTAAATTTAGAAGTGCCTACTTTCTTCTGTTGTTGTTTTCTTTTTAATTGTTAGTCAGAATGCTTAGATTTGATATATAAGAAGAATATTTTCAGAAAGTCATTTGTTACCAAAAGGGATACCTTGGGTAGAAAGTAGTGGGGTCATTGATCTCTTTAAAGCCTAAAAACTCATTTTCCCCACAGCTAGCAAACTGTTTGGTTGTGAAATAAAATTTCAGTTGGATGTAAAATTAATCAGCTTTCACAGCTCTAATTTTTGCCTGAGACACTGTGTCAGTGTGTTTGGTACGTGCTGTGTTGAAGCCTGAAAGCCTACGCCTCACACTTCTGTAGCATCGTGACACTACCAACTGCCTATTGGATGCCAAGGGGAACAAGGAGCCTAGGAAGCTGATGCCACTACACTGAATACTAAATCCAGGAATAACCTTCCACAAGTGAATACATCTGGAAAGGACCTTTGTTGTTGTCTTGTCCAGTAAACATTATTGGTTACCCTGTGTAGTGGTGGTTCCAGTCTGACTTTAGATCTAGAAATATAAACAAAATTGCCAGGCAGAATACTTTCCTGGGTAAATCAAAATAAGTCATAGTCTATGTTGTCCCTTGCCTATATCTGAATAAGTATTGAGAAGCTGGTCAATTTTCTTATCTTTGGTGGCTCTAAGGTCATATATTTGTAATATTTTTGTCTCAAATATTCAGGAAGTTCATAGACAGGGAAAGAAATTGAGTTTAAGGGTTATACTGATGAACAATTGTAATCTATTCAGTGTATTAAATAGCAACAGTAAATCTCTGTTGCCAAGAAATGGAATGTGGCAAACATTTGTGTTTGGTACATTATGTTCATCCTACTCCCTGACCGGAAATGTTCTTTGATCTTTTATAAGTGACTAAATATAAAGTGTCACCAGTAGCATGTTGATATGTAATTTTTAAGTTTTGAAAACCATACCAGCATAAAGGAAAGAGTCTGTTTACAAACAGTCTTCCAGATTTACAGTAATAGATAGTGGAAAGAAAATATTAAACCAACTCTATTGATCGGATGTTCCTCTGTCTTTAGGTTTGCATTGGCATAGATGATCTGTGGTAATGGGGAATGAAGGGAGAAGCGAATCATGGGTCCTGTCCTCAGGAAGGTCATAGGTTCTCCAGTAGGAGGTAGAAAAGACAAAAGAGCAAATAGCTGGATTGAAAGGCAGGGAGTGGCACCTGTTGTAAGAAGGACAGAAGCAATGTACTAAGGAAGCATGTGGGAGAGCCAGATTACTAACTGTTGGGAGAATTATATATATATATATATATATATATATACACATATATATGTATATATGTGTATACACACACACACACACACACACACACACACATACACAGCTAGACTGACTTTCAGTTGCTGATATAGAATAAATGCCATGTCAGCAGGCAATGTGTAAAAGGTGAATATTGTTGCATGGAGGCATTCTGGAATAACTCCCAATGTGTTGAGAGGTAGGGTTTTTCCACACTCAGCAGGCCATCATTTACCAAGCACCTTTCCTTTATAGAATATGTGCTCATTCTATCCATTGAGATTTGATTGTATGTTTGTTTTATTTGTGGGATCTGTTTAAATAAGTGTATTGTTTATGTGGTTATTGTAATTTTGTGGGTCTCTCATATCTGCTCTGAATATTCACCAGTAGCTCTTCTTTATTAAATTACCCTTCTGCAGCGCTCGATAATTTAGGACATATATTTAGGGCAGAGATTTTCTTCCATTCTGTAAATATCTTCTTCACTCATTTATTATTTTTATGTAGCTGTACAGAAGCTTTCCAGTTTTATGAGGTACCACCTGTCGATCATTAGCCTTACTTCTTGGGCAAATGGAGTCCTATTTAAAATGGCCTTTCCTACACCTTGTTGTCTGTATTACTGCCTACATTTTCTTTTTAGCAGCCTTAGCATTTCAGTTTCAAATTGAGATCTTTGTTCAACTTGGAACTAACTTTACTGCAAGGTGATTGAAGTGGTCATAATTTAATTCTTCTACATATGAGCATCCAGATTTCCCAGCACTGTATGTTGAAGACACTGACTTTCCTCTGGCTTATTTATAGCCCTTTTGTCAAATATCAGATAGTTATAGGTTTGTGTACTTGTGTTTGAATACTCTATTTTATTTCATTTTCTGTTTGTTTGTCTTGTGCTAGTACCACATATTTCTATTTTTAATTACAGTAGCTCTAAATTCTATCTTGAATTCTAATGTGGAAGTACCAGCAATATTCTTTCTCTTCAGAATTGGGTTACCTACCTGGGGTCCTTTCTGGTTCTGTATGAGCTTTAAAATTATGTTTACATTTTTATATGTGGGAAAAGTGTTCTGAGTGTTTTGATTGGGATTTCATTTAATCTGAAAAGGCAAGATTGCCATTTTCAAAGTATAAATTCTATCAATTTTGAATAAGGGATATTTTATTCTATTTTCTAATGACATTCTAAGTCTCTTTAGAGATCTTTCTAAATCTCTTTAGAGACTTTCATTTTAGAGGTCTTTCCCATCCTTGGCTAGTTTTATTCCAAGCCATTTTATTATTTTGGATTAAATGATAAATGATAGTATATCTGTGATCTTTTTTCAATGTGTTTGATTTGGGTGTTTAAAAAGGTTATGATATTTGCAAATTGACTTTGTACCCTGCCATTTTGATGAAATTGTTAATTATCTAATATGATGGATATTGGAGGCAATTTTTATGTGTAATATCATATCACATGCAAATAGGTATAATTTTACCTCATTTCTTTTTTGAAACCCTTCAATTTCCTTTTCTTGTCTTATTACTCTACTGAGTTCACACAGCAGTATATTCAAAAGAAATGAGGATAGTGTACAGCCCTGCCTCATTCCTGACTTTAAAGGCACTGATGAAGATTTCTCTCTATGAGAACGCTGAGTTTGGATTTACCATAGATATCTTTTATCATGTTGAAGGATGTTCCATTAAACTCTGTTCTCTATAATAACTGTCGTTATGAAAGCAACTTCTATATTGTCAAAATCTTTTACTGGATCTACTGAGATAACAATCTGATTTTTGTCTAAATGTCCATTTACATGATTTATTGCATTTATTGACTTATATTTAACCATCCCTTCATTTCCAGAATAAAGTTAGGTTGATCATAATAGATAATCTTCTCATGTGTCTATGTTCATCTGTTCTTTTTTTGCTTTTTTGACTAATGATTTTTTTCTTCTCTTCTGCTAAGAAGGGAAAAAAACCTATATTTATCTCAATGGCTCCAGAACCCTTACTTAACTGAAGACCATAGATGAGATTAAAAGAGGGTGGGAGATGTTGAGATTTTCAATCTGTTTTACATTATCCAGGGTTCCTCTGTGGTCAGAAATATGTAAATACAGATGAAGACTTTCCTGTGTACACATTCTCAATGGGCCTTTTGCATTCATTCAGTATTATTTCTCCAAAGCCTGAAAAGAAACACATGCTATGTATCAAGATTTGCTCTGTAAAAATAGTCACTCAGATGAATAGAGAAAATAAGAATGTCAAGTAGCACTTACTATGTCCAGTGATAAGGGGTTTGAGAGAGCCAATGTACAGTATGTACAAGGGGGGGCACATAAGTGAAGCAAAAATAATAGCTCACAAACATGGTGTCAGAACCCCAGAAGATTAAGTGAGCTGTGGTTAGAAAGAGGTTTATTCTTAATAGTTATCAGTATTCAATGAGACATTTTGTTAAGAAAATAATGTTCATTTAGCCTGATTGAGCTTACTTTTCAGTTAATTACACTAAATGAGCTTTGAAATGTTTAAGTGTTTCATTCCAAATGACATGGACCTGAACAGCTCTGACCTATGTTCAGGACATTCAGGATATCTCTGTGAATAATGATCCTTACACAGGAGTCCTTGATTTTTGGGTGTTTATCAGGTATTTAACTTAATAAAACACATATCTTCTAAAATTCTCAGTAAACAAGAAAGTAAACACTGTCTGTTTATATAAAAGGTACATATTGGAAGACCTCACAAACAATCTACCAGATTGTCACAAGTGTATGACAAAACCCACACAAAAACAGAGACACACACAAACATACACACAGACGTGTATATATACATAAATATACACACATTTATATATAAAGCACACAAATACATGTGTGTATATACAAACATTTTTCATATTTTAAATATAGGAATTATAATGTTGTTACTACCCCTAATCTTATATGTCAAGAATGGACCAACTTTATCTATAAAGTGTCCAGCATCAAATAATTTAGTGCCTTTGCATCACATGGTATATATCAGAGCCAGTTTACCCATTATAATTCAAACACACACACACACACACACACACACACACACACACACACACAATGCCAAAATAAATTAGTTCAGCTGTGATCTAATAAGAAGGCATACCATATTTAGACCATGGAATATACAATAGTGATTCTCATTTTAATATTATCTAAATATAACTCATGCTAAGACAGATAGAAGAGAATTGTATGGGTGAATAAAATGGAAGGACCTACTATTACTAGAAAAGAGAAAACAGAAAAGATCATAATGGGACAGTGTGTCTCACATTTTGCACAATAATTTTGTGATAGAGATATGTTTTCACAGTAAAAGGTAATGTGCATTTCTTATATAGCATACTTATCAATTTGATTTTCATACAAAATATAGCATATAAAACTGTATATCTACAACATACATCATTTTCCTTACTTCTGATTACATTCTTTATTTATATGTGTGACTGTGAATATACAGTTTAAAAGTCAGTACTCTTTCTCTCCCTTTGTCTCTTCTTTATGTTCTCCTTGTTTTTCTTTGCTTTTCCAGTTTGCCTTTTATTAAAAATTGATTTTTTCTTTTCACATAATATAACATATCATATAAATATACATGCATTTATATATAAAGCATACCCATGTGTATGTGTGTATGTACCCAAACACTTTTCATATTTTGAATATATAAATTATAATGTCACTACCTCTAATCTTTTATGTCAAGGATGGACCAACTTTATCTATAAAGAATCCATTATTAAATAATTTAGGGCCTTTGCATCACATTTATGTAATTAAGATTTCACCTCTCTCTACTCCTTTTACCTCTCCTCCCAACTTGATCCAAAGCCTTTCTCTCATTAGACAATGAACAGGCATATAAGAGATAATTAGAAAATCTATAATATATTAAGATAAAACAAAAACTAAAATGTAAGCATTGGACAAAACAAACAAAGAAAAAAAGCCCAAGAATACACACAGGAAACAAAGGACTCCTTTTTTCACACACATGGGAATCTCATAGAAATACTAAACTGGAAGCCATACTATATACACAAAGAAAGTGTCTGTTAAGAAAAGATGTAGATGAAGGGGAGTAGAAGTAGGAGGAATTAAGATAAAAAACAAAAAATAGCCCTGACATGATATTATTAGACAAGCAACTTCCAAATAAACCATTGAGTACATTTTTTGCTGGCCATTTACTGCTGCCTACTCTTAAGTGTAGTTAGTGTCCACAAGAGACTTCCTTGGAAAAAAAACTAAATTTTCATTTGAAAATAGTTAATAATTGGAGATGGCTTCAGGTTAGGGATGAGAATATAGGTCTTCTTCTATCAGCTCTAAGACCCTATATAGTGCAGAACTTTTCAGTCCTGGACATACTACCTCCATCTACATGAGTTACAGGTCTATGCTGCTTTAGAAGACCCAGTTTCCTCACTGTCCTCCATTCTCTCTCATCTCTTACACTCTTAACTCCCACAAGCTTTGGGCCACCATTGCCCTAGCATATCTTGCAGGCAGGATACCATCATAGATCAAAGAGTTTCCCAACTGGGTTAATATTTATGTTATGCCTTTGATAACAAGCAATTTCTTCCTGAGAATGAAGGATGTTTGTAGGGTTTTTTCTTAGTGAAGACAGGAAAATAACTTAATATTCATGGTGTAGTGAACGTTCACCATGGGAAAGACACTTTAGAAAGTCCTATGTCTGTTATCTGAAACTTATTGAGGAACGCTTTTTAAATTTCCAAATTTTGCTTAGCAATACCTTTCAACTCTTTTATCTAGTCCTTATATTATTGAATGACCTATATATGCATAATATAATAGGAGCTACATTCTCTGTGAATAGAGAGAAAAGTATCAGAAACAAATCAATGAAGACAGCTATTTGACTTTGGCTTTATTTGCTTTACAATGATCATAGATAATGAACGAGTTTTCTCAAAATAATATTGGATCTGAGACACAGGTTTAGGAGTATAATTTTGTCAATAAGGCAAGAAGCTCTGAAGTAATATGTAGTATGTTTTATTTTTACTCTGGGCTGCAAACAGACAGCATGAAATTGAAACAATTTTAGCATTCAAATCTAAAAAATATTGTATATTTACTGCCTTTTACCTTTTATTAAAATGAAATAGTAAAAGAAGGATTACATAACCAAAGATAAAATAAAATTATTTTCACCCTCTCTCTTTTTGTCCTTGCTTCCATGAAGCTACTTTCTGGGTTTGGGTTGCTTTGCCTATTCCAAACATTTCATCTAAATGAAACCTTATACTACATAGCCCCAAGTCTGCCTTCTTTCATGGGTATAAGGATTTCAAGGTTAATTACGGCTGTAGCAAATATCAGTAAAATGGAATCACATTTATAAAAGAATTTTCAAATTGCTTCTACTTTTTACCTCCTCTGAGTAAATCTTCCATGATAACTTGCATATGAGTCTGAACATTTGGTTTTGATTCTCTTGTATAAGAGATAGAATTGATGAGTCATATAGAAATGTAATTTAGAGAATTGGAAGACTATTTTCCTGGTTGAAGGTATTACCAGCTAGACATTACACACACACACACACACACACACACACACACAGAGAGAGAGAGAGAGAGAGAGAGAGAGAGAGAGAGAGAGAGAGAGGAGGGGAAAGGAGAGATGGAGAGAGGGAGATGGAGAGAGAGGATCAGATCAAATCCTTCCCTTCAGAGATCAGGAAACCCTTGAAGAGTGGAAGGAAAGACTGCAGAATTCAGAGGGTTAGATGACACTAGGAAATTAAGACCTCTGAGTCAACTAAGCAGGGCCCATATTGCCTCACAGAGACTGAAGCACTCAATCATGATATCTGCATATGTCTGGACAAGGCCCTTTGCTTATATGTTATAGCTGTTACCTTGGTTTTCTTGCAAGATTCCTAATGGTGACACTGGGTGTATTCTTATCTCTGACTCTTTTGCCTTCTCTCTGAACTCTTTTCCTTCTGTGGTGCTGCTTTGTCTTGCCTCCATACAGAGCTTTGTTTTGTCTTATTTCATCTTGTTTTGTTCAGTTTGTCATTGGTGTCATGGAGGCCAGCTGTGTTCCGATAAGAAGTTGAGGGGAGATTGGGGTATCTGGGATGAGTATAGAGAGGGAAAACTGTGCCTTCGTTGTTTTGTATGAAAGAAGAATATATTTTGAGTAAAAAATTAGAAGGTAAAGCAGTACTACAGAGCAATTGTGTTAAAAACTGCATGGTATTGGTACAGCAATAGACAAGTAGATCAATGGAATAGGATTGAAGACCCAGAAATGAATCCACAGACTTATGGTCACTTGATATTTGATAAAGGAGCTACAACCATCCAGTGGAAAAAAGATAGCTTTTTCAACAAATGGTGCTGGTTCAACTGGAGGTCAACATGCAGAAGAATGCGAATCGACCCACTCTAATCTCCTTGTAATAAGATCAACTCCAAGTGGATCAAGGACCTCCACATAAAACCAGACACACTGAAACTATTAGAAAAGAAACTTGGGAAGACCTTGGAGGACATGGGCACAGGGGAAAGTTCCTGAACAGAACACCAATAGCTTATGCTCTAAGATCAAGAATTGACAAATGGGATCTCATAAAATTACAAAGTTTCTGTAAGGCAAAGGACACTGTCAGAAGGACAAAACAGCAACCAACAAATTGGAAAAAGATCTTCACAAATCCCACATCCGACAGAGGGCTAATATCCAAGAAGTTAGACCCCAAAGAACCAAATAACCCTATCAAAAAATGGGGTAGAGCTAAACAAAGAATTTTCACCAGAAGAAATTCAGATGGCCAAGAAACACCTTAAGAGATGTTCAACATCATTAGTCATCAGGGAAATGCAAATCAAAACAACACTGAGATTCCACCTCACACCAGTCAGAATGGCTAAGATTAAAAACTGAAGGGACAACAGGTGCTGGTGAGGATGTGGAGAAAGAGGAACACTCCTCCACTGTTGGTGGGATTGCAAGATGCCACAACCGCTCTGGAAATCATTCTGGCAATTCCTCAGAAAATTGGGCATGTCACTTCCAGAGGACCCTGGCATACCACTCCTGGGCATATACCCAGAGGATTCCCCTGCATACAATAAAGACACACACTCCATTATGTTCATAGCAGTCTTGTTTATAATAGCCAGAAGTTGGAAAAAGCCCAGATATCCCTCAAAGGAGGAATGGTTACAGAAAATGTGGTATATTTATACAATGGAATACTACTCAGCAATTAAAAATAATGAATTCATGCAATTTGTAGGCAAATGGTTAGATCTGGAAAATATCATCCTAAGTGAGTTAACTCAATCACAAAAGAATACACATGAAATGCAATCACTGATATGTGGATATTAATGAGCCCATAAGCCCTAAATACTCAAGGCACAATTAGCAAGTCAAATGCTTCCCAAGAAGAAGAAAGGAGAGGGCCCTGGGCCTGAAAAGATTGGATCCAGTTTTGTAGGAGAGTACCAGAACAGAGAAATGGTGGGGGGGGGGTGATTGGGGAATAGTTGAGGGGGGGAGAGGACTTATGGGACGTATGGTGGTGGTGGGGAACTGGGAAAGGGGAAAGCCTTTGGAATGTAAACAAAAATATACAATAAAAATGAAAAAAAAATTTAAAGTATTTGTTATAATGGCTTAAATCTTTAATAAATAATTTACTTATTTTTAAAAAAAATAATTCTGTTTTTTGCAGTAACTGCAGCATTTACTTGCAACTGACATGATAGGGTACATTCAGATTCTTGCCATTCTTTTATGGATAACTTGCTCTTATCCATTCTGTCCAGAAAGAAAAAAAAATCTTCTGATGACCTTTACTCATTTAAGATTTAAGAAACCCAATGAATTATTCTGGTTTCATTCATTCCATTTATTGATGTCCCACATGTCTGTAAGCAGCAATGTTAGGATATGATTCCAGCCCTTCAAAAGTCTACTACAAAACACATGATTCCAGATACACAAATCTAAGTACAGAGTCCATCTCTGTACCAATATCAGTTGATTTTTATCACTGTGGCTCTGTAAGTACAACTTTAGAACAGAGATGGTGTTTCCCCCAGTTCTTTTATTGTTGTGAGTAATTTCCCCTATTCTGAGTTTTTTGTTACTCCAGATGACTTTGAGAATTGCTCTTTCTATCTCTGTGAGGAATTGAGGTGAAATTTTGAATAGGATTGCTTTGAATTTGTAGATTGCTTTTGGTAAGATGGCTATGCTTACTACGTTAATCCTGCCGATCCTTGAGCATGGGAGAACTTTCCATCTTCTGAGGTCTTCTTCAATTTCTTTCTTGGGAGACTTGAAGTTCATACAGATCTTTCACTTGTTTGTTTAGAGTCACACCAAAGTATTTTATATTATTTGTGACTATTGTGAAGTATGTCGTTTCCCTAATGTCTTGCTCACTCTGTTTATCCTGTAAGTAGAGGAAGGATACTGAAGTGGAGCAGACTGAAGGAAAGGTCACCCAGAGACAGGCCCACCTGGCGATCCATCCTATCTGCAAACACCAAACCCAGACACTACTGCTGATGCCAAGAAGCACTTGCTGGCAGGAACCTTGTATGGCTGTCCACTGAAAGGTTCTGCCAGAACCTGACTAATAAAGATGTAGATACTCACAGCTGGCTATTGAACTGAGCCCAGAGGCACTAATGGAAGAGATAGGAGAAGGAATGAAGAGACTGAAGCAGATTGCAATCCTATAGGAAAAACAACAAAATCAATTAACAGGAACCCCAGAGCTCCTAGGGGCTAAACCACCAACCCATGAGTACACATGCAGGAATCCATGGCTCCAGTTAAAAATGTAGCAGAGGATTACCTCGTCTGGCTGGCATCAATGGGAAGGGAGGTGCTTGGTTCTGTGGAGGCTTGATGATCCAGCAGAGGGGCATGCTAAAGCAGTGAGGTTGGAGTGAGTAGGTGGGTGAAAGGGCAACCTCATAGAGACAAAGAGGAAGGGAGATAGAATGGGGGTTTTGCAGAGTGGAGACTGAGAAGGGAGACAATATTTGAAATGTAAGTAAATAAAATAACCAATAAAATCGATATCAGGGCAAAGTATGGAGTACAGTTTTGTTTCCCCCTTTGCTTAAGATAAGACCAACCCTGTCTCTAAAGAAGGAGAATATTGTAGCTGAAACTGAGGCTGTAAAGGAAGTCAAATAAGAGTGCAGTTACCGTGTATGATAAGATTTGAAGAATCTCAAAACCTGACTCTCTGCCCCAAAAACTTGTATCCTGTCAAAATGATAAATGACTTACTAATTGTGTGAATGTCACTCCATTGCAAATAAACACATTAGCATTTTAGGAGTTAACACTATATTTTACAATAATTTTTAGTAACAATTTTCTTCTCTTTTACCTTCTCCTTTATTTCTCTTTCTCCTCCTCTTCCCTAGTTCCTCTATGGAAAGTTTCTATTACTCATCATTAATGTTCTTTTAACTTTTAGCATCTTTCTTGTGTCCCTTTATTTTTTTTATCTTATCACTTTAAGTGTATGCTTGTGTTTCCTCTCTTCAAATGAGCTTGCCAACTTTGTTTCCTGACATTTCTTTACCTTCTGTTGTGTATCTAGGAACATGCTAGCTCTCAGGGGAACTCAAGATATCTTGAAGATGTCATCCATCTACTTGAGCTACTATTGGCTATATAGAGGTCTTTAGTATGATTTTTGACCTGTTTTTGTTCATTTTTTTGGTTAGATTTGGTTTTGTATGCAGTTGGAACAACTGTTCTACAAGGTAACCATGACTATTTCTTTTGAAAGCTCCTTTTCTTTTCTTCATGCTCTAATTTATACATAAACTCTCATCAATTTTTCTATTTATATTAATGTGGTTAGCAAAGATGGAGAACCTGGTTCCATGTGAACTGCAGTGCTCCTGACTGCATCATGCCCCATATACTGAAGGTAAAGCCCACATTTCTAAACAGTTAAAAGACTCAACTAAAGGTCAGGACAATTCAGAGGAAAACCAAGGCTTTTTTAAAAAGTGAATATGCTTAATTTATGGTGACTTTTAGAGAATGATGTCAATGTTTAGACACTATTTCTAAGACATAAGAGAATGAAAAGAAACTTTGAAGAAAAATAAATAAATAGAGCTTCCTGAAATCTGCTACTTTCTGTTTTATTTTTGATCCCACCTACATCTCCTACTCCCTAACAGTTCTCACAGTGTTTCAGGCTTCTCTGCAAATATGCATGCTTGGTGATAAGTATATGCAGATAAAAGAGTTGGAGAGAGCACTGCTACCTGACTTATGATACATTTACTTACAGATCTACTTATAACTATCATGATAATACCACATATTAAGTAGCTTCTATATCCTCTGTATATATAAACAAATTTAAAATTGGGAAGTTCTTGAACCAAGAAATATAAAAATATTTTTTAAAATGAAACTGATTATTTTTCTGTTTTTTATATTAGTATTAGTATTAGTATTAGTATTAGTATTAGTATTAGTATTAGTATTAGTATTACTCCCCTCCTCACACCCCACCACAGTTCCTTATTTCATTCCTCGTCACCCCTGTCTCCAAGAGGGTGTTCCTTCTACAACAAGGCCTATCCCCTCCCTGGGAATTCAAGTCTCTTCTTCCACTGAGGCCAGACCAGGCATCCCTCAAGGGTCTTGGACCAGTTCCTGGTTGGTGGCTCAGTATCCGAGGGTACATGTACCTGTAGTATGGTGGGGCATCTTTTGGGTATATGCCCAAGAGTGGTATGGCTCAGTCTCCAGGTAATTCTATTTCAATTTTTCTGAGGAAGTATCAGATTGATTTCCAGAGTGGTTGCATCAGTTTGCTGTCCCACAAGCAATGGATGGGTGTTCTTCTTTCTCCATATCTTTGCCAGCATGTGCTGTCACCTGAGTTTCTGATCTTAGCCATTCTACTTGGTGTAAGGTAGAATCTCAGGGTCATTTTTATTTGCATTTTCCTAATGACTAAGGATTTTGAACATTTTTTAATTGCTTCTAGGCCATTTGAGAATCTTCTGTTGTAAATTCTCTGTTGAGCTCTGTACCCCATTTATTAATTGGGCTATTTCTGGTTTTTAGAGGTTATCTTCTTGAGTTCTTCATATATATATATATATATATATATATATATATATATATATATATATATATAATATTAGTCCTTTATCAGATGTGGCGTTAGTGGAGATTTTTTTCCCCAATCTGTAGATTGCAAATTTGTCCTACTGAGAGTGTCTTTTGCTTTATAGAAGCTATTCATTTTCATTAGGAACCATTTATTAATTCTTGATCTTAGAGCCTGAGCCATTGGAGTTCTGTTCAGGAAATTTCCCTCTGTGCCAATGAGTTCAAGGCTCTATTCAAATTTCTCTTCTATTGGATTCAGTGTATTTCTGTTGAGGTTCTTGATTCACTTGGATTTGAACTTTGTGCAAGGTGACAAATATGGACCTCTTTTCATTTTTCTACACAGACTGGCAGCAACCATTTATTTAAGATGCTTTCTTTTTTCCATTGTATGTTTTTGCCTCTTTGTCCATAAGATTAAGTGTCTGTAAGCATGTGAGTTTTTTCCAGGTCTTCAATTATATTCCACTGATTTACCTGTCTGTCTTGGTATCAATACCATGTGGTTTTTATCACGATAGCTCTGTAGTACAGCTTGAGTTCAGGAATGGTGATATCCCCCAGAAGTTGCTTTATTGTTAAGAATTTTCCAGAAAAAGGGAAATGAAATGTAAATAAAGAATATATACAATAAAAAAAGAATTGTTTTCACTGACCTGAGTTTTTTTGTTTTACTATATAAATTGATAATTGTTCTTTTCCTGCCTTTAAATAATTGTGTTGGAATTTTGATGGGGATTGCATTGAATCTGTAGATTGCCTTTGGTAAGATGGATATTTTTAATATAATAATCCTTCCAATCCATGAGGATGAGACATTTTTTCCAGCTTCTGAAGTCTTCTTTGATTTCTCTCTTGAGAGACTTGAAGTTCTTTTCATACAGATCTTTTACTTTTTTATTAGAGCTACACCAAGATATTTTATATTATTTGAAATTATTGGGAAATGTGTTGTTTCTCTATTTTCTTTTTCATTCCATTTATTATTTGTATAAAGGTAGGTGTACTGGTTAGTTTTGTATGTCAACTTGACACAAACTGGAGTTATCACAGAGAAAGGAGCCTCCCTTGAGAAAATACCCTCATGAGATCTAATTATAAGGCATTTTCTCAATTAGCAATTAAAAGAATGGAAGGGCCATTGTGGGTGGTTCTATCCCTGGGCTGGTAGTCCTGGGTTCTATAAGAAAGCAAGCCGTGCAAGCCACGGGAAGCAAGTCAGTAATTAACATCCCTCCATGACCTCTGCATCAGCTCCTGCTTCCTGCTCTGCTTGAGTTCCAATCCTGACTTCCTTTCGTGATGAACAGCAATGTGGAAGTGTAAGCTGAATAAACCCTTTCCTTCTCAACATGCTTCAAGTATCTCCATTTAATTTGATATTAACTGTTGCTTTGATGTATATTGCCTTTATTATGTTTAGTTATAGATGTTGAATTCCTGATCTTTCCAATATTTTTAACATGAAGTGGTGTTGTATTTTGTCAAATGCTTTTTCCCCCATCTAATGAGACCATCATGTGATTTTTTTTTCTTTCAGGTTGTTTATATAGTTCATTACATTAATGTATTTTTTCTTGTATTGAGCCATCCCTGCATCTCTGGGATAAAACTTACTTAATTGTGTGAATGATGGTTTTTATGTGTTCTTGGATTTGGTTTGCTAGGATTATATTGAATATTTTTTGCATAGATATTCATAAGCTAAATTGTTCTGAAATTCTTTCTTTGTTGCATCTTTCTGTGGATTTGGTATCAGAGTAACTATGTCTTTATAGAGTGTATTATGTAGTGTTCTAATTAAGTAGGTAGTTTCTGTTTCTCTTGTATAAAATAGTTTGAGGAGTGTAGGTATTAGCTCTTCTTTGAATGTCTGGTAGAATTTTGCACTAAAGCCAACTTGCCCTGAGCTTTTTTTTGGTTGGGAAGTTTTAATGACTTCTATTTCCTTAGGGGATATGGGACTGTTTAAATAATTTACCTGCTCTTGGCTTAACTTTGGTACATGGTTATCTGTCTAGAAAGTCATCCATTTCATATGTACTTTCCAGTTTTCTTGAGTAAAGACTTATATAATAATATCTAATGATCTTTCAAATTTCCTGAGTTTCTGTTATATCTCCCTTTTCATTTCTGATTTTGTTAATTTGAATACTGTCTCTGTATACTCTAGTTAGTTTGACTAAGGTTTTATCTATCTTGTTCATCTTCTCAAAGAACCAGTTTTTTATTTTGTTGATTCTTTTTATCATTCTCTTGTTTCTAACTGATTGATTTCTGGCCTTAATTTGATTATCTACTGCCTTCTACTTGTCTTGAGTATGGTAGCTTCTTTTTTGTTCTAGAGCTTTCAGGTATAGTGTTCAGTTGCTAATGTAAGATATGTCAAATTTCTTTAGAAGGATACAGTACCAAGAATTCCTCTTAGCACTGATTTCATTGTGTCCCATAAATTTGAGTATGCTGTGCATTCATTTTCATTGCATTCTAGGCAATCTTTAATTTCTTTCTTTATTACTTCCCTGACCAAGTTATCATTGAGTAGAGAGTTGTTCTGCTTCCATGGGTATATGGGCCTTTATTATTTTGGGTTACTGAATTCTAGTCTTAGTGGTGATCTGATAGGGTGCACAGGATTGTTTTAATCTCCTTGTACCAGTTGTGGCTTGTTTTGAGTCCAATTGTTACAGTTTTGAAAAAGATATTATGTGATGATCAGTAGAAATTATATTTCTTTATTTTAGGGTGAAATGTTCTGTATATATCTGTTAAATCTGTTTGGTTCAAAACTTCTGTTAGTTTCACATTGTCTCTGTTTAGTTTCTGTTTCAATGATCTGTCCATCGGTGAAAGTGGTACATTGAAGTCTCCATCTATTATTGTGTGAAGCTCAGAAGTGTTTTAAGTTTTATTAAAGTTTATTTTATTAATGTGGGTGCCCTTGCACTAGGGACATACATATTCTGAATTGAGACTTTCTGTTGATGGATTTTTTCTTTGATGAATAGGAAGTGTCCTTCCCCATCTTGCTTGATAACTTTTGGTTGAAATTCTATTTTATTGGATATTAGCATGACAACTCCCACTTGTTTCTTGGGACTATTTGCTTGTAAGTACAATATAATCTTCTAGCCCAGAAAGTGGGATAAGACTTCAATCAAGCTTATATCCTGCATACATTTTAGTGTGAGTAATTTATCTTAGGGTAGTAAAGTCACAAGATTAGAGACAAATTACCAGTGATTTATGACTGCCTGTAGAGAATTTTGTAAATGGTGCTCCTAGGATTCTGTAATCACAGTTGAGTCAATTGTGTCAAATTAGATGAGTCTTATATTTTGAAGGCTGATCCTTTTGAAAGACAAGTTTAGTACAGATTACTCTTGTGGTACTTTGCAGATGATTACTGGGATGAAAAGTAAGCAGGCTGGATCTCTGAGAAACTCCTGTGCTTAAGGTAGTTAACTGCCAACTATGGACAAATAGATGCTAATAGATAAGGTCATCAAAGGCACCTAATGCTCAGAGCCCAGGATGCCTGGCAGTTACCTACAAAAGCCCTACCCAGGATCATCTTAATTGCTTCCAGTGCAGTAAGTCTGGGATGGATCTCATGATTTCCCATGTCTAACACAGTCACCTGCAGATTACTCAAATAATAGTAGTTTGAAAGCCACACAAGGTAGTAAAGCCCTAGAGAATAAGTAGAAGAAAGAAGAGAAATAAAATCCTGGCCAGAGGGAAGCCATATTGTAAAGCATGTCATATTGTGGACACTGAATCTAGAAGTAATCAGATAAGAACAATGAAGCCTGATGCCAAAGACAAAGATTGTCAGGCGTTCAGACTTCACTGATCAAATGTGGAGAAGAAAAGCATTAAGATTAAAAAGAGAAAGAAAAGAAAGAAAAAGAAAAAAGAAAAAGAATAAAAGAAATCCAGTGTTATCCAAAAGATGATTGACCAATAATGATTTTAGATATGATTTAGAAGTAATTTAAAGACCAATCTTTATTAATCTAGATTTTAAATATATGTTAAATGAGGCAGTGTTGGCAATAATCAAAGAATAGGAGGGGAGTCATGATGGTAGACATGGTGCAGAGGGATTGAAAGAAGATGACAAAACATAAACTAAGCTGTCATTGGATTTAGAGAGAGTTGGGAACATAGTATTTTTTTCCTCAGTAACATGATTTGAAGAGCAGAGATATTTTTTACAAAAATAAAAAATACAAAATGCTAGGACTTCAACAACAGTCATTATCATTGTCATCATGGTGGAGGCTGTGTGTTTAAATATGTACTGGTATATAGGTGAAAGGCTAAATATTGGCTTTCATGATAAATCATCCAATTACAATGTAAATTTACTTCAGCAAACATGCTATGCCCAGTGTAGGTTTATTTAAGCTGAAACAGAGGAAGTTCTCTTTCTCTCTCTTTCCGCTCCCTCAACCCCCACCATATATGTCTCCCCTTACCTTCTTCCCTCTTTCTTTTCTGCTTTCTTTGCCATTTTTTTAAATCATAGAATCTTTCAGTGTAGCCCGATCCTGGCCTGAGATACACAATCTACCTGTCTCAGCATCAAAGGTAGTAGATATACCATGCCATTTTTAGAAGGGATTTCTCTACACTTGCTGTGAGAATTGGTGTCTTTAGGATACATCTAGAGTCTTCAATCCTCTCAGCAGTCCTGTTACTCAAGTGAACCTAAAAGAGTTTGTTCCAGCATTTCCATTGTCCCTACACTAGCAAAGAGAACAACTGTCTGATCTCTGATCATAGTGAGGAAAAAAGCTATCTTTGTCTCTTGCCAGCTGAGTAATAGTGCGTTTTCCTTTCAAACAACACTGTATTAAATATTTTATAAATCAATCTCACAGTAGTGTTTCTTCCTGGGTCCCAAGTAAGTGGAAAATTCAAGAGGGAATTTCAATATATGAAGCAGGTTTCTTTCAGGTAAATGACTGCCCTGGAAAACTTTTCCAGAGATAAAGAACATATGCAAATCAGTTCTCTCACCTGAAAGGTATTTTGAGAATTTTAAACCATTGGAACTATTCACTGCAATCTTAACTCCTGCTAGAGAAATGTCAAGTAATGAACTATCAGAGAGAAGAGAAAAACTTATTGCACACAGTGTCATTTGCCAGTCAGGAATATGAAGGATTTATCCAGTCTTTTCTCTGCCCCATCTCTTTCCTTCCTTACGTGCTCTTACTTCTTGCCAGAAGTTTCCTTGCTCTGACAGTAAAATCACACACTTTTGATACAGGATTCCAGTGCTAATCTTTTGGGATACCTCAGAAACAGCTAGAGCCTGAACTAAGCCTCTCCGTCCTTGGTTATCTATTGCAATTATTATCTGCAATAGGCAATTTAACATTCTTGTTCCTGCAACAGAAATATGGTTTCCCACTGTGTATGCAGTATTGTGTTTGGAACATAGAAACCCTCCCTAAGTGACACTCAAGTTCAATTCAGTACTTAAGGGGAAAGGAACCATTTTCTTAGCCATTAATAAATTAGCTTTCATTGCAAAATCTGCAGGGATTCCTGTCTTGCAGCCGTACATTTTCTTCCCATTTTGCTTTTAATGAATTAACTACCACTACTTCCCACAGTGTGTTTAATTACTGTGCTGATTACTTACTATGTATGCTACATGAAGAGGAAAGAATACAAACGTGAAAAAATATAGAAGTATTCTCTCTGACCTCCTTGGGGAGAAAAACTAAAACCCATAAAAATAGAAAAACATATTAAACTACATGAACCAAGTGCCAGATGAGTGATTCAGATAATTGTAAAATCCCTGTAGGCAGGTTCCTTAGCATGACTTCTGTCCCTTACATCTTGGCCTGTTTTTCTTAAACTTGGAAGACCTTGAAAGCCTTACTCTTACTCTTCCTTTCATGACTCCATCTTAAAACCCATTCCAAATTATTGTTTTGGTTTGGTTTCTTAACCTTTTTCTTCCCACCTCTAGAAATTAACTTCTCCTTCCTTTTTGAAATTCCTTGTGCTTTAGTTAGATTTTAAATTGCTTATAATTTTTGCTCTTGTTATTGTTGTTAAAGGTGAGTCTCATTACATTGCCCATGCTGGCCTTGAATTTTCAGTCTTCCTTCCTGTCTTAGTCTCCACAGAGCTGTGGTTTGGGACAACTGAGGAATGGATACGGAAAATGTGGTAGATTTACACAATGGAATACTACTCAGCAATTCAAAACAATGAACTCATGAACTTCTTAGGCAAATGTTTGGAACTAGAAAATATTATCTTAAGTGAGGTAACCCAATCATAAAAGAGCACACATGGAATGCAGTCACTGATAAGTGGATATTAGCCCAGAAATTTAGAATATCCAAGATACAATTCATATATCAAATGATTCCCAAGAAGGAAGGAGAGGGCCCGGGTCCTGGAAAGGCTTGATGCAGCAATGTAGGGGTTTACCAGGAAAGAGAAGTGGGAGGGGGTTGATTGGGGAATGGGTGGAGGGAAGAGGGCTTATGGGACTTATGGGGAGGGGGGAACCGGGAAAGGGGAAATCATTCGGAATGTAAACAAAAAATATAGAAAATAAAAAAATAAAAATAAAGACAACTTCTAGATATTTTGTTGTCCAGATTTTCATAAAAGCTTGTTTTTTAACTGTTTATTTCATTTTAAGTACATGGGTTGTGCTGGCATGTATCCATAAGTGCTTCCTGTGACTGTTGCTGGGAAAGGT